>CM055273.1:91283857-91883857 GCA_029237695.1 Conchocele bisecta
CAAACGCATTAACATTCGATTAGAATTGCTGATAATAGTAACATCGTTTAGTGCTCTAGTGGGTAGATCTGCTGTTTGGTAATCGGACGGTCGTGAGTACGAATCCTGCCAAAGGAATACATTTTTCTCTCTCGCTTTTACTATTTGGTACCAGAGGTAACGCACACATCCCGAAACAGTCGTGCATTTACTTTTATACAACATTATAAAACACTTCACTTTGAACCTAATCATTGTGAAATGCATTCTGCACATTCATGTGTTATTGTGAAAGTCCACCTCGACTCACTACAAATGCAAATATGTTATGGAGAACTCCATATCGAAAAATAAACTTCTCACTTCAGATAATAAACAAATAAATAAATAAATGTGGATGCATGTGGTTCATAATTACCATGTCAATTGTTGTTACATGTAAGATGCATTAAAAAGAAAAAGAAAACACAATATTTAAATAATGGCCAAAGTGAGGATCGAACGCATGCAGTGCAAAATTAAAATCAAGTGTCACCGTTGGCCGCCAGTTTACCCACTGCTCCAGTATGAGAAACTGTTTTGTCAATCGCAATATATCGATCATGACTATAGCGACGCGCCATAATAAACAGGGAAATACCTACAGGAATTCCATGTTTATTTATACACCAATGTTTATATAAACAAAGCATGTAAACAACGCCATGTCAGGCTGGTATACTTATAACTGTAATATGCAAATGACTGTAAACAACTACATGTTATAGTATTATCTTTTGACTCGGTGTAGCTCAAATACTAGTCATCAATGTACAGTCTCAAAAGAGTTATCACATGATTATATGAATTGCACAAGAACAATTGCAGACAACAATTAAGCATTGCAACAGCGATCCTGCAGTCATTGTGTGTGACCCCAAGCTATTTGACCAGGGCATTTAGCCCATTAAGGGTGTCTGGTTCCTGCCGACTGGAGATTTCTCAGAGTTCATGACCTCCAAAGAATGATAAACCATCAACCTTTGCAACCAGTCTAGTCCCAGATTCGACAATGCGGCTGCATGGTTCAGTCAGGGTTTATACTGTTTGCCATTCAGTCCATCAAATTGGTACACTATAACATAACCCCAAAGTAACTTGAAAGCCCATACTATTTTTCACACTATTCCATATATGAGAAAGGGACGTTGTTTTTAGAAATAAGAAAATATCAGCGAATGGTGTAGATCCTGATGAGACGGCTCATTATGAGCCGGCTCATCTTTATCTACACTTCATAACAAAGGTCAGTGGTGTTGAAAGGGTTAAATATATTCTGCTCTAAATACCGTATTCATTCTAATAGTAGCCCCCTCCCTAATAGTAGCCCCCCTCTAAATATGTTATTTTCACTTACATTGTTTTAAATGGATTTTGTATGTGAAAATAACATATACATAGCAAAACAATTGAGGGATATTTCAATATGATACTACTTGGCAGAAAAATAACAATAGATGCAAGGATAAAAACATCACCAGTCAGTAGACCAGACATATTTTGCATATTAACAGCAATTTGAAAGACGTTTTTCACTAGTGATTGTACCAAACCGTGTCCCTTATGGGACAGGGGTCGACTATCAAAATTCCCATTCCATGAGATAAGCATATATATTGTGCATGTACATTTGTGCAAAAGAAATGTTCTTGTTCGGTGTGTGTTTATATACAGTATATGCCGTTAGAGCTACAGGTGAAAAAAATCTAACCCTACCCATTATTATTTTCTAGAACTTAGTACAATATAGAAATATCCCTCAATTGTTTTGCTATGTATATTTTTATCATATTTTCAACGTTTTTATCCCACAAATTGCATAGCCCTGGGGGCGTTTATTAGAATAAATATGGTATTCACTGACAATCATATATGCAAAATGACCTAATTTATAAATCATTATTTGGCAAAACTTGCCAACAGCGAACTATTTTCATGGATGATGGCTCTAATAAACTTCATTGCCATATTTGTCGTGTGATCGATCTATTTGTTTCAACTTCACTTGCTATACACGCTGTATGCTAATTTATGGTAAAATTGGAGTAGGCAAATTGGATGAAACCTTAGATGTTGTATGTATCTTCTTTTATTCTGAATATAAATGGCTATACAGGTATTTCATGACACTTCAGCCATGTGTAGTCACCGATTAACCATTTCAACACTACAGACCTCTATAAGCGGTGCTTGTAAACAGTCTAGATCCAGTGAGCCGGCTCGTAACGAGCCGTCTCATCAGGGTCTGCACTTTTTGCAAGTAATTTTCACATTTTTGAGAACAAAAACATCCCCTTTTCATAAATGGACTAGTCAGAAAAATATGTTGTGACAATTGGATTCGTCCGGAAATTAACATATAAAAATCCAATCTAGTTACTTAACCCTTAGACCGCAACTCACAACAATTGTCGTCTGCTGTTGCTTTTATATCTTGCCTTATTTCTCAATAAAAACATGGTTTTACAGCACTGAAGTGCTGTCAAAGCATGTTGTAAATGATTCTAAAGTGCTGTCAAAGCATGTTTATGATGTTAAAAATGGAAAATAGAAAATAAACAACAGACAAAAAAAAATAAGATAGCGGTCTAAGGGTTAAGGGTGAAGGGTTAAGATATCACAGTTCATTCCAGTTATTTAAGGTTTAAACCAGCTGATTCACAGAAGCAATCATGCAGTGCCGTCACTGTATATCATTCAATGATAGATTGCTTCATTGATTGCGTGATTTCTTGATTGATTGGGTCTGTACGTTTGTTCACAAACAAGGTCAAGTACAGACTGGTAAGTACCTGTATGGGAAGAACAAGAAACAATGAGACTGAAAGACAGTGTCCTGATCCTGTGTCTGGCACCCATACTATCAGAGCTTCAGAATTTTAGCAAAATATGCACTGATTATCGAGAGTGAGAGTACAAAATACTCACACCAATGTGAAAATAAGCATCTATTATCAAATTGAGTACGGTAACATGAAAATACTGTAATAAAGTTGAAATTTACTTAGTTGACCTGCATGTTTGCTTTAATTTTGCAGCTCAAATAAGTGAATTTTTAATGTTTTTTTTATCATTTGTTTCCTGTTTAATACGGAAGAAAATCAATAATACATTTGTAAAAGTAAAATATGCATTGAATTTGAAATCTGGAGGTATAATACTCTTTAGTAAAAAAATTATCTGGAGCCCTGTACTATATCACATCACTTGAACTCAAGTGTGAACAAAATTAATGAAATAGCGTGAAACATTGGCATGGAACATCCAATTATAGCATCCATTAATACTGTTAACCCTTTGAACCCGAAAGCCCGCTATATGCAAACAGTGCAGATCCAGATGAGCCGGCTCGTAACGAGCCGTCTCATCAGGATCTGCACTGTTTGAAAGTAATTTTCATATTTTTGAGAACAAAAAATATCCCCTTTTTATAAATGGAACAGTCTGAAACATTGGCATGGAACATCCTATTAAGTTACTTGGTGTTGAAAGGGTTAATACTGTATCCTATACAGCACATGGAGTGGCCAACTCGGCCATCATTGTGTGTTCAAGCCATCAGCCAGTTTTCCTTCTGGTTGCATTTAACCCTTACTACGCTGAATTTAATTTTGTCGTCGGCTGGTAATGTTTTATTTCCAATATTTCTCTATAAAAACCTGGTTTGACAGCGCATGAGGATCGTCTCATCATGTGCTGCCTAAACAGGGTTTTTTGTTAAGAATTAAGGCAAAAATGAAAAACAGCAGACGACAATTTTCGTAGTGAGGGTTAACAAAGAAGGGAAAATGCAAAGTAGGACATATGATACAATTATAGCTCATCATACAACGAAAAGTCAGGATAACGGACTCAGTCAGTGAAGCGTCAGTCATGCTCCTAACAAACAGTCTGAACAATTAGGCTGCAGGAGCACGATAGCATAACAGAAGCAAGACCAAGCACAGAAGTCATAATCCCCATTTCTCCAGTCACATAAGTCATACGCCCCATTTCTCCAGTCACATAAGTCATAGGCCCCATTTCTCCATTCACAAAAGTCATAAGCCCCATTTCTCCAGTCACAAAAGTCATACGCCCCATTTCTCCAGTCACAGAAGTCAGAAGCCCCATTTCTCCAGTCACATAAGTCATACGCCCCATTTCTCCAGTCACAAAAGTCATAAGCCCCATTTCTCCAGTCACAAAAGTCATACACCCCATTTCTCCAGTCACAAAAGTCATACACCCCATTTCTCCAGTCACAGAAGCCATAAGACCCCATTTCTCCAGTCATAGAAGTCATATGTCCCATTTCTCCAGTCATAGAAGTGATAAGCCCCATTTCTCCAGTCACAGAAGTCATAAGCCCAATTTCTCCAGTCACATAAGTCATAAGCCCCATTTTTCCAGTCATATAAGTCATAAGCCCCATTTCTACAGTCACACAAGTCATAAACCCCATTCTCTAGTCATATAAGTCATAAGCCCCATTGTCTAGTCACAGAAGTCATAAGCCCCATTTATCCAGTCATAGAAGTCATAAGCCCCATTTCTCCAGTCACAGAAGTCATAAGCCCCATTTCTCCAGTCACAGAAGTCATAAACCCCATTTCTCCAGTCACAGAAGTCATAAAATAAACCATTTCTCCAGTCACAGAAGTCATAAACCTCATTCTCTAGTCATAGAAGTTATAAGCCCCATTTCTCCAGTCATAGAAGTCATAAGCCCCATTTCTCTAGTCACAGCCAACAATTGACATGGATGTGAGCTGGAGGTGAGGACAAACATGTTAACACAGTGATAGATAGATGGTCAAACTTTGATGAATGGATCAGCCAGACACTTCATTTGTCTCATATCCTTCAGCTTGTACACAGGGAACAGATCTATATAATCAGATGGAGTGAAGTACTGCAATTAACCCTTTCAACAATGCAGACCTCTATAGCAGTGTTTGCAAACAGTGTAGATGAAGATGAGCCAGCTCGTTACGAGCCGTCTCATCAGGATCTGCACTTTTTGCAAGTAATTTTCATCTCTTAAAGAAATGGAAACGCCCATTTTATAAATGGACTATTTCTGAAGATTATTTTGTGAAGATTGGATTGGTCCGAAAAATTATTTTCAGACTAGGCCATTTATGAAAAGGGGGTGAAATCTTTCAAACAAATATGAAATTACTTGTGCAAGATCCGATGAGACGGCTGATCTGAAGCTAGTGTTTGCTTTGCAAAACACTGCTATAGAGGGCTGTACTAAGTGTTAAGTATGGATGCAGGATTGGGGTTTGAATCCAGTAAGAATGTACTCGCTGTATTTAACTCTTTGCATGCTAGCGATGAAAATATCCGCCAAACAAATTACGAGTATAGTTTTATTTCTCTCTGTAAATATGTCTTGGAATTTCATTAGAATTGAGTCCTCAGGACTCAATTCTAATGAAATTCCAAGACATATTCATGATATTTACAAGGAGAAATAAAAGAAAATAAGATGAATTTTTGCCCGCTAGTTTTGAACTATTTATAGCCCACCAGTTTGGCCCCTAGTGAAAATGTGACTGAGATTTCACTGAAATCCCAGTGAAATTCACTGAGATTATCATATCCCGGTGTTATTTCCAAATCTCAGTGAAATTCGATGAAATCTCACTGAATTTCAGTGAAATCACAGTGAATTCCCGGTTCAGCTTCCAAGTGAAATTTCACTGAGAATCTCAGTGAAATTTCACTTAGAATTGTTTTTGCTGTCCAAATATTGATTGGGGAGCGGTCGCCACTTGTCCCGGACAAGTGACTTGACAAAAGTGACTTAACCTGGAAATTATAATTTACGTTATACATATTCCGGGGAGTCCACTCATTGACCGTCTCGAAGATGAAATCACGTCTATATTTACAATATTTAATGTCTATCAGTATGTTCGCGGAACGGTAAATAATAAACTTTTTGAAATTTCATTTTTTTTTTGTTGGCAACAGCTGTTAATTCGCTAATTACACTGCAGCTCCATTATAACGCGATCGCGTATAGCGTATAGCGCGATCTCCATTATAACGCGGGTATCTCGTGTATCACAAACAAATATTAAAAAAAATAAATGGAAAAGGAAAAAAAATCAAATAAATCAAAAAAAAATCGTCGGACATCGTAGTCATCGTGTAATTAGTTGATTCGTGATTTCTGTAAGTTTATTCAAACAACGACATTCAAAGTACATAAGAAATATTATTATTAGTAGTTAGCAAATGTAATACCTTTAATCAGGTAATCATGTTTAATATGCATACAGTGCAGTATCCGTGCCAGGGGATATATGAATTCCAAATCCAGATGCGATTACACCCGACACATATTACACAGACGAGATTTGTGTGATGCTTTGTGCAAAAAAATCGATACACCCAGCTGTGTGTACAGGTGTTTATTGTACGACCTCATTCAGCACGAGGCTGTAAACTGTGTGACCTTTAGGCTATGTTTTGAAATGTTACGGATTGGTCAACACGTCTTTTTTGATGTCCCACAGACGTCGCGAACGTGCGACTTTCATCATCGCATCACGGGGACAATCATGCAGTAACCCATTTCATGCTGAGGATACACTTATGTTTGCGGACAAATATTTTCCTTCTATGAACTCAGAAGTATATGCCGCGACCACCATTTATTCCGTCTCGTCGAGACGGTTCAAATGAGTGGTCACATCGAATACTTTCATTGAGAAATAACAAAAATAAATTTATTTTTTTTAATAATTTCATACCCGTAAATGTGTATTCCGAAAGGTCTATCGCCATATTTCGCCGATATCGATTTCCAAAATATTTTCCGTAAATGGTGTTGACAAGTTGACACAAACTTCAGAGTTCATGCGGAATTGTCGATGGGATTATGCTTTCAAATTCGAATAAATTAATCTAATCAGGGTCACAGCTAGTATATCACTTTTCTTGCTATATACACTGTGTAAGTGTGTATCGCCACAGGGAAGCCGACACACGCCCTAGGCGTTATCGATCGATGAAATGTTACAATTTAGGATTAGTCTAGTGAAGAAAACAGGCTTGTGGCGGGACGTTTCAACGGAAAATAGTGACTTGCCCGGGACTAACTTTCAGCATAGAGCCACTTGCCCGAGACCAAAACCGACTTGTCCCGGGCGTCGGGCGTGCCGATTTGTACAGCCCTGCTGCTGCCCTGCCCACCATTCCGAAGCCACTGTATTATAATTATGTGTCATAAATATTGTTTTATCATGTATTAACTTAATTGGATAATTAACTGGGGATTAACCAACTCGATCCCACTGATATAAAAATGTGCAATGTCTGCGAGTGCTTTGGTACCAGCTACCGACTTAGAAATGATTTGCGGGCTGTTTATATCTCATGAGATGGATTTTGATTGACAGAAAATTGAATGACGTACACCGAGACATTTGCATAATTAACATAGGACTTGCCTACGCGACGTAAATAATCCCAAAAGTTACGGCCTCGTCGCCCATCAAATCATTAAATTATCCATATTATGCATATATTATGAAAATTACAAAGAAATATCTTTTATTTGATACTAAATTTGTGTTTCGGAACCTAATATTGAACTTCGCATTCAATTTTTCAAATGTACCCTTCCGCGCAAATTCTGTCCACTCGCACGCGGGCGCCATTTTGGAAAATCAAAATCCTATTCGCGGTATACCTGGTTGAGAAAATCTACCAACAGTTCGATCTACAAAGCGTTGATTGTTCCAGACATGTTGTAAATTTAAGGTAAGTATCTTAACTGTAGTTTATTGATGTTTTCTGTCACAAATATGATGTTTAAACGGTTTAAATTATCATTAAATTGCCATCCGAAAGGCCGATGATTGCAACTTTCTGCTTCGACGAAAAGTGCGAAAGTTTTGTTTCACGATTTACGTACGAAATCGATATATTCTGATGGAATCCTTTGATGTCGAGAACTAATAATGTTTATTACATTATTAATTATTATTTATTTCAATCTGATTTGGCTAACTCTATTGTAAAAAAACGTAAACAAAATCCGTAAATATCTTGGAGAATTTCCGCGATTTCGTACCTACGTAGTTTCGTCCTTTTGCAACTTTTTACAATCGATGTTACCGGAACCCGAATTTCGTGATATCAGTTGGGGTATTAAACTAAATATGCATAATTTATGCACATCGAAGTTCACAAATGGGTATTTTAAGTGAATTTAAAGTTTACTTTACTATTCTTCTAAAATATTGACATAAATCATTAAATGTTGTTTTGAAACATGTATTTTATTTTTGAAAGCAAACTGTTTTATTTTGGAGGCAATGAAACATTGTCATAGGTAACAAAAAATAACTTGCAATTATATATCCTCATTTGTAGCTGTGAATGGAGAAATGGGGCATATGGGATTTGTTAGCAGTGCAGATCCTGATCAGACTGCGGATGCACAGGCTGATCTGAATCTACACTAGACACAAAACCCATAAGCCCATTTCTCCAGCCACAGACACTAATTATGAGGGGCCGTGGGGTGCCATTAATACCTGTAACCCACCTTCTTTCTCTCACTACCGTCGCTCTGCCACACAATTTCATATATTTTTCAGCAGTGAAAGACGAGCATGGATTATCCCGGCCCATACTGCCAGTCTCTGAACCTGACTACACAAGACGTTGCATCAAGGACATTCACAAACATAAAAACCTTGTCAAATGGACTGAAGACTTATGCAGAGAAAAAAAAGGCTAAAAAAAACATGAACTGAAATATGAAAGTGAAGCCGGCCGCAGACATGTATCCATAACTTGGATAAATTTACATTAAGAGTTAATTCTAGTTAGAGTTATTTTTATTTCACTGAAATAAAGTGGGATCTCACTGTAATCTGGTGAGATCCCAGTAAAATTTTGAGAAATCCCGATGAGATCCCACTGAAATCTGGCGAGATCCCAGTGGGATTTCACTGAAATAAAGTGGGATCTCACTGTAATCTGGCGAGATCCCAGTGAAATTTTGAGAAATCCCAATGAGATCTCAGTGGGATTTCACTGAAATCTGGCGAGATCCCAGTGGGATTTCACTGAAATAAAGTGGGATCTCACTGTAATCTGGCGAGATCCCAGTGAAATTTTGAGAAATCCCAATGAGATCTCAGTGGGATTTCACTGAAATCTGACGAGATCCCAGTGGGATTTCAACCAAATTTTTCAGTGGGATTTTAACAAGATCTCACCAGGATCACAGTGGGATTTTACTGAAATTCCAGTGAAATTTCACCGAGATCCCAATGGGATTTCACTGAAATCCCATTGGGATTTCAACCAAATTTTTCAGTGAAATCACACTGTGATTTCACTGAAATCCCATTGGGATTTCAATGGGATTTCGTTCACATTTTCACTAGGGAGGTATACCCTATGTAAAAACACTTATTTCATTCACAATTCATTGAAGGATTAGGTATGTGTTTACAATGCTATTCAATGGTGCACTATATTGATCTTGGGAGATAATACCACTACGATCATCGGTGTATACAACCACAACTGTGATACTGTTGAAACATGGCCTAAGCTATTTACTTAATACATAATGGCGAGACCTGGCAAATCTGTGGTTCTTTCATGTGGAAATGTTTGCATTCTTTCCCTGTTAATAATTTTAATACGGCAGCTAAGTTTGATAACACCAGGATATAACGCCACTTCAATGCGTATAACACGTGTCGATTTACCAGAAAGATACCACCCTATTTTGTCGCTTTTATAGTTGTTACAAAAATGTTAATATTATTTATAATGACAGTAAAAATAACTGAAATTAAGACTACCGGTAATACAACAAAACTTGTTCGTTCTTGAAAGAAACAATTTTAAAAGAAAAATATTTTGTTGGACCAGATCAGATCAGCATGGATTCTGTGTAAAGTTCAACCATTTATTTATAAATACAGTGAAATACAACAGCGAAAGCAAGTAAGCAACTACCTAATGGCTCGATCATGCCTACATATAACAATTCTAATGTGTTGTCAAAGCTACTTCATGAAATAAACAACCAGATGGCCACTGCCCGCATTTCGAGTCCGCCACAGGATTTGCTGTTCTCACTGAGAAGAGTGTATTTATTTGTCAAAGAGATATACATGTAATATATAATGAGTAATAAAATACATAGCAGCTTCAGTGCAGAATTGACGTAGAACTTGGGCAAGTGGGTGGGCGGCATGGGTAGAGTGCAGAGGAAAAGTATGGCTGATGATAAACAAGCACATGCAGTTTGAAGAACATCAGAGTTAAAGGTACATGTCCACCTGGTACATTTAAGTAGGCACAACATGTTCTTTATAGGAATTAAATAAGTGTATAATTGTGTCACTATTCCAACAGTTCTCAAAATTATGAGTGCCCGCTATACAGATATATTCATTTATATATATTTATTTTATTCATAAGGACGCGCGGTGTTATCAGGCTATTTTCATATGTAAATGAGGCAGGGCATTTTCTTTATTATTTATACTAATTAAATGTGTCACTTGAAAAAATCATTGCACATCAAAAAATAAATACAGAAAATAAATAGTAATGTCCGTTAACATTTTAAGGAAACACAGTTATCATCCCTGATATCATTGTGGAAATTTAAGTCCGATATAAAATGTATAATACTGCCAATCGATACGTGGGATACCTGTGAATGAATGTTTACTTTGCCAGATGATGTCTCTGATATAAAAAAACAGTTTGTGCCTACTGAGTGGGCATGTACCTGTAAGGATGCAGAGATAATAGGTATGTAAAAACATTCAACGCAAATTCAATGTCATTTGATCTTGACCTTGAGAATAGAATGTAAATATGGATGATGATAAAGAAGTATATGGAGTTTGAAGTAAATCAGAGTAAGGGTTGTGGAGATATAAGTGATGTAAAAGCATTGACGCAGAATGCAGACGTCATTGTGATCACTATGTCTCGCTTTCCGCAAGCGGGCTCGACAAAAATCAAACGGTTCCTGGTGTTAACCCGTTCAACACCACAGGTCTGTATAGTGGTATTGGCAAAAAGTGTAGATCCAGATGAACCAGCTCGTGACGAGCCGTCTCATCAGGATCTGCACTTTTTGCAAGTAATTTCCATAGTTTTAAGAACAACAAGAAATGCGTCTGTCGAACGCGGATGCCACCAGCAGCATATTTGAGAAACTGTGACAAAGTGGTTAACCGAAAAGTGTGACGGACGGACAGACGGACAGACGGACAGACGGACGGTCCAAAAACAATATGCCGCCCGGCTCTTCGAGACCGGTGGCATAAAAACACCCCCTTTTCATAAATGGACAAGTCTGAAACTATATATGCAAGTAATTTTCTACCCGTCATATGATCGATATCAATAATCCTTATTATCTGATTTCATTCTCACAATACATATATCATTCTTTTTCAGAAATTTATCCATATTTTCCTTTCAAAGTAAATGTTATGACCACTCATTTGAACTGTTCCGGCAAGACTGTTCAAATGAGTACGGTAGCCACAACCTATAATTTCTTGTATAAACTAGATTGGTCAGTAAGCGAGGCTTACGGAATACCCCCCGCGTGGGCCCAGGTACCCCTAAAATATGTAAAAATTTCCAAGTGTGTGGGCTTGTGACTTTGACTCTGTGTTTAGCGGGAGCGGCATGCATGTGAATTTGTCACAGGGTGGTAGAGGTCCATTTGAGCAATGCGTGTGTGAAATGTGAAGCAGATCCGAGCAAGGAAATAGAAGTTATAACCGATTTCTCTGATGTTAAGTTTTGTAAAGAGACTAAGTATGTGACCTTGACCTCAAGATCAGCGGGAATTTGTCACGGCATGATAGTAGAGCCTTAGAGGAATGCATGCATGAAATATTAAGAATTTTCGATGAAAGAAATAGAAGTTATAACATATTTCTCTGATGTTAAGTTTTGTAAAGAGACTAAGTATGTGACCTTGACCTTGGGATCAGCGGGGGTTGGACGGTCGTAGATTTGTCACAGCATGATAGTACAACCTTGGAGGAATGCACAAGGGAAATAATATAAGAATTTTCAATGAAGGAAATAGAAGTTATAACTTATTTCTCTGATGTTAAGTTTTGTAAAGAGACTTAAGTATTTGACCTTGACATTGGGATCAGCGGGGGTTGGACGGTCGTGGATTTGGCACAGCATGGTAGTAGAGCCTTACAGGAATGCATGTGTGAAATATTAAGCATTTTAGATGAAGGAAATAGAAGTTATACCTAACAA
Source organism: Conchocele bisecta (assembly GCA_029237695.1). NCBI lineage: Eukaryota > Metazoa > Mollusca > Bivalvia > Lucinida > Thyasiridae > Conchocele > Conchocele bisecta. The sequence goes on from CM055273.1 coordinate 91,296,155, forward strand.
TATTTCTCTGATGTTAAGTTTTGTAATAAGTATTTGACCTTGACCTTGGGATCAGCGGGGGTTGGACGGTCGTGGATTTGGCACAGCATGGTAGTAGAGCCTTACAGGAATGCATGTGTGAAATATTACGCATTTTAGATGAAGGAAACAGAAGTTATAACAATATTTCTCTGATGTTAAGTTAAATTGTGAAGAGACTAAGTATTTGACCTTCACCTTGGGATCAGCGGGAGTTGGACGGTCGTGGATTTGGCACAGCATGGTAGTAGAGCCTTACAGGAATGCATGTGTGAAATATTAAGCATTTTAGATGAAGGAAATAGAAGTTATAACAATATTTCTCTGATGTTAAGTTTACAGACGCACGCACGCACGCACACACGCACACACGGACGGACGGACGGACGGACGGACGGACGGACGGACGGACGGACAACCTGACTCCAGTATACCCCCCCACAACTCGTTACGGGGGGTATGAAAATTCACTTATTTGAGTGTATTATTACTTATTCACTTATTTATACTGTCATACAGTTGAAAATCTAAATTGTTTGCTTTTTGCAGCACAACTAAGTGAATTTTCAACTGTATTACAGTATTTCCACTACCTAATTTGAAAATCAATGCGTATTTTGTGTACTCCCACTGTTGATAATCAATGCGTATTCTGTTCAAACTAGATTGGTCAGTATGCAAGGCTTACGGAATACCCCGCGTGGGCCCAGGTACCCCTAAATATGTAAAAAAATTCCATGTGTGTGGGCTTGTGACATTTACTCTGGGCTTAGCAGGGGCGGCACAAACATGAATGTAGGTGGTAGAGGTCCATTGGAGCAATGCGTGTGTGAAATATGAAGCAGATCCGAGCAAGGAAATAGAAGTTATAACATATTTCTCTGATGTTAAGTTTAGTGACGGACGCCCTGACTCGTTGCGGGGGGGGGGGGGGGGGGAGGGGGGTATACGCCAATACGCACCTTATCTGGAGCTCTGCATTGGTTTCATGTTTACTGTATACACAAATTGTACTCCTGACATGGCAGTGAGTTGGATTATCAACCGATCCCTACGATTGGATAAGAGTGACTTAATTGCGGACATTGCGGAAACCACAAAACGTGTCATTATTGACACCACATAATGACACCACGCCCATTTACCTGGGGAATAGTTTAGGATGTTTACATAACCCTGTGGCAACATATCTGTCAATGCAGCTAGAGACTAAGCGATTATCATGGATTCGTGACGTGGGCAATGATAACTTTGGTCTAGTTGATATCACACTTGTGGGGTCCATGCTGACAGTTAGAAAACAATGTCTCAAATGCAATTTGTTGCTGTTCTTTTTAACATAAGAAATAAAAATTCTCATGGCAGCAACATGCATATTACTGAGCCCCGCAGGGGACATGGATTTTTTTATTAATTTGTTCCCACGAAATAACAACTTGTTCCTTCAATTTAACAATTTGTTCCCTCGATTTAACAATTTGTTCCCATGATATAACAATTCGTTCCCACGAAATGACAATTTTTTCCCTCAATTTAACAATTCATTCCCTCGAATTAACAATTCTTTCCCACGATATAACAAATCGTTCCCGTGGGAACGAATTGTTATTTCGTGGGAACAAATTGTTAAATTGAGGGAACAAATTGTTAAATTGAGGGAACAAATTGTTATTTCGTGGGAACAAAGCGTTATTTCGTGGGAACGAATTAATAAAAAAAAGAATTCTACGTCCACTGCGGGGCTCCGTAGCATATGAACAACATTGTATAATTGAGCTCAAGTACCTACACATAGTTCTGTAATCACACACCCTCTCCTATGAGCAGCATGACAAACTGTCACCAGAGATAAATGATCTTTTATTTAACTTTGCATATTTGCGGCTGTGACTGGATGGGGCTTACGGGTTTTACGACCAGTGTAGATCCAGATCAGACTGCATCCGCAGTCTGATCAGGATCTGCACTGTTCGCCATTCCATCAATGAAACACCCGTCATGCTTATAACCAGCAGGTTAGATCATCATCAGGCTACAGGAGCGTGCTATTTGATCAGGAGCTACACTGGTCATGAAACAAATAAGCCCCATTTCTCCAGTCACATTTAATTTTGCAGTCACACCTGTGTGATTGTGATATGGTGGGTCATCACCTTGTGGATCATCCAGTATATAGGAGTTTTGTGTCCAGTCATTTGCCTGTTGCCACATTATTGAAGATTGCACTAGATTTGTCAGTAAGCGAGGGCTTACAGTATCCCCCACATAAGCCCGACCCCAATTTTTTCCACAGCTGTGACAGAGGCATTATAGAATGGGAGTCGTAGATTTGTCACAGCATGATAGACAAGGTGTATGATCACGTGGTACTAACAACAACAACAAGTACTGAAACTTCCAGAATCCATCTGATTCAAAGTACCTATTCTTTCATATTGTCCTTATTACGTAACGGATTTTGATGAAATATGGCGCATCAAACGCATCTTGTTAAGCTGCATTTGGTGGTCTCTGTATTTTCACCCAAACTTCTGTCGCTTTTGCGAAGAATCGATTTCCGTCTCCATATTTCATCAAAATCTGTTGCATATTAAGGAAAATATCAAATACATGTAATACTTACTTTTGAGTGGGCGACGTTGTTGTTGTTGTAACCACGTGATCATGCACCTTGTGTGACAAGAGGCATTATAAAGTGGGAGTCGTATATTTGTCACAGCATGATAGACTGGATCATCAGAGTAATATATGTGTCAAATGTGTAATTTCATGAACTGCGGTTACAAAATTTACAATATATTCCGTAAATGGCGTAAACAGTTGACAACATTTTCAAAAATGTACTCTGAAAATTTTGTCAACTTTTTACTTTATTTAGGAAAAATATTGTAAATTTTGTAAATGATTTGTGATTTTATACCCAAGAACATGTGTGATTTTTCATGAAAAAGATATTTACAAAATTTACGATATTTTCCACAAATGACGTCGAAAGGTGACAAAGTTTTAATTTGCTATGAAAATTGTGTCATCTATCGATGTCATTTACAGAAAATATCACAGTTTCTGTAATTATATTTCATGAAAAATCGCACATTTTCTTAGTTACAAAATCACATGGCATGTTTCTGGGCCATATAACACCCTGGTTGTAAGAGATAATGGATGACTATATAGATCACAGCGGGCGGGAGACACACTAATTACCTGGGATTGATTGCTCCCCAGACAGCTGGCTGGAATGACTGGACATGACCTGACTGGTCACCTCTGACATCATCCCATTATCTATGTATGTCTATTGTACATAATATCTAGAAATATAGCACATACACTGCCAAGTGTGTCTACAGAGCTCCAGATAAGGTGTGTATTGGCGTAATTTACGCACTTATTGTAGCAGAATACGCATTGGTTATCAAAAGTGGGAGTACAAAATGCTCACAACAATGTGTTTGTTTGTTTGTTTGTTTGTTTATTAGTGTTTAACGGCCTATCAACAGCTAAGGTCATGTAAGGCCGGGCAAACGGGTTCGATCCCATTTTAACCTGCTGCATTGGGGGAAAAATCCCAAAATCAGAACTGAATATTTACATCGAGAACAAATATATTCAGCCCTGAAGTTAGAATAACCTGACCTGGTGCCAGGTCCATACCACACCAAGTCACTTGGCCCCTTCCCCTAAAATAGGATTACGAATATCGTAATACTCACATAAGGGGTATAACCAGATTCAACTGTCACATACAAAATGCCAAAGACATATGTGAGGGCCAAACCAGGTCTCCAGTCGGGATTCCGGTAAGGACGAGCCACGATCGTTAAATTACCCATCACATGCTCCCACCTGCCACCCACCACAACAATGTGAAAATATGCATTGATTTTCAAATTGAGTAGTGAAAATACTGTAAAAAAGTTAAAAATTTACTTAGTTGATCTGCAAAAAGCAAACAGTGTTTGCTTTTTGCCGCAGAAATAGTGAATTTTTTAATTTATTTTTCATCATTTGTTCCATATTTAATAAGGAAGTAATCAATAATACATTTATAAAAGTAAAATATGCATTGAATTTGAAATATGGGGATATAATACTCTTTATATACAAAACTTATCTGGAGCTCTATGTCTAGAATAACTTTGGTGACAATTTCTACAATTATTGTATAGCTTAGTGCCATCTGATTATTTTGAAAGCAGAATTAAAATGGTACCCACAAGCTGTAAATACCATTCCGATTTAGAGCAAACTGGATATGTGGCCGGTCACACACAAATGCAGCCAGACAAAGATATATACAGATGACCAAGACACTGTGCAGATGACCAAACGAACGGATGGATGGACACCGAGAAGTTACACCCAAAACCAAATGTATGTGTGCCATTACCCCTGGATGTGGTAGAAGGTTACAAACTGTTTAGTCCGACACCCTACCTACATACCCCACCCTACCCCACATACACAGCAAGCCTCCCCCACATGTAGAGCAGATAACAATGATAATCATTATTATTGACCAGACCTCACTGTGTGTATAAGTATGTTATGTCTATTGACATATGTGGCTGTGACTGGATAAATCGGAGCTTATGGGTTTTGTGACCAGTGTAGATCCTGATCAGCCTGTGCATTCGCAGTCGGATGAGGATATGCACTGTTTGCCATTTCATCAATGAAACACACATCATGCTTCTAACAAGCAATATAGACCATTATCAGGCTACACAAGTGTGTTATACGGTCAAGATATACCACTGGTCACGAATCCCATAAGCTCCATTTCTCCAGTCACAGCCACGTGACATATATGACTAATTGTGTGATGTACATAGACACACCTACCTGGTACTAGTGTTTATTTGAAGCTAGCAACATCACAAACTTTTGGCTATTAAACATATTATATCTAAAAAATATTTTAATGTAAGTACTTTTTCATCAATAACAAAAAAGTCACCCTCCCCAAAAAATTTTGTTTCATGAATTTCCATCAAATATTGATTTTATAGCGAAAGAACAATTTTCCTATGGGAATTTAACATGGGAGGAAGCGCTGGGGGAGGAGTCAAAAAACGAACATTTTTGGAAATTGACTTCGAAACCTGGCTAGATAGCTTGGAAATGATGTAAGAAAACAAGTTAGATTTTGAAAATCGGTCCACAAATAAAAAATTATTAAAAAAATATATATTTTTAGCCCCCATGTTCAAGTTTTTTCGCAATAAAATCAATATTTGACGGAATTTCATCAAATAATTTTTTTTGAGGAGGGTGACTTGTTATTGATGAAAAAGTACTTATATTTAAATATTTTTCAGATTTAATGTGTTTAATGGCCAAAAGTTTGTCGGCAGCAAAACGTGGAACAGACAGTAGTCAACCAGGTAGATGTGTCAATATACATGGTTACACTGTGAAGTAGTAAACAAATCGCCAAATATCTCGGGCAATGGGTCACGATCACACTGGGCCCTACTGGTTATCCCAGGAATTCAACAAACCAATAGATAAACAACAAAGATATTTGTGGCTGTCACTGAAGAAACGGGGGGTGGGGGGGGGGCTTATAGGATCACAGTGTAGCTCCTGATCAAATATCACACTCAAGTAGCCTGATAATGATCAATATGATCTGTTAGAAGCACGACGGGTGTTGATGGAATGGCAGTGTAGATCCTGATCAGACTGTGCGGATGCACAGGCTGATCTGGATATACACTGGTTTCAAATCACATAAGCCCCATTCTTTCTGTCACAGCCGCATTTTATCTCTTCCATTTGAAGTAATTTGTGGGTCACTGTATGTATACTAGTATAAACATGGTATTGTTAGTATGATCTCCGATAATGAAATACATTGTATCTGAAAGATATATCATTGAGTTGATACAGTCGTCTCTCTATGAAGAATATAATTATGTGTACATGAAAAACATTAGTATACCAGATATGCTCGAGCGATTTACATTCCAGATATTGTCATATCGAGTGCAGTACCTTTCATGTTGACTGTAACATATGTATCAGCAGCCATACATTAATATTATTTAATAACCATTACATTCAGAGGACATTATCATTGTGCCAACGGAAAATTGTAAATCTTCAATTTCTTGTTTTCCCCCCCTTAAAGAATAGGTTACGCCGACAAAAATATTGTATAACCCCTTCAACACTATATCCCTCTATAGCAGTGTCTGTAAAGAGTGTAGATCCGTAATAAGCTGTCTCATCAAGATCAAGATTATTTTTTAAAATTTATACAAAATGATCTTCTTTTCGGCAAAAGGGAACAGTCTCAAACTTAACACGAAATAGTCCATGTAAGTTACTTAGGGGTGAAAGTGTTAAGCCATCGTCAGGTATTTTTAGTTCAAACCAATGTAATGAAATCAGGTCACACACACAGCTGAACACAGAATACTGAATTTGTAAGACAGAGCAACTGACCCATGGAAAGTTCTAAAGATTTTATCAAGCAAAATTGTGTAGATTTCACCATCAGTAGTATAATGGTCATGATACATGTACGGTCAGGCTATCTGATCCTACAGTTTATAAAACGTGGCTGTGACTGGAGAAATGGGGCTTATGGGTTTTGTGACCAGTGTAGATCCAGATCAGCCTGTGCATCCGCAGTCTGATCAGGATCTGCACTGTTCGCTATTGCATCAATGAAACAGCCGTCATGCTTCTAACAAGCAATGCATAACGTTATCAGGCTACACAAGTGTGCTATTTGATCAGGAGCTACACTGGTCACAAATCCCATAAGCCCCATTTCTCCAGTCACAGCCACAAATAACACAATTAATACAGCAGTGAAACAGACATCAACTTGCTGGAAGGTCTCACTTAACTCTTTGCATGCTGGGAAATTTGTGGGCTATAAATAGTTCAAAAATAGCAGATGACAATTCATTATATTTTCTTTTATTTTTCCTTATAAATGTCATGAATATGTCTTGGAATTTCATTAATTCTAATGAAATTTCAAGACATATTTACAGAGAGAAATAAAACATGTACTCGTAATTCGTTTGGCGGATATTTTCACCGCTCGCATGCAAAGAGTTAATAATATAAGTTATTGTGATTCTACACAGGCTATATGGTGTAATATTGCCCGTCTGGAGGTATGTTCACCCGAGGCTATCGAAGCGATAGCCGAGGGTGAACATACCTTCAGACGGGCAATATTACACCATATAGCCTGTGTAGAATCACAATAACGTATTTGTCATACTGCAGATCCGTTATTTGGCCGTATAAACATATCTCTTCTTTTGATCTTTGCGTTTTTTCAGGAAGAAAAATAATCCGAGATTCGATTTTCTACCGTCAGTCTTAATATAAAGGCGTAAATGAACATTTTGTTTTTTTATTAAACGAAAACAAACTAAATATGGAGTAAGAAATCCATCGAAAACGACTTTATGACAGTTTTTTTATATCGTGTAATTTAATTTATATTCCACTGCTCTATCTATCTGCTCTCCCTTTGGCGCCTCTAGAAGAATGCGACTGGTTCCCAAATATTCGCTGTCATTGCTACGCCGCGTTTCGTGCGTGGAACCCATAGTTTATTACCTAAATATAGCCGTGTCACGAAGCCTAGTCTGTTGAGATTTGAAAACACTAAATGGACAGTTTGTGGCATTTTTCGCTCATATTTTGATGAGCGAAGAATATTTATGGAAAAATAAACAATATATATATAAAGACTGGTTTTGAGTGTACAATTTGTTACTTTTATTGATCAATTCGGGGTTTAATTGTGTTTAGTGAGGAATACAATTCGCAATCGGTAGACGCTTGCAAAATGTGACTTCATTGGACGCGAGACGCCGGAGGGGAATCGCAATTCCTGTATGTCCGACAGCCTTGGCAGGTCATATAATATATATGACCAGGCAAGCTAGCCAATCAAAAGCCGAGAAACTTATCTGCGGTATATATACTATATGTTCGTATGTCTGCCTGTCACATTTCTTGTCAGAAGTAAAACTGGAGACCTGATATTTGGTACCTGGTATTGTGGTTTCTTTGCAGATGAGCAAAATGAGTTTCGATGTTGTTTTTATTTGACACCCAGGTCATGGATTATCTCCCCATTCTGAATTAAAACTTTGGAAAAAGTGTGTATATTGTGATGGCACACAATCAATATCTCTCTACTAATACTAATAGGGGGGTCCGGGGGCATGCTTTTTTGCTAAAAAAGTGGGCCTCGAGGCTGGGCGGGGGGGTCGTCCAACCGCTCCGACCCCCCCTGACTACGGGCCTGCAGGCTGATCTGGATCTACACTGGTCGCAAAAAGTCATAAGCCTCATTCATTTCTGGATCTACACTGGTTGCAAAACCCATATGCCCCCATTCTCCAGTCAACGCCACATATAATTTTGTACTTATTGCAACATTTAATTATGTATTAATTGAATATTGGTGAAAGTGTTGCAGTATGAGATTAACACACTGAATACTGTCAGGGGTGGGAAAAGTTCCAAATTCCAAATCCTGAAAATGGCTAAAAGACAAACACATTTTCGCACCCACAAATGCGTAAAAGGGTGTGTCCCATGTTGCAATATTAGTATTTTTCTGCTATTATCACCCGATTTCATGATACATTCTGAAAATTCTCACCCCTGACTCTGCTTTCATTGGACAAATATCATCCCTTAGACCGCTACTCAAAACAATTGTCGCCTGCTGTTGCTTTTATATCTTGCCTTATTTCTCAATAAAAACATGTTTTGACGGCACTTCAGAATCATTTCCATTGGAAATTATTCTGAAGCGTTTGACAGCATGTTGTAAATTATTTGAAAGTGCTGTCAAAGCATGTTTTTGATGATAAAAATGGAAAATAGAAAATAATCAGCAGACGACAAAAAAAAGAAATTGCGGTGTAAGTGTTAATTTTCATTATTTCTTTATACGTTTACGTTTGAACATGAAGCTAGTTTCCTAAGAGTTAATACTAGATATACAATCTACAATAATACACTGGGAGATTGCTTACAACTCAACTAAACTCAAACACTCTTTATTACATCACATTACAGTATATCACATGCAACATGGGGAAATACACATAAATATCGTTGAATGACGGAATCTAATGCAATAACGTGAAATATAATATTTGATTACATGAGTTTTGCAACTGTATGGGGAATTGCAACTGTATGGGGAAAACCATTTCATTGCATAAATGGGCAGAAATTGCGGTGTAAGTGTTAATTTTCATTATTTCTTTATACGTTTACGTTTGAACATGAAGCTAGTTTCCTAAGAGTTAATACTAGATATACAATCTACAATAATACACTGGGAGATTGCTTACAACTCAACTAAACTCAAACACTCTTTATTACATCACATTACAGTATATCACATGCAACATGGGGAAATACACATAAATATCGTTGAATGACGGAATCTAATGCAATAACGTGAAATATAATATTTGATTACATGAGTTTTGCAACTGTATGGGGAATTGCAACTGTATGGGGAAAACCATTTCATTGCATAAATGGGCTTTCGTTGTGCAACAACAGACTGTTCAACCCTTACAATGCTGAATAAATTTGTGTCGTCTGCTGAATATTTTTTATTTTTCCATTTTTCTCATCAAAAACTTGGTTTGGCAGCACTTTAGAATCATTTCCAATGGAAATGATTCTAAAATGCTGCCAAACCATGTTTTTACTGAGAGAAAAGACAAAATATGAATTATCAGCAGATGCATTCTAAGGGTTAACAATCATAATAATCCAATGTAATAAATATGTCAACTAAACTATTGCAGAAAGAACGCTGTGTGATCGTAACAGACTCAATGTATGATAATGTGCTTGTGCAATAAGAAACATTAATATTTCGTTGACAGTTGATTTAAAGGTACATGCCCACTCAGTAGGCACAAAATGTTCTTTATAGGAATTAAATAAGTGTATAATTGTGTCGCTTTTTAACCAGTTTTAAAAATTACGAGTGCCTGCCATACAGATATAATCATTTAGTAATATTTATTTTACTGATAGTGACGCGCGGTGGTATATCAGGCTATTTTCATATGCAAATGAGGCATGGTATTTTTTAGTTAGTTATACTAATTAAATTTGTCACCTGAAAAAATAATATTATAGACAGATTCTAAAGTACCGGTATGATCATTACAGATCAAAAAATAAATACAGAGAATAAATAATAATGTCCGTTAACGATATAAATAACAGTTTGTGTCTACTGAGTGGGCATGTACCTTTAACCCTTAGAAGGCGGGAACCGAAAACTGTCGTCTGCTGGTGTAATTTATTTTGTATTTTCTCTAAATAAAAACATGGTTTGGCAGCATTTTAGAATCATTTCCATTGGAAATGATTCTAAAGTACTGTCAAAGCATGTTTTTGACAAGAAAAATGGAAAATAAACAAGAGGGCCATCATGGCCCTTTCGCTCACCTGACTCCATGAACACCAGAGGAGAATGTGACATTGTGTTCATGTGTTTTAAACAAAATTGTGCTATTTTTAGATGGCGGTCATCTTGGATTAAGCGATGACTCTCATTTTACCAAATCTGAAAATGCTTCACCCAAGGATCTTAACTTACTATGAAGTTTGGCCAGCATCGGCCATGTGGTTCCTGAGAAAAAGACGTTCAAAATCTCGAATAAATGGACCTTTTGGCGGCCATCATGGATGACATAATCATCCGATTCCGACAAATATTGCACCAGAGCAATCGCCTCATCGATACCTTCAATTTGATATATGACATGAGCATATTCGGTCAAAAATAAAATTTGACCCCACAGGCCACGCCCATTTTTGACCCCGGGGTCACCATTTTCACAACTTTGAAAGAGCATTGTACATCGATCATTCCTACAAAGTTTCGTCGAAATCCGGCCAGCGGTTCATGAGAAGAATATTTTTTAAGAATTTATGCTATTTTTAGACGACGGCCATCTTGGATTAGCGACGACCTCCATTTTAACAAATCTTAAAAGGCTTCCCCATGGACCATAACTTTTAAGTTTGGCGACCATGGGCCAAGCGGTTCATGTGAAGAAGAATTTTGAAATCTCTAAAAAAAAGAACGATCTTTTGACCTTTCGGCGGCCATCTTGGATGACATAACCATCCGATTTCGACAAAAAATGCACCAGAGCGATCGCCTCATTGATACCTTCGATTAGATATATAACATGACCATATTCGGTCAAAAATAAACAACTTTGAAAGAGCATTGTACATCGATCATTCCTACCAAGTTTTGTCGAAATCCGGTTGTCGGTTCTTGAGAAGATTTTTTAAGAATTTGTGCTATTTTTAGACGGCGGCCATCTTGGATTACGTAATGACATCATTTTAACAATTTTGTAATCCCCCTACCTAAGGACCATGACCATGAAGTTTGGTGACTATAGGCCCAATGGTTACCGAGAAGAAGACGTTTGAAAATGTTCACGGACGACGACGATGGACGACGACGGACACATTGCGGTAACAATAGCTCACATGAGCTTCGCTCAGGTGAGCTAAAAATAAACTGCAGATGACAATTTTTAATTCAGCACTGTAAGGGATAATATCACAGTGCACCAGTTCTCACGTGGGAATGAGGGTCATATGGCCATTGCTGGAGGGAGGTCAACTATACCAACAAGGATCATTTCCATCATGCTTCACTTAGAAACTATCACCATTTCACGGTGGCTATTGTACGTCACATGCACTAGCATTTTAGACCTACAGGGGACTGGGGATTTTTCTTTTTAGTTAATTAAAAGTTAACTCTTTGCATGTTAGCCGTGAAAATATCTGCCAAACAAATTAGGAGTATATGTTTTATTTCTCTCTGTAAATATGTCTTGGAATTTCATTAGAATTGATTCCTCAGGACTCAATTCTAATGAAATTCCAAGACATATTCATGATATTTACAAGGAGAAATAAAAGAAAATATGATGAATTTTTGTCTGCTAGATTTGAACTATTTATAGCCCACAAGTTTCCCAGCATGCAAAGGGTTAACAAGAGTTATTACATAGGAGAATATGTACTTTGTGGGACCAAGAATGTGACTTTGAGCTATCAGTAGTTTGACTTAACCCTTAGACCACTATCTTATTTTTTTTGTCGTCTGCTGTTTATTTTCTATTTGTATCATCAAAAACATGCTTTGACAGCACTTTAGAATAATTTACAACATGCTTTGACAGCACTTCAGAATCATTTCCATTGGAAATGGAAATTAAGTTTTGCTGTCCGTTGTATATTTTTTAGTTTCCATTTTCTCGATCCTCGTACAAACATTTTTATCATATTAGAAGTTTAGTGAAACAGGCCCCAGGTGCATCCAACATACATAACCCACCATGGATTTTGTCCATCAGTTGACAAGTCCAGTAAGTAATAAGCTCTGATAATTGGCAATTGTACATCTTATCTATGGCCCTGCAGTTAGCAAGTACTTAGTGTATCTGACATATATGATCATAATCGTGACAATATTCTTGCCTCGGGCCGGACATACCTAATACACTAACTACTAACACAGGCAGTAAAATTCATGCAAGATTTCATGCGAGTTTGCGGGATACGGACAAAATCCCCCCCATGATTTTTGACACAGGACAAAATCCCCCCCCTCGTCTAAAATGCAGGTAGGACAAAATCCCCCCCTACCCCGCGTCCAAAATCACAGGTAGGACATAATCACCCCCATCAAAATTAAAAAACAATATGGTTTGGGACAGACTATTCTTGTTTGACGTTTATTGTGCAACTGAAAATACTTCACTAGATGAGCTTGTTTGATTGTGCAACTGAAAATACTTCACTAGATGTGCTTGTTTGATTGTGCAACTGAAAATACTTCACTAGATGTGCTTGTTTGATTGTGCAACTGAAAATACTTCATTAAATGTGCTTGATGTTTGATGATTATTGTGCAAATAAAAGTACTGAATATGATTTACATTTACTTTGATTCTGGGGGGGGGGGGGGGGGGGTGGGGGGGGGGGGGGGGGGGCAAAATTGCAGGCAAACTTGAGCTAATAATGAGTCTTTGGCTAAAAGAGGAGCTAAAAGTGAGTATGACCCAATGATCCTAAGAATGACCTCGATGACATCTACCCCAGGTGGACACAGGTGTCAAATTTACATGTACGATTGTTAGTATTCAGTTTAAATTGTAATCTACAAGAATCTAATCTGACCATACATGTTCACCAGAGAGGAATGTGCCCCACAGGTGAAATGGAAACTATTATTTGTGGGTGTGCAGGGATTCCGCTGGGCAAAATAAAAAAATCGGCACTTAAAAAAAAACAAAAAAAAACAATTGGCGATAAAAAATTACAATTTAAAAAAAAAAAATCAAAAAAAAAAAAAAAGAAATTATTTTTGTTTGATTTCTTTTCCGAAAATTGTAATTTTTTATCGCCAATTGTTTATAATTGTTTATTTTTATCGCCAATTATTTTTGTTTGATTTATTTTCCGAAAATTGTCATTTTTTATCGCCAATTGTTTATAATTGTTTATTTTTATCGCCAATTGTGAAAGTGGCGATCACCAGCGGAATCCTTGGGTGTGGCCGGAGAAATTGGGTTTATGGCATTTGTGGTCAGTCTAACTCCCGGCATGCTATAGGAATGAATGGTATTTTTATGAAATTTATCGGGGTATAAACTTGGAAAATTCGCGGGAATACTGGACGAAGGCCGGAAGGCCTCGTCCAGTATTCCCGCGACTTTTCCAAGTTTATATCCCCGATAAATTCAACAAAAAGGCCATTCATTCCTTATAATTCCAGCATTTGAAATAAATTCATCAAGAAAATGTGTTTATTTTCCGTTTTCTTAAGAATTATTTTAACTGCGCCTCACGGTTACGGAAAGTAGTTTGGCGTGGGAGTTTACTGGGATATAAATTTTGGACAGAGATTTGCTATGGGCCAATCAAATGTTAGGGAATTGTGTAAATATTTTTATGCTGGAATTATTAGATTATGATATTTTTTGTTTCTTTAACCACTAATATGCTGAATTAAATTTTGCTGTCTGCCGTTTATTTTTTAGTTTCCATGTTTCTCGATGAAAACATTTTGACAGAACATAAGAATTGTCTCCCGGTGTTTGCAAACAGTGTGGATCCAGATGAGACGGCTCGTAATGAACCGTCGCATCAGGATCTGCACTGAGAGAATGGGTTACGGATTACCATAAGTACAGCACCATACAAGGAAGATCTTGACAGGCAAATATTCATACTTATCTGTGTTTCTAACTACAATAACATTCCCATCAGGTGGAGAATTTAACCTTCTCACAGCAGCAAAACATGCTAACAAAACCGCTTGATTCAAGCAAGTAACAATAGATGAAAATAGACAAAACTTACTCAGTGTAGACCATCACCGAAAAGGAACAAACACGCCAAATTCTAGGAAGATTGAGCAAGAATATTCCGAATAACGACAGGAAATAACTACAGCTGTGCAGTCCGCTCACAGACAATCCAATCACAGTAATGAATTTGTGTAGTGGTAACTTACACCTGTCGAAATCGAATAACCCACAGGTATGTAAAGACTGATCGTATTGTAAGGACACCGTGAAATTTATACAAAACCTTCTTTATGGGAGCGCAACACCTACATTTCACACATAATGGGTACAGCATACATTGTTGTTTTTACCTCTGGGCATAAAGATATGTATATCGATCAAGATTTATATTGTGGATTCAAGATGACCTGTTGTTTTGATCATTCAGTATAGTATTCTCAATTGACGAATAGAAAGTGGTAGGTTTGATTTAATTGGTTGGGAGCAAAATTGGGCCATGCTAGGCTGATCTGGGGCTAGGCTGATCTGGGGATAGGCTGATCTGGGGCTAGACTGATCGGGGCCAGGCTGATCTTCATCTGGGGCTAGGCTGATCTGGGGCTAGGCTGATCTGGGGATAGGCTGATCTGGGGATAGGCTGATCTGGGGCTAGGCTGATCTGGGGCTAGGCTGATCTTCATCTGGGGATAGGCTGATCTGGGGCTAGGCTGATCTTCATCTGGGGCTAGGCTGATCTGGGGCCAGGCTGATCTTCATCTGGGGATAGGCTGATCTGGGGCTAGGCTGATCTTCATCTGGGGATAGGCTGATCTGGGGCTAGGCTGATCTTCATCTGGGGCTAGGCTGATCTGGGGCTAGGCTGATCTTCATCTGGGGATAGGCTGATCTGGGGCCAGGCTGATCTTCATCTGGGGATAGGCTGACCTGGGGCTAGGCTGATCTGGGGCCAGGCTGATCTTCATCTGGGGATAGGCTGATCTGGGGCTAGGCTGATCTTCATCTGGGGCTAGGCTGACCTGGGGCTAGGCTGACCTGGGGCTAGGCTGATCTTCATCTAGGGCTAGGCTGACCTGGGGCTAGGCTGACCTGGGGCTAGGCTGATCTTCATCTAGGGCTAGGCTGATCTGGGGCTAGGCTGACCTGGGGCTAGGCTGATCTTCATCTGGGGCTAGGCTGATCTGGGGCTAGGCTGATCTGGGGCTAGGCTGACCTGGGGCTATGCTGATCTTCATCGTGGGCTAGGCTGACCTGGGGCTATGCTGATCTTCATCGTGGGCTAGGCTGATCTGGGACTAGGCTGATCTTCATCTGGGGCTCGGCTCATCTGGGACTAGGCTGATCTGCATCTGGGGCTAGGTTGATGTGGGGCTAGGCTGATCTTCATCTGGGGCTAGGCTGATCTGGGGACAGGCTGATCTGGAGCTAGGCTGATCTGGGGCCAGGCTGACCTGGGGATATGATGATCTAGGGCTAGGCTGATCTGGGGCTAGGCTGACCTGGGGCTAGGCTGATCTTGATCTGGGGCTAGGCTGATCTGGGGCTAGGCTGATCTTGATCTGGGGCTAGGCTGATCTGGGGCTAGGCTGATCTTGATCTGGGGCTAGGCTGATCGGGGGCAAGACTAACCTGGGGCTAGGCTGAACTGGGGCTAGGCTGATCTGGGGCTAGGCTGATCTTGATCTGGGGCTAGGCTGATCTGTGGCCAGGCTGATCTGGGGCCAGGCTGATCTGGAGCCAGGCTGATATGTGGCTAGGCTGATCTGGGGGACATGCTGATCTGGGGACAGGATGATCTGGGGCAAGGCTTATCTGGGCCAGGCTGATCTGGTGCTAGGCTGATCTGGGGACAGGCCAATCTGGGGACATGCTGATCTGGGGACAGGCTGATCTGGGGACAGGATGATCTGGGGTCAGTCTGATCGGGGTCAGTCTGATCTGGGACAGTCTGATCTGGGGACAGGCTGATCTGTGGCAAGGCTGATCTGGGGACAGGCTGGCCTGGGACAAGGCTGATCTGGGCTAACATATCTAACATACATACATCGGAAGCAGTATTTTCAGGGTATGGGATCACATGGTTTATTGTGTTGGTGTTAATGCGTCTGAAGTAATGACGGCACCCATGAGTTCTCATGTAAATCTTATTTTTCATTAATACGACTGCAGTTTCTTCCTTTTCATGATGACCATGTTCCAGTTATTAACACTACAAGTCAACCAATACCAAATTTAACAGCATTACATATGTACAGTAAGTGGACAGAATTAATTTCCCGAAAGTTAAAATCTCATAGACTTACATGTATTTCCAGCCTTACTCTCAAATATGTAGCTGAGTGAGCTCAGTATATACTTTATCAATTTGAATGAAATATAATGTGTTTGAAAGAAAATAGATTCATGCAGAATATGAATGTTTTGGTTACTGATTATCACAAGCAGTTTGATAGATACATGTTTTTAAATATGGCTTAATTATTTGACGTCACTTCGAGCAACATCACCATTGCCGACAATGGGAACAGCATTTCCAAAAAATGCCCATATGTTTAACTGCATGCATCTTGTAAACTTGCATATTGAATACACAAATTAATCAAATTCTGCGCAAATCTATTGGCTACTCAATGCATTTTATTTCATTAAAATCTGTACAGTATATTTGAAGTACGGTAACATGCTAACAAGCACAGTTACAAATACATGTAAGTCTATGGGATTTCAATGGGTGGGAAATTACTTCTGTGCAACATCTGTAGTTAGTTTCTGAACATTCTGTGGAGAATTTGAATCGGACAGAATCAAACGTAACTGGGTCTGATTCAAATTACGTTACATTGCATTAGATAACAGTAAAAATATGGTGGAGCGATATTTCCAAATTTGTGTTTGAAGAGTTCTTTTTTCTTCCTACTTTATGGAGAGTGACCCAAGAAATATGCTAATATACACTTTATTTGATGAGTTTATGATAATATTTCTGTCTCAAATTGTTGACTTTACCGTCAATGATGATATAATTATGCAATAATGTCAATACCAGAATACTGTCAATAATAATATCGATGGTCTAGTAACATAAGGTCGTAACTGCTATGCTAAAGCATATAGTGAAGAATGAATGTGATTGTCCAGTGGATTATCCATACATTTTAGTGAGCAAATTACCTTATTCTGCAAATAATTAAATTATACCACTCGCTACCTGGAGTAGGGGAGCAGTGCTAGTGGTATGTTTCGATAGTTTCACAAAATAAAACATGCAAACAAGCAAAATGTTATATTTTATCATATTTTATGGACATAAACATCTTGTGTGTATACTATAGCGCCAATTGTCTTTCTGCTGAAATGCCATCACGTGACTTTACGACCGTCAATTATTTACACATCTGGGTTCCTGTGAATTTGGCTACAAAAGGACCGATCTTCGTGGTAGGGACTCTATAGATAAAGTGTAAAATGTGTAGCTACCCTTAAATACACGATCATACTGTATGGCGGGTTTTCCCCTTTATAGGCAACAGGTTACACTATATCGCAACGGCACGCCGGACAGTAAAAATGTGTGTAATAGCATTTACACTTCGCGCACTAAAATATAGAAAAAGCTTGCAGGGCGTTGGCGTTCATACTTCGCTATATTGTTATTGAGAGAAAATTCTTCGGTCACTCTCCACGAAGTAGAAAGTAAACAAAGAACGCTTCAAACGCACATTTTGAATGGCAGCACGATTTACCCAAATATACCCAAATCTTACCCAAATCTACCCAAATCTTCATTAAAAATAACATTTATTATTATATACGTTTTCAACAATATATCATTAGTATATCATACAATAAACACATTTTGACAAAAAAAGAGAAGAATAAAGCACATATTTCCGCGGGAAAGCGATTAATATACATGTAGCATTATTATAAAGGGAGACTACCATGATAAAGACTCATTAATTATGTCTCAGTTGTCTAACTTTAAGTTGCCATCGATCATGATTTCATATAGCACATATACTAGTCCAATTGTCTAACCGGTCACCTCCATCGTATTGCAATATTTATTTCGCCGAGTAATTATATGCCAACATCTTTTTTAAATATTTAAAAAAAAGTATAATGCATTGAATGAATGTTTTTATTAGCACAAATCACTTCTGGACATATATAGTTTAGTTATTGCAATTTAATTTACGGGAGATACATTTCAAAACTCACACAGGAAGGCTATATATATATATATATACTTAATATTCATCTACAATAACAATAACAAACGATCTTGTATTAAGAACATTGATGAAAATGAACCTTAATATGCATTGAATATATATATTTTTAAATTTGTGTATGGTTTGTATATCCTCAACAAGTGGTTATGCACAAACTGGGGAAACTGATCAGATTGTGATTGCAAATTTCCCCTAGAAGGTATAGCCTGATTGTTATAAGATGGCTACACGTCCTGGCGGGCGACACGCGGCTTGCTTGTATACGGTATACAGTGAGTATGTACAAGATGGAAATCAGTGTAGACCCTGATCAGACTGTGATTACAAATTTCCCTAGATTATTTGGGGTTTGAGCATTTGGGCTATCGATCCCTATCGGATTGTTCAGTCATTCTGTGCATACCTCAACAAGTGATTATGTACAAGATGGCTACACGTCATGGCGGGCGAAAACGGCCAGTATACGGTAGACACCTTCACACTGTCTCCTTGTATGTCAACATTAGAGAGGTTCTACTGTTTTTTATTTGTATTTCAATTAAAAATCATCATTCCCATTTAGCATGTTTAGCCATTATAAAGTGGATTATCTTCCTTGGCTTCCTAGTATTAAGTTTATCGCGGTACTCTCCCTTTATTTCATATACAAATATTTCCATTTTGCATCAAAACATTAAAATGGGCCCTGGTATGAGCAAATTAATGACATACATTATGTAAGTACAGTCCAAACATCGTTACTATGATGTGTATAGCTTTATTTATTAACACATATAGTAATTATATGAAGATTTGGGTAAGATTTGGGTAGATCGTGCCACCCCTTTTTGAAAGACTACTCCGTCATAACTATTATGTTATGTAATGCAGTGTAATGAAATGTAATTGGAGTTGAAGTATTTCTAAGGGGAAAAAGTGTCGCCCGATGTGGGGTTTGAACCCACGACCCCCGTAACACTAGCACGGCGCTCTTACCATCTGAGCTAACCGGGCGATCATGTCTCAACACCACACCGAACACTACACTCCTCCCCTTCTTATATTTGGGAACCAGACATCAACCTCACAGCTTCATGAGGAGTATAGCCTGCAACCCAAAGTACACCCAGGCACAATCCTGTTTACTTCCGACACCATTGAAGTATTTCTAAGGGGAAAAAGTGTCGCCTGATGTGGGGTTTGAACCCACGACCCCCGTAACACTAGCACGGCGCTCTTACCATCTGAGCTAACCGGGCGACCACACCGAACACTACAGAGTTATGTTCTCAGAACTATATGGCAGGCAGTAAATCTTTAAAACTTCCGCAGTCCGTAGCACATGTATGCCACAGGCAGTATGGGAGCTTTGCATATTTACTGCTCGCAACTATTCTATGGACCATACGGGGGAGTTTTGTTGGTAGAGGCCTATCAAAAATGTGTACCAAAGTTGAAATACACAATCACCTCATCAAGAAGCTAATGGGTTAATTGACAATAATTTACAAAATTCAGACTCCCTGAACTATAATTCGTGCTTCGATATGAAATTTCCAGTGTTTCAAACGTGTTGACAGTTGTCGTAAACGTCAGTTGAGGAAGTGCCGACCTTACAGGTGCAAGAAAAATATTCATGAAAAATAAATCAAATATCAAAACTTTTGCATAAACGTGCGTCAACAACACAGTTAGAAACAACATATCGTCTTCACACTCAGACATAATAAAGATAAATGTGTGTACTTTTTCAAAACTCTTTAAATGGTTGAGTTCATAGCCTGTAAATGAAGAGACAACAATTTATTCTTACCACAAATGTTGAACAAAATGTTCTGTCAAGTCCAAAATGGCCGACACTTATGGGTGTGGCCATTGGTCAATCGAGATGTGACGAGCGCTTTGATTGGATGGGGGAAATCGTGGGACCGACTCAAAAGAGAAAATGCTGTATTCCGTGCAGAGCTACCTCCCTTGACATGAAATACACCTGTTCACGACAGTTATGTCCCTTAAGCGGAAATTGCAGCATATGGGAAAATCATAGTTCCAGCGACTTTGATCAGCCCAGACAAATTGGTTAGCATATTCATTAGCCAACATGCATGACATGACGAACTTATTTATAATTGTGAGAACAAAAACACCCCATGTTCATAAATGAACTGGTCTGAAAATCATTTTGTGATGATTGGATTCGGATGCAAAATTAACATATCAAAATTAATTCCAGTTACTTAGGCCAGTTAGGGGTGAAAGGGTTAATCTGCCCGTCGATAACGACGATTTTTGCAATCGGTTATCGGGCGTGTTTGATATGTTATTGATATAAAACTGTCAAAGCTGTATCAATAAATTATTAATAAAGAACATACACATGCAGAAATTGGTTATTGTGCAGTGTCAATGTGTTTATCTGACATTTACATGTATATCTAAATTCTTGTAAATTTGAAAGCTTCATTTCGTTATTATGAGTGTTGAACAACAACAAGAGAAAATATGGCTTCCGTGGGAAAATGATTTCCCTGTTCTATTATTTTTGGCAATTTACTAGTTCTACATCAAAGCTTATTTGTTTAAAGGTATAACTAATTTTTGACCTAAACACAGGTTTGGGTATGCACTTCGGTTGCTCACGTTTTTTTGAATGGGTCAAATTGTAGCCGTAGGCCTATATATATAACATATCGGAGGCGAATTATTGTAGCTAGGTGCTAGCTAGAATTAATGATTGATTAAGGTTTTATGTTGGTTTAACAGCAAGGTCATACGGTATGTGACTGTTACTGAAGAAATGGGGCTTATAGGATTTGTGATCAGTAGCTCTTCATCAAATAGCACAATCATGTAGTCTGATGCACAGTCTGATCTGGATCTACACTGGTCGCAAAAAGCCATAAGCCTCATTTCTTCAGCGAAAACACGCAACATACCTTTGGGACGTCGTTTATGATTATGTAATGTTTCATGAAAATATTCAAGTTATGCTCCGGAAATAAAATCAGTAAGTGAAAAAAGGGAGATACGGTAACTCCAACATGAGTGAGGCCGAGGTCTAGGAATTGTTTGATGAAAGTATTTCAAAAGATATTCGAGTTTTGAGTCGGACACAAAATGAACAACAAAGGGGGATAACTCGAAAATTAGCAAGGCAAGCATTGTCTTTCTTGCGCGATACACACTTTTGGGGCGTGGTCTATGCGTGTGTGAAGTGCCATGAAAATATCCAAACGTTATTCGAGTTATGCGCCGCCCGGACACGACACGAAATCAACGTGGGAAAAAACAAAGGGGGATAACTCAAGAATTAGGAAGACATGATTTGTGACGCACCTTTGGGTTTAGTTCTATGTGATAGAACGGCTGCAAATCTATTTTTGCAATCTGTTATTCTCTTTATTTGCACACCACAACACACACAAAGTTGCTGAGATTTTGTCACACAGAACTACTTTGGGTTGTGATCAATGCATGTATGAAGTTTCATGAACATATTCCAAAGGGTATTCGAGTTATGCTCCGGACACAAAATTCGAGTTATCGGAGATCTCACTGCATATATATATACTCACATGTACAAGTCGGACCCGAAAATCAACTCGACTCTATCCAGACTCGACCCCAGTTTGTATGGAATATGTTCATAATTGTATTCATAGGCGTAGGAGCGTTTCAATTATGGGAGGGGGGGGGCCAAGTTGGTAAAAGCGAATTTATTATTGACAAGGAAAAAAAAACAAAAAAAAAAACGTTTTTCATCTTAATATTGGGGGGGGGGGGCCAAGCCCCCCACTTTTAACAATATTGGGGGGGGGGGGCCAGGCCCACCCCCCACTTTTAACAATATTGGGGGGGGCAGGCCCCCCCCCCCCCCCCCCCATGTCCAACAATATTGTTATATCATCAATATTCGGGGTGGTGGTGGGCAGGCCTCCAACTTATTATCCCGATTGGATCGGGGCCCCAACTTACTTGTGCGCAATGCGCAACATTTCAGAGCCAAATCTCCAAAAGGTGTGCGTCGAAATTTGGTACGTGTTACTGTTATTAACATTCGTTGGATTTCAGCTAGTCATTGAATTTTACAGTATAATTAGTTGCTATTACAGAAACTCGTTCTTCGAGTGTGAGTTTTAACTGATTACTTACAACATGCGGCTGGCTATCTTCAGACTTGTTCTTGTAGAAACAAATCGCGGCCACCAAACTTATTGTTGTTGTTGTTGTATTCCAAAGTTCCGCCGCTTATTTTTCGGCGCACCCCTTCAAGCCACAAGACAGGAAGGGTGACTTGACATTTTATAAGTTCTGTCTGTATTAACGAACATGATTGAAAGCGGTGAAGCCGGGATAAAACTCGTATAATTGATGAACAAAAAGAATAAGGTCTACACAGGAAATTTCATCCACCAATTATGGGGGGGGGGGGGGGGGCCAAAGCATATTCTGGCCCCCCCCCCCCAATTCAAAATATTGGGGGTGGGGGGGGGGGGGGGGGGCGGCCCCCCCCTGGCCCCCGGCTCCTACGCCATTGTATTACAGGAGTCAAACCACCAACCTATAATTCCAGCACAAACATATTTACACAATTCCCTAACATTTGATTGGTCCGTAGCAAGTCTCTGTCCAAAATTTATATCCCAGTAAACTCCCATGCCGAACTACTTTCCGTAACCGTGAGGCGCAGTTAAAATAATTCTTAAAACGGAAAATAAACACATTTTCTTGATGAATTTATTTCAAATGCTGGAATTATAAGGAATGAATGGCCCTTTTGTTGAATTTATCGGGGATATAAACTTGGAAAAGTCGCGGGAATACTGGACGAGGCCTTAAAAAATTACAATTTTCGAAAAGAAGAAAAAAAAAAAAGATTTTTTTTTTCGAACATTGTAATTTTGTATCGCTTCGTCCAGTATTCCCGCGACTTTTCCAAGTTTATACCCCGATAAAAAGGTCATTCATTCCTATATTGTTTAAACCCTTGCGCCCATAAATATCCAACATTGGATTTTCCATGCAAATTTTAGGACTATTCCATTAACAAGAAAATGCCGATTTTTTTAGAATCGAAAAATACAGACATATGCTGCAGATTCTGATGAATCAAACTGAGCCGCTTCATCTGGATCTATAGTTTGCAAATGATGTCTTTATGTGCTGTTAACCCTAAACTAGAAAATGTGTTCATAGAACACGGATGCCCCACATACCGCTTTGATAGTAAACAAGGCAAAATTCTAAGTCCAACAGTGGTAGATAATTCATGACTCGGGGGTCAAATCAAAACTCTGCGCAACTATTCATCATAAGGAAGCTACATACCAAGTTTCAGGTATGTAGCTAGTACGGTTTAAAAGTTTTACGAGTTACAAGACAAAATTGCCAAATTCTAAGTGGAAATAGGGGAGATAATCCATGATCCGGGGGGTCGAATACAAAATTGAAATAAACGTTGCGCATCTACTCATCATAAGGAAGCTACATACTAAGTTTCAGGTCTGTAGCTAGTACGGTTTGAAAGTTTTACGAGTTACAAGGTTGGTGACAGACGGACGGACGGACGGACGTTCCTACAAATCGATACTTATGTGGCTTTTCTTTTGTTTAAAGTAGCCACATAAGAGAAAAATATAGCCACGTAAGAGAATGGAATTAATAGCATTTACAGTTACCCATTGTTCTATAACCACATAAGTACATCGCCGTGTGTGCGGACAGACAGCCAGATGGACGTACAAGGGTAACACTAAATGCCCCCACCACTAGGTGAGAACCGAAAATTGTGTCTTCAGTTTTTTCATTTTTTCTTTTTCCTTACCAAAAACATATTTTGGCAGCACATGTGAATCATCTCCATTGGAGATGATTCTCATATGCTGTCAAAACATGTTCTCAGTAAGATAAATGGAAAATAAGACGGCAGAATTTAATTCTGACAGCATTGTTAAGAGTTAACCATAGGTCACCGTGCCATCACTAGAACAGAACAAATACACAGCAATTTCACAGGTGAACAAGAGTGTCGAATGTCACAATATACGCCCGGCGAGGCAAGGCCATTCAACAAGGGGAGATAACTCATCTTGACGTGATAAACATGTAAACCAAAATTGGTTACGATCCGTCAAGTAGAACTCGATTTATTGAGTGGACACGGATACGTATCGAAAATTAACAAGAGTGTCGCAAGTCACAAAATACGCCCGTCGGATATGGGCCAGACAGCGAAGATGCAGAAATGTGAAGCTGGCACCAAGGCAAGAAACATGAATGAGAATTTGAAAGTCTATAGCATTATTTCTTCATCTCGTTGTGCTAAACATGTATACTGATTTAGGCAGAGATAGAAAAGTAGAGTGAAAAGTAGAAATGATAGGGAATTGGATACAACAATGTAGAAAAAATGGCTAAGTTAAAAAGGTGATATGTTTGTTAAAAAATATTTTTTTAGCATAAAAACACAAAGGTGCCCAGCTTCAATATGTGTAGAAGACGTGTGTATAGTTTCAGAACGATCGACTTAACGGTTTCGGAGGAGTGGTGTACACAAACTCTGTACCGTATATAGAATTGTATAGAAAAATGTAGAACAAATGGCTAAGTTAAAAAGGCGATATTTTTGTTACAAAATATTTTTTCGGCATAAAAATACCAAGGTGCACATCTTCAATATGTGTAGAAGACGTGTGTATAGTTTCAGAACGATCGACTGAACGGTTTCGGAGGAGTTGTGTACACAAACTATGTACCGTATATAGAATTGTATAGACAAATGTAGAACAAATGGCTAATTTAAACAGGTGATATTTTTGTTAAAAAATATTTTTTCGGCATAAAAACACCAAGGTGCACATCTGCAATATGTGTAGAAGACGTGTGTATAGTTTTAGATCGATCGACTGAAAGGTTTCTGAGGAGTTGTGTACACAAACTCTGTACTGTATATATAATTGTATTGAAAAATGTAGAAAAAATGGCTAAATTCAAAAGGCGATATTTTTGTTAAAAAATATTTGTTGGCATAAAAACACAAAGGTGCACATCTTCAATATGTGTGGAAGACGTGTGTATAGTTTCAGATCGATCGACTGAACGGTTTCGGAGGAGTTGTGTAGGTGGACTATGCACTTTTTCTTCAGCCGCGAGCCTGCCATGCGGTAAAACATAATACGTACCGTTTTTTAAAAACGGTCGTATAAAAATGGCCGCCAAGGAGAGATAAGTCATTGGAAAATTTTAAAAATCAATAGGCTTCTTCGTCTTGCCGTGATAAACATGTACACCGAATTTGGTTACGAGCGGTGAAGTAGAACTTGAGTTATTAGTGGACAAGGATACAGAGTGCGAAAAATAAAAATGGCCGCCAAGGGGAGATAAGTCATGGGGAAAATCAATAGGCTTCTTCGGCTTGCTGTGATAAACATGTATACCAAATTTGGTTACAATTCGTCAAGTAGAACTCTAGTTATTGTGTGGACAAGTTGTGCCCGCCCGCACAAGATGAATACATAATATGTCCCGTTTTTTCAAACGGGCGCATACAAATGTATGACTGGGATGTTGAAATGGTTTAAACATCTCAACTATGCTTAGAAACCAACAGAAACTCAGAGAAACAAAAAAATTAATGTAAACAAACAACAAACAATTGCCTCTAAAGGCCTATTATTGGAGGTGATTTTTTGTTGTTTTCATGGCAATTTTCATTTCTCTGACTGTCTGCTGGTTTCTAAACATTATGACTATTTTATCCATTTTGCCATCCCTGTAACCTGTGAGCAATACAAGGATAAAAGGAACACCAGTTGTATTTCAGCATTTATTTCATAAAAATAGACTTCACAGTGTAATAACACCATGTAATAAAAATCCTAATACACAAGTATAATACATATGAGGCTGGTACAGAAAACACCATAGGTGGTCATCACAGCTTCAATGTATTGTGATGTGCTTATGCAATAGATAGAATCTAACATTTGTGTTGATTTAGTATGAGATTTATTAAACTCGTGGACTGATTTCATAAGAAACGAGGCATAGCCTATGAAATCAGTCAACGGGTTTAATAAATATCATATTAAATCAACACTTGCGTAAGACCCTCTATTTATTATATACCTACCCATGAAATACATAGTTATACGATGTAAATAAAAGTCATATGTTCTCATCGATGAAATAAACATCTTCCGGTGAAAATACGACTACTTCCGCTATCTATATTCATAACACGCACCTGCAGTGCCCGACTGCAAATAGGCTGCAAATACACATTCATTACCGTATAGTCTAAACAAGAGCTGTAGGAGAACAGCATAGCTCGACTACGAGGGTTGTTGATGTACA
The DNA here is from genome assembly GCA_029237695.1 of Conchocele bisecta. NCBI lineage: Eukaryota > Metazoa > Mollusca > Bivalvia > Lucinida > Thyasiridae > Conchocele > Conchocele bisecta. Next base: position 91,323,117 of record CM055273.1, read on the forward strand.
CATAGCTTGACAAACAAGGTGGCTGCGGCCTGCATAAAAACCTTAACCAAGGTTGACTAAAAACCTTAACTAAGGGAAATTAAGTAAGTAATTCAAGGTTAAATGTAGGTCAATGTCAGATATAGGTCAGGGGTTATTGATGTACATCACTAGGAGATGAAGTTTTCCAAGTATGGTTGCTGTAGGCCCAGGAGTATTCCATATACAAGCTTGACTAAAAACCTTAACCAAGGAGAAATAGCTAAGTAATCCAAGGATAAAAGTAGGTCAAGGTCAAATATAGGTCAGGGATTATTGATGTACATCACTAGGAGATGAAGTTATCCAAGTATGGTTGATGTAGGCCCAGGAGTATTCCATATACAAGCTTGACTATAAACATTAACCAAGGGGAATTAACTAAGTAATTCAAGGTTAAATGTAGGTCAAGGTCAAATATAGATCAGGGGTTGTTGATGTACATCACTAGGACATGAAGTTGTCCAAGTATGGTGGGTGTAGGGCCAGTAGTATTCCATATACAAGCTTGACTAAAAACCTTAACCAAGGGGAATTAAGTAAGTAATTCAAGAGGAAATGTAGGTCAAGGTCAAATATAGATCAGTGGTTATTGATGTACATCCCTATGAGAAAAGGTTGTCCAAGTATGGTGTCTGTATGCACAATAGTACATGTACAAGCTTGACTAAAAACCTTAACCAAGGTTGACTAAAAACCTTAACCAAGGGGAATTAACTAAGTAATTCAAGAGGAAATGTAGGTCAAGGTCAAATATGGATCAGGGGTTATTGATGTACATCACTAGGAGATGAAGTTGTCCAAGTATGGTGGGTGTAGGGCCAGTAGTATTGCGTATACAAGCTTGACTAAAAACCTTAACCAAGGCGTGACGATGACGCCGACGCCGACGCCGGGGTGACAACATAAGCTCTAACTATTCTTTGAATAGTCGAGCTAAAAATGGTCACATGTTGGATAGTTGTATGTGGTAGGCACCCCTTGGTTATGAAGCTGTGAAAGTTTGGTGGTCCTAGGTGGTACAGTACCAAAGAAATGGACGTAAACTTAACATTGTAAACGCGAAAACTTAACATTGAAAATGCGAAAAGCGCGGAAAAAATGGGTCAAGTTAAAAAAAAGGTAACATGTTGGATAGTGATATGTGGTGGGCACCCCTTGATTATGAAGCTGTGAAAGTTTGGTGGTCCTAGGTGGTACAGTAACAAAGAAATGGACTCAAACACGAAAACTTAACATTGATTGTGGACGTGAAATATGGACATTCCACACCACTCGATGAACATATAGGTCATATTCGTTGCAAAAATATGAATATCCTCTATTTATTCCATCCACCACTATCCTGCCCATGCATCTATGTCTATATACCAAGTCAGATTACCATGTATAGGTGAGACATGTGTTATTGGGTAGTCTAAACTGTTGGCTTCTACACCTGATATTTTTTGTAAAATGTCATACTTGTTTGCACCAGTGACTAGCAGAGTTATTTCCCTTGCATTGTTAATAACAGGCAACAATAAACTCATTCTGTCATAGTGCCCTCCCTTGGCTTGTGTATAAGCAACAATGTTTTTATCATCAGTTAATGATGGTGAGGACGGGAATAAAGACGCGGTGTGTCCATCTTCACCTATCCCCAGCAGTACAAGGTCAAACTGTTGCTGCGCAACTAAATGTTTTATCAAGTCGGTGTAGGCGACGTCGCCTTGACGACTCCTATCACATATATTACCAGCATAGCTAGTTGGCATTGGGTGAATATTAAAATATGGAATACTGATATATTTAAGAAGATTTTCATAAATAGATAGAAAGTTTGATTGAGAGTTTTGCTGTGAGACGCATCGTTCGTCGACCTGCCATATTTGGGTGTGTTTCCATGGAAACAGTGGGAAGTCTCGAATTAAACGTTTGAATAGTAATACTGGCGTAGTTCCACCAGATAAAGCCAGGTGAAATATATTTCTCTCCTGTATAGCTGCCTCTGCAATGGCTTGTAACTTTCGTGCTAACTTATTTATTAAATCATTGACAGTTGTACATATTAAAGAACAGTTTCTAAATTTGGCTGGAACAGATAAAACCTTTGGATTTCCATCATGTATAGACTGTGAATTATCCTCCTCATTTCTCACAAACTTCATTTTACCGCTGTCAACCTTAAAGTTTAAATTTGATGTATAGCTATCTATATACATTCTGGGAAGTAAAGTTTGTGTTTTGTGTAATACATCATCCCAAATATTCCACAGTAGCAGAACTCTGTCTGTGGTAACAAAGCTTTGGCGAACACCGTGATAGATATCCCGCAGCACTGTGTGGTAGGCCGGCTTGTCTTGTACCGGCACTGCATAGTGGAAGTCCCCGGGGCTCTGCCCGTGTATAACGCTGTCCTTGGACGTCATGCTCAGTTCCTTCATACCGGGCGGCCAGACTGGCTGGAACAGCGAACGGGAGACCAGAATCCCCGGGGAAGGCACAGCACCATGGCCGATCTGGAATATCACCTGCCGCGGATACTTGGTCATCGTAGAATTACCGTCACTACAACCGCTCACACAGAACTCACGCTCCCGAAATAGAATCCGCACGTAGCTTGACCTTTCCTCTAAATGTTTACCCGACACTAGCAGAAAAGGGATGCCACTCCATCTGGCATTGTTAACATGGAGTAATGCTGCCGCAAATGTCGGTGTGTAATAAGAATGTGAAATATTCTCCTTTTCTAACTTTGCGTCATCCAGGTATTTTGAGTACTGGCCAATCAACAATGACTGTTCGCTAACTGGTACCACTTTCTGTAGCAACATCATTTTGCATCTCTCTATATCTTGGTCCTCCGATATATTGGCGGGCATTTCCATGGCAACCAGGGTCAGCAACTCTGACAGGTGATTCTGGACAACGTCACGCACCACGCCAGTCTGGTCATAAAAATCTATACGGCCTGAAATGTCATATAAGAATGTACTATTTGTTAGAAGCATAGCAGATGTTTGACTGTCTGAATGGTGAACAGTACATACCCTGATAGCCAGTAAACAAGGGGGATAACTCCATGGAAACAGAAATGTGGCTGTGACAGGAGAAATGGGGCTTATGGGATTTGTGACCATTGTAGCTTCTGATCAAATAGCACACTTCTGTAGCCTGATAATGACCTACATTGTGGATGCACAGGCTGATCTGGACCTACACTGGTCGCAAAACCCATAAGCCCCATTTCTCCAGTCACTGCCACAAATCTCTGATACCAGCAACTTTTAAAAACTTGAATTGTTGACCTTGACATTGGACACAAGGGCCGCATGGGTGGGTTATAGAATGAAACTATGGATGATGAAAAGTAAGCATATGAAGTTTCGAGTCAATCGGTTTTAGGGTTGCAGAGATATAACAGCTACACATTTGTGTTAAAATTAATTTGACCTTGAACACAGGGGCCACATGGGTGAGCTATAGAATGAAAAATATATGAGCAAAGTTTGCCAAACTTTAACCCTTAGATCAGTATCTTATTTTTGTTGTTGTCTGCTGTTTATTTTCTATTTTCCATTTTTATCATGAAAAACATGCATTTGACAGCACTTTAGAATAATTTACAACATGCTTTGACAGCACTTCAGAATCATTTCCATTGGAAATGATTCTGAAGTGATGTCAAACCATGTTTTTATTGAGAAATAAGGCAAGATATAAAAGCAACAGCAGATGACAATTGTTGTGAGTAGCGGTCGAAGGGTTAAACAAAAATATTTTGTTCAAACAAATCATATATGGAAAGACAACTGTTTTTTGTTGCGTGCAAAATTTAATAATTCCGAAAATTGGGATTATTTCTATAGGACCTAATGGAATATTGCCTTCCAAAACGGCCGACAGTGTTTACCTGTAGCCAACAAAGGGAAGTAACTTTTACTGATGTGGGAACTATGTTATGCCTATTGGCTGCCAGCTGATAGAATGACCATCAGGTCACGGTTGACAGATAAACTTTTGTAATCATAGTCAATAGACTGTTTAGACACTTGTTATTCAGGGACATACCGGTAAGACAACAGATTGGCTGAATGATGAGCAACCAGTGTAGGCCATGATCAGACTGCGCATATGCGCAGGCTGATCATGGCATACGCTGATCACACACATTATATTCCAGGGCCAGTTTTTTTATTTTTTTTAACAAGTTGGTCCGCTACTAATGATGAGGCTGTGCATATAACCAAGCTGATAATAGCCTACATTAGTCGCACACATCGTAAGACCCCTTTTCTCAGTGAGGGGCCCGCATCTCCCCTGACAATGACTCACCTTTGACCCCAATGGTTTCCTTCATGACGACCTCCACCCGGTCCACATACTGGTTCTTCATCAGAGGTTCCAGCTCCACTCTGTTGGCATTCCTGCAAGTCAGTTTGTTTGTTAGGGTTTAACGGCCTATCAACAGCAACGGTCATTTAAAGCCGGGTAATGGGTTTAGTACTAAAGCCCATATATTACCTGTACAAGTACATGTACACGTTCAAGTACATGTACAAATTGGTGGAAAATCACAAAATCATAACTGAATATTTACAATAAATAGATATACAGCCCTGAAATCAGACTAATCCTGATCCGATGCCAGGTCCTCGCCACACCAGAACGACTTGGCCCCTTCCCAAAAGCAGTAGGATCAGAAATAATCTTACTACTTTTATAATGGGCAATAACCCAATTCAACTCCCAGATAACAAAAGAGCCAAAGATAAAAACGTACCTGAGGGCAAAAACCAGGCAAATCGTGATTCCTATAAGGAGGAACCCATACCGTTAATTTACGCCTCCAACCACCCATTCCTGCAAGTCAGATATATCATAATCACATAGGCGTATGTAGTTATTATACTACATGCACATGTACAAAACCTGAAAACACACATAGTGCATATCCTGACGAGACGGCCTTAGTCTTTGTTGAAAGGGTTAAGTAGGCAAACAATCTAACAGGTAACATTAATACAATGTACATAGTTTGATCAGATCTGGTAAGCAGTTTCGTCATATCATGGTTAGGCCATACCATATCTTTTCTATATTAAGCGCCCACCCAGTTGACCAAAACCTACCTATGTATCCAGTAAAAACAAACAAGGCCTTGAAAAAAACGAATATAAATTTATGTTAAAAACTTCCTCAACCCTTTGCAGTCTGCAAAGGGTTGAGGAATTTTTTAGCATAAATTTAAATTTCCGCCAGCAAACTTTAGAAAAAAATAAGAAGAAAAAATTAAACTTATTAAGTGTAAATTCATGAACGAATATAAAGCGTGCCAAGTTCCCAATCAGTTTTCATATTACTTCACCAGTAAATACATGTAGCATACATAGTTGAAGCTGAACATCCCTGCAACAGCTACGGTCATGTAGAGACGGGACCTCACTTCCAAGTCTCATCAGAAATTCCAGCGGGATGGAAACACTATATGAAAGTATTTTTCATGCCTAGGGAGGGGATTGAACCCACAACCTCTGGTATTTAACTCCAGTGCTCTAACATCTATGCCACAACACATCCAGAGCACCAGCTTAGAAAAGGGACTTTACAACATACACCACAAATATCAGTCTCCGCGAAAATGCTAAATTTTACAAGACACCGGTTTGGTAAACTTGAAATCTTTACCAGACCGAAAGGTTTTATAAAAAATAAAATTGATTTTGTGTGATATTTAAGAGTTTTTTTTTAGTTTAAGTATATCAGTCATATAGGAACAGCTAGCTAGCACCAGAAGTGCAAACACAAGGAAGGTGATTTCATTGAAGGTTAGAATAAAAAAGTACTTTTTTTTAATAGTCGGACATTTGGTCCGGCGACTTCCGGTTTACCGTTGGACTGGCGGCAATTTTAACGGACATGTCCGACCACAGGCGATTGAACTCCCCACCCACATAGCCCCTTAGATAAATCAATCTAGTCCGACTAGTACGTATATAAACTATATTTATAATAGTATGGGTGGGGTGGGGGGCTCTGAATGTGGAGAGGGAACTTCAATGTGGTCCGACGGACCGACGACTGAAATATAGATACTGGGCATTCTTCAACTTGCACAGCTGCAGCTGATGGCAATAATCATGCCTGAATAATGGAACGACAAACAGCATAGACTCTGATCAGACTGTGCGTATGCGCAGGCTGATCTGAGGCTATGCTGATTGCATACGTCGCACCTTTTCTCAGTGGTTAGCAGGGATTCCGCTGGCGATCCCACTTTCGCAATTGGCGATAAAAATAAACAATTGGCGATAAAAAACTACAATTTTCGAAAAAAAATAATCTTTTTTTTCCCCCCGAAAATTGTAATTTTTTATCGCCAATTGTTTATTTTTATCCTATTGGCTATTTGTTTTCTTCCTTTTTTTTTTCTTTTCCCCAGCGGAATCCCTGGGTTAGAGTGGTAAGTACCTGAATGCTAGTATCTGCTTCACAACCGACTTCGCCAGGTAATGGTCCACCCGATATAGTTCCTCGTCTGTGAAATATTTCCCTATGCCGAGCGCCTGGCGACGAGCCGTTTCCTCATCACTTCCAAACGGCTTCTCCAGAACTACACGAGTCTGCGAACCATTTCCGTGACACATTTTATGTATGCTCTTCGCAACAGGTTCATAAGCCGATGATGGAACAGACAGGTAAAATATTACATGAGTCCCATGTTTGCCAAGTTGTTTATCATTTGAAAAGTTTTGACAGAGTTCTTGATATTGATCATCGGTCTTTAATTGCACGTATCTCAAGTTTTGTAGAAACATCGGTTTTTGTTTTTCACAAATTGAATCCCTGTAATTACAGTGCAGATTCTCAGAGATTTCATTTAATGCGTTAACTCCATCATGGTGAGGCATCCTGGCCGCTGCATAGAGAGAAAATGTCACATTTTCATTGGCGGTATTTACATAGAGGTCGAGTGCACTGTTCCATAGGTATTTCCTAGCCAGATCTCCAGTGCCGCCAACAATGACAATGTTGGTATGGTGTCTACAATGAGCTGGTATTACCAAGCCTATTGTGAGAATCATGTATACATTGGTCAGCTTCATCTTTTACAGACCTGAAACAAACAATAGCAAGGGCATCGTTATCACTAAGCTAATCCCCTCGCTGGCAGCCTTGATAATAACAAATTACAAACAAGGTGAAAATAAGTCCTCAGTGACCTTGGGTAGTTGGGTATATGCAAAACTAAGCACCATTCCTAGACACACATTGTGGCCAAATATTATCAAAATCTGTGAAGCGGTTCATAAGTTATTGAAAATACTGTTTGAACACATTTGTGCATAAGTTCTCAGTGACCTTGACCTTGGGCGATCAGACTAGGAAAACAAAGCACCATCCCTAGACACAAATTGTGGCCAAATATTATCAAAATAGGCAAAACAGTTCATAAGTTATTGAATAAACAAGGCGTGTCTCACTTGCTGAACAAGGTGGTCACCATAAAGGTCACGGTCACAATATGAGGAAGTCCAAAATTATTGATACGAAGGTCACGGTCACCAAGGTCACACAAATGACACTGGGTGGATAGCCATCAAAGTGAGGAAGCTGTTGGTGAAGTTTGGTAATGATCCAACTAATGGATCAGGAGATATTCCACATGTCGATGCATGTCCAAAATTATTAAAACCAAGGTGAAGGTCACCAAGGTCAAGGTCAGCCGAATTACAATGGTAGATATCCATCAATGTGAAGAAGCTATTGATGACGTTTGGAGATGATCCGACTGACGCATCAAGAGATATTCAACATTTGGATGTACCTGTACATCCAAAATTATTGACATAAAGGTCAAGGTCACCAACATGAAGGTCAAAGTCACCTGAATGACACTAGATAGCTGGATAGCTAAGAATGTGAGGAAGCTATTGACAAAGTTTGGTCATGATCCGACTATAGAGATATTCAACACTTGGTCGTACTTCCAAAATTATTAACACCAAGGTCAAGGTGACCATGGTCATGGTCTGGATAGCTATCAATGTGAGGAAGCTATTTCTAAGTTTGGTAATGATCTGATAATGGATCAAGAGATATGAAAAATTTGGCTACATCCAAAATTTACGTCCCACAAAAGTTAGTCACCAAGGTCAAGGTCACCCGAAAGACACTGGATAAATATCTATCAATGTCAGGAAGCTACTGATGACATTTGGTAATGATCCGACTTAACGGATCAAGAGATATGGGAAATTTGGCTACGTCCACAAAGATTTACGTCCCTACACCGATGACACCGAAATTGTGACCGCCAACCGGTGCCCCCGAGACAAGAATATCCACTTAGTCAAGCCCATGTGATATTTCCTTGTGTCACCCTACACACGCTTGTCTCACATCTAGCAACGACACATTTTCTAATAGGCACAACATTACGGCTAATGAGTCTTACAATTACCCATAAAATAATGAATATGGTTGATATCTATTGTATTCAATGGTTGTTGTCGTGTTTATCATCACATCATAGCGTCTAGTTGCGAGTAGCGCAACATTATGTTTCATGATTCTGCTGGTATCTGATATGGTAGTAAGACGGTAGTAATTCTGAGTTACGCTTCCGCAACTACATAGCATCATGACGTCGTTGTAAGTTTGATGACGTCAGCAATGTGCGACGTACATTTTTCATCGAACATTATTTTGATAATAATTTGTAAACGATCCACTGAATTGGCATTAGTGTCCAATTTGTGTTTGTGGGTGAAAATTTTGTTTTAACCCTTTTGTTGACATGACTAACACGTTTGGCGTGTCAAAAGTCGCATTCAGCGTATACAAAATTGAGTCTTATTCTGGGTTAGATATATATTTTGAGATTTGCAAATATGTTCGATATAGGTGTGAGAAAAAGTATCAATCAAAGTAGCTGCACGTTTTTCCGCTTTATAGACAACAGGTTGTACTATATCGCTACACCGCGCTACACAGTAAAAATGTGCGTAATAGCATTTACACATCGCGCACTAAGATACAGAAAAAACCTGCAGGGTGTTGACGTTCATACTTCGCTATTTTGTTATTGAGAGACAATTCTACAATTATGACACAAAAATATTACAATAAACTTACTTAATAACGTGTGTATTAGCAAAATTCTCAGGTCACTCTCCACGAAGCAGAACGTAAACAAAGAACGCTTCAAACGCACATTTGGAAAGACTACTCCGTCATAACTCTTATGTAATGCAGTGTAATGAAATGTAATTAGATTTATGTACTCAGAACAACCATCAAAGGCACTAGTGTGGGACAAGGATATTCCACCATAGTTGTGACTTCATGACTGTCTTGATATGCAGTCATGATGGCTTACTCTTGTAAAGTGGCATTTTCCTGTGGAATTTTCAAAAACAGTGATAAAGTATCAAATTTACATATATTTAAATTAAATAACTTGTTGGTTATTTCAATATGCATGTAAATAGTAGTTGTGAAATATTTTAAGCTTTAATTGTTTATAGAAATAAAAAGAAAACATTTTTATTGACAAAATTCATAAATACATGTATCTGAGAAAATAAAACATGCATTGTAATGAAATCAACTATATAATGCTGGTGAATGTTTGTAAATGTAAACTAGGGTTCAATCCAAGTGTTTATACAGTTAGATGCTGTATATATTCAGTGTTATTGAAAAATATAAAATGCCAATAAACAAATAGCAGCTATCACCGGCAGCTCGATTTACCCAAATCTTACACCAATCTACCCAAATCCTCATTAAAAATAACATGATTGAATATCATATAATCAGCACATTTTGACCGAAAATAGGAAGAACTAGATTTGTCAGTAAGCAGGGGCTTACGGAATACCCCCCCCCCCCCCGCGTCACAGAAGGGCCGGGTAAAATATCACTGCATTCCGCAAAGGGAAAGAGAAGTTAAAAGGAAATTTACATTTGTTAAGTTTTAGTTTTTTTCTAAGTTTATAAGTCCGTGACCTTGAGCCCTGGCATAAATGGGGGTCGTAGGTTTGTTGCAGAATGATGTATGAGTATCAGAGAAGGGGTGGGTAAAATATAAAAGATTTCCGCAAAGGGAAAGAGAAGTTAAAAGGAAATGTACAATTGTTAAGTTTTCGTTTTTTTCTAAGTTTCTAAGTCCGTGACCTTGACCCCTGACATAAATGGGGGTCGTAGGTTTGTTGCAGAATGATGCATGAGTGTCAGAGAAGGGCCGGGTAAAATATGAAAGATTTCCGCAAAGGGAAAGAGAAGTTAAAAGGAAATTTACAATTGTTAAGTGTTCATTTTTTTCTAAATTTCTAAGTCCGTGACCTTGACCCCTGGCATAAATGGGGGTCGTAGGTTTGTTGCAGAATGATGTATGAGTGTCAGAGAAGGGCGGAAGGGTAAAATATCACTGCATTCCGCAAAGGGAAAGGGAAAGAGAAGTTATAAGGAAATTTACAATTGTTAAGTTTTCGTTTTTTTCTAAGTTTCTAAGTCCGTGACGTTGACCCTTGGCATAAATGGGGGTCGTAGGTTTGTTGCAGAATGATGTATGAGTGTCAGAGAAGGGCCGGGTAAAATATCACTGCATTCCGCAAAGGGAAAGAGAAGTTATAAGGAAATTTACATTTGTTAAGTTTTATATTTTTTTTATAAGTTTATAAGTCCGTGACCTTGAGCCCTGGCATAAATGGGGGTCGTAGGTTTGTTGCAGAATGATGTATGAGTGTCAGAGAAGGGGTGGGTAAAATATAAAAGATTTCCGCAAAGGGAAAGAGAAGTTAAAAGGAAATTTACAATTGTTAAGTTTTCGTTTTTTTCTAAGTTTCTAAGTCCGTGACCTTGACCGCTGACATAAATGGGGGTTGTAGGTTTGTTGCGGAATGATGCATGAGTGTCAGAGAAGGGCCGGGTAAAATATGAAAGATTTCCGCAAAGGGAAAGAGAAGTTAAAAGGAAATTTACAATTGTTAAGTGTTTGTTTTTTTCTAAATTTCTAAGTCCGTGACCTTGACCCCTGGCATAAATGGGGGTCGTAGGTTTGTTGCAGAATGATGTATGAGTGTCAGAGAAGGGCCGGGTAAAATATCACTGCATTCCGCAAAGGGAAAGAGAAGTTATAAGGAAATTTACAATTGTTAAGTTTTCGTTTTTTTCTAAGTTTCTAAGTCCGTGACGTTGACCCTTGGCATAAATGGGGGTCGTAGGTTTGTTGCAGAATGATGTATGAGTGTCAGAGAAGGGCCGGGTAAAATATCACTGCATTCCGCAAAGGGAAAGAGAAGTTATAAGGAAATTCACATTTGTTAAGTTTTATTTTTTTTTCTAAGTTTATAAGTCCGTGACCTTGAGCCCTGGCATAAATGGGGGTCGTAGGTTTGTTGCAGAATGATGTATGAATGAATGTCAGAGAAGGGGTGGGTAAAATATGAAAGATTTCCGCAAAGGGAAAGAGAAGTTAAAAGGAAATTTACAATTGTTAAGTTTTTGTTTTTTTCTAAGTTTCCAAGTCCGTGACCTTGACCCCTGGCATAAATGGGGGTCGTAGGTTTGTTGCAGAATGATGTATGAGTGTCAGAGAAGGGGCGGGTAAAATATGAAAGATTTCCGCAAATGGAAAGAGAAGTTAAAAGGAAATTTACAATTGTTAAATTTTGTGACGGACGGAAACACGGACGGACGGACAAGCTGACTCAAGTATACCCCTCCACAACTTTGTTGTGGGGGGGGGGGGGGTATAATAAGCACATATTTCCGCGGGAAAGCTATTAATATAGCATTAATATAAAGGGAGACTACTGTGATCGAGACTCATTAATTATATCTCAGTTGTCTAACTTTAAATTATCATCGATCATTATTGCATATCGCACACACATGTATGTGGCTGTGACTGGAGAAATGGGGTTTATGGGTTTTGCGACCAGTGTAGATCCAGATCAGCCTCTGCATCCGCACAGTCTGATCAGCGTCTGCAACATTCGTCATTCCATAAATGAAACCCCAGTCATGATTCTAACCAGCAATATAGGTTGTTACCGGGCTACAGAAGGGTGTTATTTAATCAGAACCTACACTGGTCACGATTTTGATAAGCCCCATTTATCCAGTCACAGCCACATACAAATGTTAATGCACCATTAGTTTTAAAATATTAGTAATTTATATATTTAAATTGTATATAGATTTATATATAACTAGAAATGGACGCTTGTCGACAAGCGCATGTGTATCCCCCTCCCCAGATACACAAGTAGTTTGAAAAAAGGGTGTTCGAGTTATGCTCCGGAGACAAAATCAGTGACGGAAAAAACAAAGGGAGATAACTAAAATATTAGTGATGCAAGAGTTGTCATTCTTGCGTGACACACCTTTAGGGTCGTGGTCTATGCATGTGTGAAGTTTCATGACAATATTCCAAAGGGTGTTCGAGTTATGCTCCGGACACGAAATCAGTGCACGAAACAACAAAGGGAGATAACTAAGAAATTAACGACGCAAGAGTTGTCATTCTTACGTGTGACACACCTTTGGGTCGTCTTCTATGCATGTGTGCAGTTTAATAAACTAGAAAATGTGTTCATAGAACACGGATGTCCCACATATCGCTTTGATAATAAATGAGGCCAAATTCCAAGTCAAAATTTTCTTTTACCTGAGCGTTAAAGTTTTTGAAGCACCAAGTATGTGACCTTGACCCTGGGCTTGGCAGGGGCAGGACAAACGTGGATTTGGCACAGGGCGGTAGAGGACCATTAGAGCAATGCATATATGAAATATGAAGCTGATCCGTGAAAGAAAACAGAAATTATAAGATATTTACCTGAGTTTTTGAAGCACTAAGTATGTGATGTTAACCCTGGGCTTGGCGGGGGCAGGACGAACGTGGATTTGGCACAGGGCGGTAGAGGACCATTAGAGCAACGCGTATATGAAATATGAAGTTGATCCGTGAATGGAAAGAAAAATTATAAGATATTTACCGGAGCGTTAAAGTTTTTGAAGCACCAAGTATGTGACCTTGACCCTGGGCTTGGCGGCGGCAGGACGAACGTGGATTTGGCACAGGGCGGTAGAGGACCATTAGAGCAATGCGTATATGAAATATGAAGATGATCCATGAAAGAAAACAGAAATTATAAGATATTTACCCGAGCGTTAAAGTTTTTGAAGCACTAAGTATGTGACCTCGACCCTGGGCTTGGCAGGGGCAGGACGAACGTGGATTTGGCACAGGGCGGTAGAGGACCATTAGAGCAATGCGTATATGAAATATGAAGCTGATCCGTGAAAGAAAACAGAAATTATAAGATATTAACCTGAGCGTTAAAGTTTTTGAAGCACCAAGTATGTGACCTTGACCCTGGGCTTGGCGGGGGCAGGACGAACGTGGATTTGGCACAGGGCGGTAGTGAACCATCAGAGCAATGTGTATATGAAATATGAAGCAGATCGGTCGAAGGATGAAGAAATTATGAGACATTTACCCGAGTGTTAAAGTTTTGTGACGGACGGACGGACGGGAGGACAGGACGCACGTTCCTACGAAATTCGTAGGAACGTGCGTCCTGTCCTCCCGTCATTCGGAATGAATACTTGTTGGGTTTTTACTGTATAAAAATACCCAACAAGAGTACCCAACACTATCCTAACCCTACCCAATAAGATCCCCATACGCTTACAACAAGTACCCATTCGTGTGTGCGGACGGACGGACGGACGGACAAGGGTAACACTAAATGCCCCCTCCACTATCGTGGTGGGGCATAAAAATATTCCAAAGGGTGTTCGAGTTATGCTCTGGATACGAAATCAGAGCATGAACCAACAAAGGGAGATAAGTAAACAAGAATTCCGCAGAATCAAATGCCTCGCCTTGTCCCGCCTTGACCTCGAGCCTGGGCCCGAAAGCAATTTTCACTGGCCCGAACATATTATACAATTATTGACTAGTGAGCCATGGAATATCAGATTATATTCTATGGCTCACTAGTCAATAATTGTTTTATTATATGATAATAGTCTGTATATAGCACTTACGACCTTATGCTACTAGACAAAAATTGAAAAAGAATTTGAAAAAAAAAATGAAAAAAAAAAATTGAAAAAAAAGTTAAAAATTAAAAATAATAATGCTTGCTACTGGAGCCCAGAATTTTTTTTTAATAGTCCTATATTTATCTACATATATCTGCACAGGTCCACATAATGCCACAATATTTTCAACACAGTTTACGGAAATGTAGTATCCAATGTAGTAATTTACCTGTATAAATTACCTGTGGTCAGACTGGTCAAGACTGGACATTTGCACATGCTAACATGGTTCTCCCAGTCTCTATTGTTCTCTCTACAGGTAAGGTGTACAGAGCACACGAGAAAAGGTGTACAGAGCAGACGAGAAAACGGGTCTTCATGCATTATTGTCCAGTTTGTAGAGTGCGCAAAACAAACAAGAGCTGTAGGAGAACAGCATAGCTCGACTACGAGGGTGTCGATGTACACATAGCTTGACAAAGAAGGTGGCTGCGGCCTACATAAAAACCTTAACCAAGGTTGACTAAAAACATTAACCAAGGGAAACTAGAAATGTGGCCTGTCGGCACACGAATACCCCCACTGGCAGCCAAAGAAAACGAGGCATTTTTGATCATAAGCCATTTAGCCGAGCGTTAAGGTTTCAAACACATCAAGTCTGTGACCTTGACCCTGGGCATAGTGTGATAATCCATGCATCGGTGTAGAAGATATAGAGCGGAAGGGAATTTCAATAGGTTTGACCTTTGACCTTCAACTATGACCTTGACCTTGGACGTAGGTGCGTGGTTATTGATCGAGACACACCTTCTCATCCTGAGAAACATTTGTGCCAAGGCATTTGATAATGCATGCATCGGTGTAGAAGATATAGAGCGGAAGGGAATTTCAATAGGTTTGACCTTTGACCTTCAACTGTGACCTTGACCTTGGACGTAGGTGCGTGGTTATTGATTGTGACACACCTTCTCATCATGAGAAACATCTGTGCCAAGCCATTTGATAATCCATGCATCGGTGTAGAAGATATAGAGCGGAAGGGAATTTCAATAGGTTTGACCTTTGACCTTCAACTGTGACCTTGACCTTGGACGTAGGTGCGTGGTTATTGATTGTGACACACCTTCTCATCATGAGAAACATCTGTGCCAAGCCATTTGATAATCCATGCATCGGTGTAGAAGATATAAAGCGGAAGGGAATTTCAATAGGTTTGACCTTTGACCTTCAACTGTGACCTTGGACGTAGGTGCGTGGTTAGCAATTTGATAATCCATGCATCAGTGTAGAAGATATAGAGCGGAAGGGAATTTCAATAGGTTTGACCTTTGACCTTCAACTGTGACCTTGACCTTGGACATAGGTGTGTGGTTATTGATCGGGACACACCTTCTCATCACGAGAAACATTTGTGCCAAGCCATTTGATAATCCATGCATCGGTGTAGAAGACATAGAGAGGAAGGGAAGTTCAATAGGTTTGACCTTTGACCTTCAACAGTGACCTTGACCTTGGACGTAGGTGCGTGGTTATTGATCGCGACACACCTTCTCATCGTGAGAAACATTTGTGCCAAGCCATTTGGGAATTTCAATATTTTTTACCTTTGAGCTTCAACTGTGACCTTGACCTTGGATGTAGGTGCGTGGTTATTGATCGCGGACACACCTTCTCATCCTGAGAAACATTTGTGCTAAGGCATTTGATAATCCATGCATCGGTGTAGAAGGATATAGAGCGGAAGGGCGGAATTTCAATAGGTTTGACCTTTGGACCTTCAACTGTGACCTTGACCTTGATAACGTAGGTGCTGTGGTTATTGATTGTGACACACCTTCTCAACATGAGAAACATCTGTGCCAAGCCATTTGATAATCCATGCATCGGTGTAGAATATATAGAGCGGAAGGGAATTTCAATAGGTTTGACCTTCAACTGTGACCTTGGACGTAGGTGCGTGGTTATTGATGGCGACACACCTTTCTCATCATGAGAAACATTTGTGCCAAGCCATTTGATAATCCATGCATCGGTGTAGAAGATAGCGCGGAAGGGAATTTCAATAGGTTTGACCTTTGACCTTCAACAGTGACCTTGACCTTGGATGTAGATGCGTGGTTTTCCAAGTATGGTTGCTGTAGGCCCAGGAGTATTCCATATACAAGCTTGAGTAAAAAAAAAAAAACGTAACCAAGGGGAGATAACTAAGTAATCCAAGGATAAAAGTAGGTCAAGGTCAAATATAGGTCAGGGATTATTGATGTACATCACTAGGAGATGAAGTTGTCCAAGTATGGTTGATGTAGGCCCAGAAGTATTCCATATACAAGTTTGACTATAAACATTAACCAAGTAATTGAAGGTTAAATGTAGGTATGGCAGGGGTTGTTGATGTACATCACTAGGAGATGAAGTTGTCCAAGTATGGTTGGTGTAGGGCCATGAGTATTCCATCTACAAGCTTGACTAAAAACCTTAACCAAAGAGAATTAAGTAAGTAATTCAAGAGGAAATGTAGGTCAAGGTCAAATATAGATCAGGGGTTATTGATGTACATCACTATGAGAAAAGGTTGTCCAATTATCGTGTCTGTATGCACAATAGTATTCCATGTACAAGCTTGAGTAAAAAGCTTAACCAAGGTCGAGTAATTCAAGGTTAAATGTAGGTCAAGGTCAAATATAGGTCAGGGGTTGTTGATGTACATCACTAGGAGATGAAGTTGTCCAAGTATGGTTGGTGTAGGGCCAGGAGTATTCCATCTACAAGCTTGACTAAAAACGTTAACCAAGGGGAATTAAGCAATTCAAGAGGAAATGTAGGTCAAGGTCAAATATAGATCAGGGGTTGT
The DNA here is from genome assembly GCA_029237695.1 of Conchocele bisecta. Taxonomy (NCBI): domain Eukaryota; kingdom Metazoa; phylum Mollusca; class Bivalvia; order Lucinida; family Thyasiridae; genus Conchocele; species Conchocele bisecta. The sequence continues at coordinate 91,340,029 of CM055273.1, forward strand.
TGATGTACATCACTAGGAGATGAAGTTGTCCAAGTATGGTGGGTGTAGGGCCAGTAGTATTCCATATAGAAGGTTGACTAAAAACCTTAACCAAAAGGAATTGAGTAAGTAATTGAAGAGGAAATGTAGGTGAAGGTCAAATATAGATCAGGGGTTATTGATGTATATACCTATGAGAAAAGGTTGTCGAAGTATGGTGTGTGGATGCACAATAGTATTCAATGTACAAGCTTGAAAAAAAACCTTAACCAAGGTTGACTAAAAACCTTAACCAATGGGAATTAAGTAAGTAATTCAAGAGGAAATGTAGGTCAAGGTCAAATATAGATCAGGGGTTATTGATGTGCATCACTAGGAGATGAAGTTGTCCAAGTATGGTGGGTGTAGGGCCAGTCGTATTGCATATACAAACTTGACTAAAAACCTTAACCAAGGTTGACTAAAAACCTTAACCAAGGGGAATTAACCAAGTAATTCAAGAGGAAATGTAGGTCAAGGTCAAATATAGATCAGGGGTTATTGATGTACATCACTAGGAGATGAAGTTGTCCAAGTATGGTGGGTGTAGGGCCAGTAGTATTCCATATACAAGCTTGACTAAAAACCTTAACCAAGGCGTGACGGTGACGCCGACGCCGGGGTGACAACATAAGCTCTACTTATTCTTCGAATAGTCGAGCTAAAAAGGGAGATAACTCAAAAATTAGCTAAGCAAGAGTTGTCATTCTTGTGCGCGACACACCTCCGGGTCGTGGTCTATGCATGTGTGAAGTTTGATGAAAATATTCCAAAGGGTGGTCGAGTTATGCTCCGGACAGGAAATCAGTGCGCAAAAACAAAAAAAGGGAGATAACTAAAAAATTAGCTATGCAAGAGTTGTCATTCTTGTGCATGACACACCTTTGGTTCGTGGTCTAATTGAATGTGTGAAGTTTCATTAAAAATATTCCAAAGGGTGGTGGAGTTATGGTCAATCAGTGCGCGAAACAAAAAAGGGAGATAACTAAAAAATTAGCTATGCAAGAGTTGTCATTCTTGTGCGCGACACACCTTCGGGTCGTGGTCTATGCATGTGTGAAGCTTCATGAAAATATTCCAAAGGGTGGTGGAGTTATGCTCCGGACACGAAATCAGTGCGAGAAACAAAAAAGGGAGATAACTCAAAAATTAGCTATGCAAGAGTTGTCATTCTTATGCGCGACACACCTTCGGGTCGTGGTCTATGCATGTGTGAAGTTTCATGAAAATATTCCAAAGGGTGTTCGAGTTATGCTCCGGACAAGAAGTGTCTGCGGCGGACGCGGACGCGGCCCGCTGTCAAATCCATAGTATCCCCCGACGGAGTCCGGGGGATATAATTATACTAGTTGGCAGAGCAGTTTTCACACACTGTCTCATTGGATGTCAACATTAGAGAGGTTCTACTGTTTTAAAATTTGTATTTAAATAAAAAATCATCATTCCTATTAGCATGTTTAGCCACTATAAAGTGGATTATCTTCCTTGGCTTCCTAGTTTAAGTTAATTGCGGTACTCTCCCTTTATTTCATTTAAAAATATTTCCATTTTGCATCAAAACATTAAAATGGGCCCTGGTATGAGCAAATTAATGACATATATTATATATTATGTATAGTCCGCAGACGATAACTTGCTACTTGTTTACAAACAAACCGGTCATAAACAAAACACAGAATAGGTGGGACAGGTAAATATACCCGTGCCAGTATTCCTTTTCAATATTGATTTTGAGATTTGTCATCAAGTCTTATGTAGTCGAGGGGTTAGAGTGACGGATATCAATGCCGTAGGTAGTGAGTTTGAATCTTAGTTTTTCATACATTTTGATTTGTTTATATTTTATTTTATATTTATTTTTTATGTGTGTTGCTCTTACAACTTACATTAACTAAGCATGAGATAGATTACATGTAGAACGTTAGTCTCACTTTGAAGAAAACTAATAACTAAATGCACATTTCATATGTGTGTACGTGAAGAATTCTCGCCGATCATGTCACATTGAGGTCGTACAGGAATTATAGTGATAACCCTCGCCATTTCACTTATTCCCTTCTCCAGCCAGCAGTCATAAAAAGAACAGAATGCTATCGACAAGAGTAATGCGTTTTGTGAGGTACAAACTCTCGACCAGATAAAATGAACAAAAGTTCTGCAAACGTATGGATATTCATTATTCCCCCACTTCGATACCACGGAGCCACACTACATGTCTATTTCTGGCACCAATATACATTATTATATTGACATGCATGCACGTGCACTTTGGCATGTTGTTATTATACACGAAAACGAGGCTATGATATGATAATACACCTGGCTTACCTATTTTTGGACTCATCGATTGACCTCCAGCAACTTATTATCGTCTGTCATTTATAAGTACGGTCCAAACATTGTTATTATGATGTGCATAGCTTTATTTATTAACAAATATAGTAATTATATGAAGATTTGGGTAAATCGTGCCACCCGCTATCACGACCCAACTTGATTAGGTCAGTGATTCTGGAAGTCGGACATTTAATCATTTTTGAACGCTTCAAACAACTAAATTCCAATTGCTAAATCAAATTTAAATTCAGATTTATAATGTTAAATGGTCACCATTTAGTATTTTCGTAGTTCAAAATGTGAAATATTGTGGCATAAAAATGATGTATCAACTTACCCCCAAACATATCGGGTCACGTGACTAGTGATACGTCACGTGACTTCCAGAATGTTCTCGACTAATTCCACCCTTGTGATCAGAATGTTGTCAGAAACGCGGCTTTGCCCGACACTCGGGTGGAATATTTTTGTCCCACATCTATGTTGAATACTCTTAGTCTCACTATCTACTATCGTGGGTGAGACAATAAAACACTAGTCCACCTAACTGCACATATTCCGCTTTATAGGCAACATATATGTAGTGCAATGTAATGAAATGTAATTAGAGTTATGTACTCAGAACAATAGTCCACCATATCGGAACATGACCAGGCGACAACTGGAAAGCAACGAATATTGGTTATGTCTATTACTTGAGGGGTCGTGCCGTTCAATATAGAAAGAAATGTTCATGGTCGATTAACTGGCACAAATACCTACACATACGTTTTAGATTGTGGAAAAGCTGTTTAATCAAAGGCCGCTAAACGGACTTTGACCTCTTCTTTCCTGGATAATAAATTTGGCTATGGGCGCAGACATCTTGAATGTTGTTGTTGTTGATATCACCACGCTGTCTTTTCAGCTACCAACAGGAAAAGTGTTAATAAAAACATGTCAACATGGTTAGTAAACAGCTAATTCAATACTGGACTGATACATTTAAAAATGAAGCTGCTGAAAAATGAACTCAGTGTATGATAAACCTATCCACGCTGAGTATCGGCAAAGCACATTACATTTGGGCACCGCTTGAGTCGTCCGTCACAAATGTATTGAAAGGAATATTACATGCACGGACGATACAGTACTGTAAATAAATATTTCTCAAAATGCGTGAAGATGTATCACTAATTCATTCAAAATTAAGCCAATCACTCGACAGTAATACAAATATCAGCAGTTAACCTGAAATATCATCAGTAGAAAACACAAACTCACAAAATCACATGACAGAGACAACAATAAGCAGCAGTACTTTAACAAATAGTGAAACACATAGCATAATTCACGAACTGTCGATAATAGTGTAGTGTTCGGTGCGGTGTTGAGACATGATCGCCCGGTTAGCTCAGTTGGTAAGAGCGCCGTGCTAGTATTACGGGGGTCGTGGGTTCAAACCCCACATCGGGCGACACTTTTTCCCCTTAGAAATACTTCAATGGTGTCAGAAGTAAACAGGATTGTGCCTGGTGTACTTTGGGTTGCAGGCTATACTCCTCATGAAGCTGTGAGGTTGATGCCTGGCTCCCAAAGGATAAGAAGGGGAGGAGTGTAGTGTCCGGTGTGGTGGTGAGACAATCGCCTGGTTAGCTCAGTTGGTAAGAGCACCGTGCTAGTATTACGGGGGTCGTGGGTTCAAACCCAACATCGGGCGACATTTTTTCCCCTTAGAAATACTTCAATAATAGCTTCAATGGAAATTCTGATGTAATTATATAGTTGTTGAATCACTTCCTAAAAAACAGACAAAACCGCAACATTCGGGCAATTGAACTAGACATCATGGGTTACAATCAATTTAGTCTAATATCACAATTTTTTCTGGTAAATGAGTTGCGACTTATCTTAAAGACACAATAAACACAGAACATTACAAAAATATTGAAGCAATTAGTATTGGAATCAAGTTATAAGTTCGCTGTGGTTGAGGAAGATTATAATATGCCGCGCCCTGTTGGTAGACGGCTTGTTTGTTGTGGGTATTCGATGCCCAATCGGCTGGACCAATTTATCCGTACTTACGCTGAGTTACGTCCGGACCGTTTTGTCTCTTCCGTGCAAGCTCGCTGTGGTTTTTCTCATTAACTCCGGTTTTCCTCCACATTAAAAACAGGCCGAGGCCACCCGGCTAACTATGTGCCAGCATGCTGGTTGTGTGTACATAGCAGACCCCGTATTTTTTTCTTGTGTTTATTTTAGATCAGGTACAGGTCAACTGGGGTATGTCGGAACAATGCTCTCCAAGTCTTTGTGAGATAAAGGCGAAAAATAAGCGCATGAATTACAGACATACAACAACAACAACAACAACATAAACAAAAATGGCATCTTTGAAAATTGGTCGATGTACCATTAAAAATTCGGCGCTTTTCTTGTGTGACATGCAAGAAAAGTTTCGCAAAACAATTTCATACTATCCAGAGATATTAGCTGTATCAGCTAGAATGTTACAGGCAGCTAAAGTATTGGACATTCCTGTAATAGTTACCGAGCAATATCCCAAAGGTGACACAAATCTACCTGGGGGTCTTCTCAAAATGAAAATTTGTCACTTTTAATATGACTGCATAACCACAGTAAGCGGTGGCATATAGGAGACGGGCAACCAATTGATTTCCCATAGACCCACATTCACACAAAGATGACAATCGCAAACTATCTGCGACAAAATCAATTTTGTTGCTTCCATTCCTGGAGTCGGTGACCTAAGCCGGTTCTAGATCCATGCCAAACACGGGGTCATGTGGGTTGATTTCCATGAGTTATTTCCCCTTTTTTGACGGAACCGTCTACGTTCACTTTCAAAATCACTATCTCACCCCCACATCAAGTTGCACACAGAAAATTTAACATGCATGTGTAGAGCATGCAAAATAATATAATACTCCCTGTTGCTAATGCATCAGTCAATGTGAATCCCCGCACCCCCCCTCCGGGGGAGGGGCGGGGCTTTACCGGGGCATACACCGGGGCTTTTACCTTTCATGATGCCCCGCAGTGCGGGGACTTTACCGGGGCTTTTACAAATGGGCCGGGACACACCCCGGGGGCTTTACCGGGGTTTTAACCGGGCTTTACCTGGGCATACCCCGGGGCTTAACATTTCATGATGCCCCGCAGTGCGGGGCTTTTACCGGGGCTTTCACAGCAGCGAAAATATAAGCCCCGCTATTCCCCCGGAGGGGGGGTGCGGGGACTTACATTGACTGATGCATAAGCTGTTCCAGGACTGGTTTACGGTCACATTATTCATTGGCCGACTGGTTTCTATAGCGTTTATCCTGTCCTCATGTCTAATAGTGTGAGCTAATGGACCCATTCATTGGCGCTTCTTGGAGTGCCGGAGTCGACCTTTCGATATCGAAGAACCTTTCCTAGTCGTGACTTCATGACTGTCTTGATATACAGTCATGACGGCTTAATTACTAGATTGTAAAGTGGCATTTTCCTGTGGAATTTTCAACAGTGATAAAGTATCAAATTTACATATTTTTACATTAAATAACCTGTGGGTTATTTCAATATGCATGTAAATTGTAGTTGTTTGGTGGGTGGTTGGTCGGGTGAACACGACGGCGTAAATTAACAGTAGGGGTTCCTCCTTATAGGAATCACGATTTGCCTGGTTTGGCCCTCAGGTATGTTTTTATCTTTGGCTCTTTTGTTACCTGGGAGTTGAATTGGGTTATTGCCCATTATAAAAGTAGTAATATTATTACTGATCCTGCTGCTTTTGGGAGGGGGCCAAGTGATTCTGGTGTGGTGAGGAACTGGCATCGGATCAGGATTATTCTGATTTCAGGGCTGAATATGTATTTCCTTTTATTCAGTTTTGATTTTGGGATTTTCCCCCATTTGTACAGGTAATATATGAGATTTAGTACTAAACCCATTGACCCGGCCTTGATAAGCCGTTAAACCCCAACAAACAAACAAAAAATTGACAACTGTTTGTTTAACCTTCAAGGTACATCACATGTACATGCATATAGACACTGGCAAGTATGTGGCTGTGACTGGAGAAATGGGACCTATGAGTTTTGTGACCAATGTAGAACCAGACCAGCCTGCGCATCCGCGCAGTCTGATCAGGATCTGCACTGTTCGCCATTCCATCAATGAAACACCCGCCATGCTTATGACAAGCAATATAGATCGTTATCATGCTACAGTAGTGTACTATGTGATCAGGAGCTACACTGGTCACAAATCCCATAAGTCCCAGTTCTCCCATTACAGCTACATACTAGCCCACATTGAATATGGGCTTGATCCCATGTCAAGGTCACAGGTGCTAACATATATTACATGTGTAGGTCTGGGCCCCACTGTGAAGGAGCTGGACGTGAGTGGATGTCCTGTCTTCCCCAAGATGAAGTTCTCCATGATGATCCCAGAAGTGGTGGAACATCTTAAACAGTTTCCCGGTCAGTTGGCATACCTCTCCAGGGCTCCAGATAAGGAATTAGTAATTGAGTATTGTCACTCCATCATTTCTGAAGCAATCAGGTATTTCAAATTTTTAATTGGGTAAAATAAAATCACACTACTGTTTACACATCAACAGACAGCAATTATTGAATAGTTTGCTTCGAAACGAAAACATGTCTTGGCATTTCATTAGAATTGTCTCCTTGGAGACAATTCTAATGAAATACCAAGATGTGTTTTCATGGCAAATAAGAAAAATATGCTATATTTGTGGTCTGTTGATTGTTTTCTTCAGCATGATAAAGGTACTACAGAATTGTTATTGATTTTTGATACTCACTACTTCTGGTTTCATTGGGTTTTTGGCAATTTTAATTGGGTATTTAAGCAAATACGCAGCTTATCTGGAGCTCTGCCTTTCTATATGTACAGTACAGCAGTTATAAAAGTTACATGTCCACAATGTTCTTTATAGGAATTAATTAAGTGTATAATTGTGTCACTATTCTACCAGTTCTAAAAACTACAAGTGCCTGCTATACAGGTGTAATCATTTAATACTATTTATTTTATTGATAGTGACTCCCTGTGGCATCGGGGTATTTTCATATGCAAATGAGGCATGATATTTTTTTTAATTATTTATACCAACTATAAGAGTCAGTCAGCTGAAAAAATAATATTTTCGACAGATCATAAAGTATGATCATTCAACATCAAAAAGAAATACAGAGAATAAATAGTACTGTCTGTTAACATTTTAAGGAAACATGGTTATCACACCTGATATCAGTGTGGAAATTTACGTCTGATATACAATGTATAATAATGCCAATCAATACGCGGGGCAATGGTGTATAGCGGGCACTCGTAATTTATAGAACTGGCGGAATGGTGACACAATTATACCCTTATTTAATTTCTATAAATAACATTTTGTGCCTACTGAGTGGGCATGTACCTTTAAGCCAATATTTATAGGTTATTGAATTTGTGCGGTGGACAAGTTTGTTAAGAAAGAATGATGAGCTTGCCCAAATCGGTTCACCGAGTGGACTAGTCAACCAAAATACAGATTTAATAACCAACCTATCAAGTACTTATTGTATACTTTCAAATTCATGGAACCATCTATATCTATTTGAAACATCTTAACCCTTACAATGCTGAATTAAAATTTGTTGTCTGCTGTTTATTTTTGATTATACATTTTTCTCATCAAAAACATGGGTTGACAGCACTTTAGAATCATTTCCAATGGAAATGATTCTAAAATGCTGACAAACCATGTTTTTACTGAGAGAAGAGACAAAATATGACACAGCAGCAGACGACTATTTTTGGTTGCCGCACTGTAAGGGTTAAACAGTTTGCCAGTCAGTCAGTAGACATTACTATAAGTACAGTACAGCAGTTGTTAACTCAATTTATCTGCAATGTTAATGTTTCACTTTATATAATATCACTCAGTCTAATGAAGGTCGGAAATGTTTGCCACGCAGTAATCCTTATCTACGGAGCCCCGCAGGGGATGTAGAATTCTTGTTTTTATTCATTTGTTCCCGTGAGAGTGAATTGTTAATCGAGGGAACAAATTGTTAATTTGAGGGAACAAATTGTTAATTCGAAGGAACAAATTGTTAAATTGAGGGAACAAATTGTTAATTTGAGGGAACATTGTTATATCGTGGGAACAAATTGTTAATTCAAGGAAACAAATTGTTAAATTGAGGGAACAAATTATTATTTCGTGGGAACGAATTAATAACAAAAAATGTCCCCTGTGGGGCTCCGTTCTTATCAGCCTGCTAGCAATGTGCTTGCAGATCATGGGCTGATCAGAAATGTACGGAAGCCCATTAGGGCCACTTCACTTTTTTTTATCTTTTCTTGAATTTTCTAGATATTTTCTTGAATTTTCAAATTCTTTTCTTGAATTTTCAAGATCTTTTCTTGAAAATTCAAGAAAAGATCTTGAAAATTCAAGAAAAAAGAAAAGATCTTGAAAATTCAAGAAAATAACTTGTTTTCAAGATGTTTTCTTGAATTTTCAAGTTCTTTTCTTGAATTTTCAAGATCTTTTCTTGAAAATTCAAGAAAAGATCTTGACAATTCAAGAAAAGAACTTGAAAGAACTTGAAAATTCAAGAAAACATCTTGAATAAATGGAAATTAAAAAAAAGTGAAGTGGCCCTAATGGGCTTCCGTAGAAATGAATCGTAAAGTGATGAGAAAAATCTGATTAGATCTATGAAATCTACTACATTGCTTGCATTCATGTGATTCAGATGTGAACTCGATCCTTATGTGTGGCATTGAGGCGCAGGTATGTGTCCAATCTACCGTCCTTGAATTGAGGGAGAAGGGCTACGATGTGCATGTTATCGTCGATGCGTCCTCCTCAAGGAGCATGGTGGACAGGTAAGACATTGTCTGTGTTTAGAGAATACCAGGCTAGCTTGGCTAGAAAATATGTAGGAATTCTCAGGGATTCCGCTGGAGAGATAAAAATAAACAATTGGCGATAAAAAATTACAATTTTCAAGAGAAAAAAAAGAAAAAGAAAAGTTTTTGATTTTTTTTCTTCAAAAATTGTAATTTTTTATCGCCAATTGTTTTATTTCTTTTGAAGTGGCGATTTTTTAGCTCATGTGAGCTATTGTTACCGCAATGTGTCTGTCGTCGTCGTCCGTCGTGTCGTCCGTCGTCCGTCGTCGTCCATGAACATTTTCAAACGTCTTCTCCTCGGTAACCATTGGGTCTATTGTCACCAAACTTCATGGTCATGGTCCTTAGATAGGGGGATTACAAAATTGTTAAAATGACGTCATTACGTAATCCAAGATGGCCGCCGTCTAAAAATAGCACAAATTCTTAAAAAATCTTCTTCTCAAGAACCGCCAACCGGATTTCGACAACACTTGGTAGGAATGATCGATGTACATTGCTCTTTCAAAGTTGTTAAAATGGTGACCCCGGGTTCAAAAATGGGCGTGGCCCGTAGGGTCAAATTGGGGTCAAATTTTATTTTTGACCGAATATGGTCATGTTATATATCAAATCGAAGGTATCAATGAGGTGATCACTCTGGTACATTTTTTGTCGAAATCGGATTGTTATGTCATCCAAGATGGCCACCGAAATGTCAAAAGGTCGTTCTTTTATTAGAGATTTCAAAATTCTTCTTCACGTGAACCGCTAGCCAAACTTAAAAGTTATGGTCCATGGGTGAAGCCTTTTCAGATTTGTTAAAATGGAGGTCATCGCTAATCCAAGATGGCCGCCATTTAAAAATAGCATAAATTCTTAAAAAATCTTCTTCTCATGAACCGCTGGCCGGATTTCGACTAAACTTGGTAGGAATGATCGATTTACAATGCTCTTTCAAAGTTGTGAAAATGGTGACCCCGGGGTCAAAAAGGGGCATGGCCCCAAGGGGTCAAATTTGGGTCAAATTTTATTTTTGACCGAATATGCTCATGCCATATATCAAATTGAAGATATCGATGAGGCGATTGCTCTGGTGCAATATTTGTCGGAATCGGATGATTATGTCATCCATGATGGCCACCAAAAGGTCCATTTATTCAAGATTTTGAACGTCTTTTTTATCAGGAACCACATGGCCGATGCTGGCCAAACTTAGGAAGTTAAGATCCTTGGGTGAAGCATTTTCAGATTTGGTAAAATGAGAGTCATCGCTTAATCCAAGATGACCTCCATCTAAAAATGGCACAATTTTTTGAAAACACATGAACTCAATGTCACATTCTCCTCTGATGTTCATGGAGTCAGGTGAGCGAATTAGGGCCATCATGGCCCTCTTGTTTATTTTCCCCAGCGGAATCCCTGAATTCTTAGGCTTACTTGGGAATTCTTATCGTTTCTGAGCCGACCCTGAAGATATTAACCCTTTCATCCCTAAATAATTGGAATGGATTTTGATATGTTAATTTTTAGCCAATCCAACCATCACAAAATGGTTTTCAGAGTAGTCCATTTATGAAAAGGGGGTATTTTTTGTTCTCAAAAATATGAAAATTAATTTAAAAAAGTGTAGATCCTGATGAGACGGCTCGTTACGAGCCGGCTCATCTGGATCTGCACTGTTTGCATAAACCGCTATACGTTCAAAGGGTTAAAAGACACTGGCTACGGAATGAGCAAATATGGTTGACAGATAATACGATATTGCTGTACTTATATAATACCAGGCTGGTATCTTTGAACACAAAGTTTATCATATTCGGCTAGGAAATGTGTAGGAATTCTGATGCTTGCTGGTTTGGCTCTCAGGTACGTGAGACTTGAATCCTGTTATACTCATTATAAAAGTAGTAAGATTAGTACTAATTGTATTACTTTTAGGGAGTGGGGCTAAGTGACTAAGTGTGGTTAGGATCTAGCACCAGGTCAGTTTATTCTAATTTCAGGCCTGAATGTATATTTTCAGCCAGGTTTTTTGAAAAAAAATCCAGGCTATTGGATTGGCGAAAGCCGGGCGGGCGGGCGGGTGGGCGGGCGGCGGCGGGCGGGCGGCGTCCACAATCAATGTTAAGTTTTCGTGTTTAGTCCATTTCTTTGTTACTGTACCACCTAGGACCACCAAACTTTCACAGCTTCATAATCAAGGGGTGCCCACCCACCATCATCACTATCCAACATGTTACTTTTTTTTTAACTTGACCCATTTTTTCCGCGCAATCGACTTAGCCATTTTCAATGTTAAGTTTTCGCGTTTTCAATGTTAAGTTTTCGTGTTTAAGTCCATTTCTTTGGTACTGTACCACCTAGGACCACCAAACTTTCACAGCTTCATAATCAAGGGGTGCCCACCACATATCACTATCCAACATGTTACTTTTTTTTTAACTTGACCCATTTTTTCCGCGCAATCGACTTAGCCATTTTCAATGTTATTAAGTTTTCACGTTTTCAATGTTAAGTTTTCGTGTTTAAGTCCATTTCTTTGGTACTGTACCACCTAGGACCACCAAACTTTCACAGCTTCGTAATCAAGGGGTGCCCACCACATATCACTATCCAACATGTTACTTTTTTAGCCAGGTTTTTTGAAAAAAAATCCAGGCTATTGGATTGGCGAAAGCCGGGCGGGTGGGCGGCGGGCGGCGGGCGGTCGCGGCAGGTGGGCAAGTCCAATCAATGTTAAGTTTTCGTGTTTGAGTCCATTTCTTTGTTACTGTACCACCTAGGACCACCAAACTTTCACAGCTTCATAATCAAGGGGTGCCCACCACATATCACTATCCAACATGTTACTTTTTTTTTAACTTGACCCATTTTTTCCACACAATCGACTTAGCCATTTTCAATGTTAAGTTTTTGCGTTTTCAATGTTAAGTTTTCGTGTTTAAGTCCATTTCTTTGGTACTGTACCACCTAGGACCACCAAACTTTCACAGCTTCATAATCAACGGGTGCCCACCACATATCACTATCCAACATGTAATTTTTTTTTTAACTTGACCCATTTTTTCCGCGCAATCGACTTAGCCATTTTCAACGTTAACTTTTTAACGTACGTCTGGTTAAATTTTTTGGTTAAAACTTTTTTGTTATACTATATCTCTGCAACTGCTTCGCCCATTACCTTGAAACTTCACATGGGTGTTTATCATCGTCCATATTTTCACCCCAACCGTGCGGCCCCTGTGCGCAATGTCAAGGTCAAATTACTTTGAATTTATTTGTTAAAGTTTTTTCGTGTACTATATCTCTGCAACTGCTTCACCCATTACCTTGATACTTCTCATGGGTGTTTATCATCATTGTCGCACCCGCTTGCGGAAAGCGCGATATCGTCGGCATTTTGGCATACGTCCGTCCGTCCGTATGTCTGGTTAAAGTTTTTTCGTTAAAGTTTTTCAATCTACTATATCTATTTATTTAGTGTCCATGCCTCGCCCCAAGGCGCGACATGCAGGCCACGGCCATCTAGTCTACAAAAAGTGGGTATAATTATGTTATCCAAGTGTCCATGCTTGGAAAAAACATGGCCTTCGTGGCTTTGCCTCGTTTCTTGTTTTTAACTTGACCCATTTTTTCCGCGCAGTCGACTTAGCCATTTTCAATGTTAACTTTTCGCGTTTACAATGTTAAGTTTTCGTGTTTAAGTCCATTTCTTTGGTACTGTACCACCTAGGACCACCAAACTTTCACAGCTTCATAACCAAGGGGTGCCTACCACATACAACTATCCAACATGTGACCATTTTTTTACCGTCACCTATTATTTCTACGTAATTGACTTAGCCATTTTCAACGTTAACTTTTTAACGTACGTCTGGTTAAATTTTTTGGTTAAAACTTTTTTGTTATACTATATCTCTGCAACTGCTTCGCCCATTACCTTGAAACTTCACATGAGTGTTTATCATCGTCCATATTTTCACTCTAACCCCCAACCGTGCGGCCCCTGTGCGCAATGTCAAGGTCAAATTACTTTGAATTTATTTGTTAAAAAAAACTTGGAAAAAACCTGGCCTTCGTGGTTTTGCATCGTTTCTTGTTTTCTGTAAATGTTCAGTTCTGATTTTGACTAAATCCCCCAAAACATGTGTTATATTCAAAGACAATGGAAATGATTCTGAAGTGCTGTCAAATCATGTTGTAAATTATTCTAAAGTGCTGTCAAAGCATGTTTTTGATGATAAAATGGAAAATAGAAAATAAACAGCAGACGACAAAAAAAATAGCGGTCTAAGGGTTAACATTTGCAGGTCTAGGACCTCGGATGAGTACTATTTTCAGGCCCTGTACCATCAATTGCAGAAATGTTATGGAATAATTGATATCTTGTATATCTGATGATCTACTGTCTGTTCCACGTTTTTCTGCCGACAAACTTTTGGCTATTACACACATTAAATCTAAAAAAATATTTAAAAGTAAGTACTTTTTCATCAATAACAAAAAAGTCACCCTCCCCAAATTTGTTTGTTTGATGAAATTCCATCAAATATTGATTTTATTGATTTAAATTCCCATTTTTTCGCAATAAAATCAATATTTAATGGAATTTCATGAAATAATGTTTTTAGGGAGGGTGACCTTTTTGTTATTGATGAAAAAGTACTTACTTTTAAATATTTTTTAGATTTGATGTGTTTAATAGCCAAATGTTTGTTGGCAGCAAAACATGGAACAGACAGTAGTATGTACATGTACACATGTTTCCACTTTCAGGATGTATGCTTTCCAACGAATGAAGTCGGCTGGTGCTTATTTGACGACGAGCGAAAGTGTGATATTGAACCTGTGTGAGGGCTCAGACCACCCAAAGTTCCGTGAGGTACAGAAGATTATCTGGGATGTTGCGCCGGATAGCGGACTTCTCTATAATACGGTGTTGGGCGAAACACCCGTGTGATGATATATTTTATATATATTCAATGACATTTGTGGGTGTGACTTGAGAACTAGGGTTTTTGTGACCAGTGTAGATCCAGATCAGCCTCTGCATCCGCACAGTCTGATCAGGATCTGCACTGTCCGCTGTTCCATCAATCGCGGCGGGAGGGCAGGCACAGCTTGTCCACGCAATAACTAGAGTTCTACGGGATTGTAACCATATTCGGTATACATGTTTATCATGGCAAGACGAAGAAGCCTATCGATTTTTAAAAATTTCGGATGACTTATCTACCTTTGACGGCCATTTTTAATTTTCGCACTCTGTATCATTGTCCACGCAATAACTCAAGTTCTACTTCACCGCTCGTAACCAAGTTCGTTATACATGTGTATCACGGCAAGACGAAGAAGCCTATTGGTTTTCAGTGAGTTATCTCCTCTTGTTGACTGGCCTTGCCTCGACGGGCATATATTTTGACCTTCGGAACTCTTGTTATAATACTAAATTTATTACATTATCACAGCCATCTTGGCTGTGATAATCTAATAAATTCAGTATAATAATTAGAGGTGGACCGATAGTATCGATGCATCGATAGATCGAGGTACATATCTTCACGATACATGTATCGCGATACACTGCCAACTATCGATAGTTGATGATAGCTACATTGTAATTATTAACACATTTTCAATGATCGTGTTTTTGGTGCTAGAAAGAGGTAAATATTTGAAGTGATTTTTATAGGAACCTCTGGATTCGACATCCTAGGACATCGACAGTTTCTTTAACAATCATTAATGTGCACAATAAACACTTTATTGAACCGTTTGGCTTGTGCGCAGTTGATGGCATTTTTTTTATTAACCTCATATCAAACCGGAAGTTCGGAACACGAGCCTTGTCATAGGTTTTCACGACCATTATTTTTCACTTCCACATCGAAAAAGGCAGCGCTACAGTAGAACTAGCCGTTTTTGGTGTAAAATTAAAGTGCACAATTGTTGTTTAATGATACCTCTGTGTGTTTGTGGGTCCTTGTTGATTCATTTTGAATATATGTTCAACAATTCAATAAAAATAATAATAATAAAAAGAATTCAACTCCAAATCACAATGTTATTATCAAATTGAGCGGCATCATTATTATTGAGTATTGTGTATTTAGCGATCTTTTTTTGAGACACTAGACTTTCAATCCTCCCTACCCAAGCGCCCTGCACCCCCTCACCACAGACCCACCTCTTTCTGTCCACGGGCATTTTTTTTATTATTTGAAAACCGTCTGGAGGCCGATTAATTATGCAATATAACTAATTGATCTATTTTGTATTAAAGAAAAACAAGTAGAACATGCATACAACTAATTATAAACAGTGTTAAACACCACACAACAACTACGTATGGTACACAACTTTGGCTGCACCGTACAAAAGCAGTTTAACTGGTTATCAGAGTAATCCGCGATACTATCGTGATACATATCGTGATACGTCTTGACTTATTATCACGATACGTATCATTTTTTCCGGCGATACCCACCTCTAATAATAATTCTGCATATTTTTAATCATCAAATATATGCAGTCGTTAGTTCTATATGAAATAATGCAAAATATATGAAAAATAAATGATTACTCCCTGAAAGTACACTTTTGCTAGATAAGTATGCTTTGAAATTTTTGTGAAATAGGCTACAGATCTACCCAGGTGACAAATCCCATAAGCCCCATTTGTCCAGTCAGAGCCACATTTATGTAATTAACTCTTTGCATGCTGGGAAACTTGTGGGCTATAAATAGTTCAGAAATAGCGGACAAAAATCATCATATTTTCTTTTATTTCTCCTTGTAAATATCATGAATATGTCTTGGAATTTCATTAGAATTGAGTCCTGAGGAGACATATTTACAGAGAGAAATAAAAAATATACTCCTAATTTGTTTGGCGGATATTTTCACCGCTAGCATGCAAAGAGTTAAGTAACTTGCCATCCCAGAAAAGGTGTGGAGCGCCGTGGCATAATGGTTTGTGTGTCGGACTACTGATCCAAAGGTCGTGGGTTCGAGCCTGACTAGCGGCGTGCGTTGTGTCCTTGAGCAAGACACTTTATCCACACAGCTCCAGTTCACCCAGCTGTAAATGGGTACCGATAATTCGTAGTTGCTCTGTAAATACGAATTACTGGCTTCTCTCAAAAATCTCTACCTCTGTTTTTTCTCCCATTCTTGGGAGACGGCATGCAAGGTCCTAGAGCCAGTGCCGCCGTTAAATATAAGCTGAAAAAAAAAAAATCCCAGAAAAGGCTTATAGAGCAGTTACAGTGTAGCCCCCAGGGGCACGTTTCACTAAACTTTCTACGACTAAAATGTTCGCAAGTGCAAATTTAGGATCGTCTGTAAAGTTCAATTGATGGATTTACATTTTTTGAGCATAGGCTGCATATGCAGCCTATGCTCAATAAATGTAAATCCAATAATTGTTTACAAGAAAACACTGTTAATGTGAAATTTACAGACTATCATAATTTTGCACTTACAAACATTTTAGTCATACAAAGTTTAGTGAAACGGGCCCCAGATCAGTAGCCGATTTCAATCAATGCGTATTCTGCTAAAATAAGTGCGTAAAATATGCCAATACAAACCTTATCTGGAGCTCTGCTACAAGTCAAATTTCATTGTTGAACAGTTTATATGCCCATTACATAGATAAGGTGCATATTGGCATATTTTACGCAATTATTTTAGCTGAATACACATTGATTATCAAAAGTGAGAGTACAAAATACGCACAGCAATGTGAAAATGCACATTGATTTTCAATTGAGTAGTGAAAATACTGTCATAAAGTTGAAATGTCACTTTAAATAGTTGAGCTGCAAAAAGCAAACAGTGTGTTTAAATTGCTTTTTGCAGATCAAATAAGTGAATGTTTAAATTTGTTATATTTTTTTTTTATCATTTGTTCCCTACATGTATTTAATAATGAAGAAAATCAATAATCCATTTGTAAAAGTAAAATATGCAATGACTTTGAAAGCAGGGGGTATAGTACTCTTGAGACACAAAGCTTATCTGGAGCTCTGGCCGATTAGCTTTAGCACTTTCTGATGCTGCCTGAGTTTGACTTGTATTGTTTACAATATTAATTGTTCAATGTGTCTGTGACTGGAGATACAGAGGAAATATATGGAATACTGATACAGTCTACATTTGTTTACTCAAAGTCGGTTAAGTATAATTCCTTCGTTACGTCTAATTCGTGTCCAAGTCCTGTTGCAGATCCTATTATTTTCAATGTAACTGGCTACCGTTACGTCGAATTTAGTTACGTCAAATTTTCGCCAATTCGAACTAATTGTTAGGTCCCGAAAACAGAAATGTGCGGTATTTCACTCTTGTTGTCTCGCCTGCGAAGCGGAAAGCGGAAAGCGAGACATAGGTTTTGCTTTTCCGGCGTCGGCATCGGCATCGGCATCGGCGTCATCATTCAATGTTAAGTTTTCGTGTTACGGTCATACTTCAACACCTTATGAGCTACAGTCATCAAACTGTATACATACCTTTACTATGATATGTAGATGAATATACGACTATTAACAAAAATTCCGGGCTCCAGGGTCAAGGTCAAACTCTATTTCTTTCTATGCTACAAACTGAACATTAATGCATGAAGACCCGTTTTCTCGTGCGCTCTACACCTTACCTGTAGAGAGAACAATAGCCTTCTCCAGTTGAACACTTGTGCATGTGCAAGCATGTGCAAATTTCCAGCTTGACCACTACATGTCCAGCTAAATTATTACAGGTAATTTATACAGGTAAATTATTATACCTGGGTATTACATTTCCGTAAACTGTGTTGACAATATTGTGGCAATATGTGGACCTGTGCAGATATGATATGTAGATAAATATAGGACTATTATAAAAATTCTGGGCTCCAGTAGCGAGCTTTATTTTTTTGTTAATTTCTAAAACTTTTTTTTTTTAAACTTTTTTTCCATTTTTATTGGATTGGCGAAAGCAGGCGGGCGGGCGGCGTCCACAATCAATGTTAAGTTTTCGTGTTTGAGTCCATTTCTTTGTTACTGGACCAACAAACTTTCACAGCTTCATAACCAAGGGTGCCACCACATATCACTATCCAACATGTTACTTTTTTTTTAACTTGACCAATTTTTTCCGCGCAGTCAATGTTAACTTTTCGCGTTTACAATGTTAAGTTTTCGTGTTTAAGTCCATTTCTTTGGTACTGTACCACCTAGGACCACCAAACTTTCACAGCTTCATAACCAAGGGGTGCCCACCACATACAACTATCCAACATGTGACCATTTGTTTTTTACCTTGACCTATTATTTCTACGTAATTGACTTAGCCATTTTCATACATAGTTTTATATGCCGCGACCTCGTACTATTTTTACCAACACGCGTACGGACGTATGCCAAAATGCCGACTATATCGCGCTTTCCGCAAGCGGGCGCGACAATGATGATAAACACCCATGTGAAGTTTCAAGGTAATGGGTGAAGCAGTTGCAGAGATATAGTATAACGAAAAACTTTAACCAAAAAACTTTAACCAGACGTACGTTAAAAAGTTAAAGGTTGAAACTTTACATGGGTGTTTATCATCATCCATATTTTTATTCTACCCCCAACCGTGCGGCCCCTGTGCCCAATGTCAAGGTCAAATTACTTCGAATTGTTTTGTTAAAGTTTTTTTGTGTACTATATCTCTGCAACTGCTTCACCCATTACCTTGATACTTCACATGGGTGTTTATCATCATTGTCGCGCCCGCTTGCGGAAAGCGCGATATCGTCGGCATTTTGGCGTCCGTCCATCCGTCCGTACGTCCGTGTGTCCGGTTAAAGTTTTTCCATTTACTATATCTATTTTTTTAGTGTCCATGCCTCGCTCCAAGGCGCGACATGCAGGCCACGGCCATCTAGTCTACAAAAAGTGGGTATAATTATGTTATCCAAGTGTCTATGCTTGGAAAAAACCTGGCCTTCGTGGCTTTGCCTCATTTCTTATTTTTTTCAAATTCTTTTTCAATTTTTAGCCGTGTTTTTTGAAAAAAAATCCAGGCTATTGGATTGGCGAAAGCCGGGCGGGTGGGCGCGGGCGGCGGCGGGTGGAGGGCTGGGCGGGCGGCGGGCGGCGTCCACAATCAATGTTAAGTTTGAGTCCATTTCTTTGTTACTGTACCACCTAGGACCACCAAACTTTCACAGCTTCATAATCAAGGGGTGCCCACCACATATCACTATCCAACATGTTAACTTTTTTAGCCAGGTTTTTTGAAAAAAAATCCAGGCTATTGGATTGGCGAAAGAGCCAGGCGCGGGCGCAGCGGGCGGGCGGGCGGCGGGCGGCGGGCGGCGGGCGGCGGGCGGCGGGCGGCGTCCACAATCAATGTTAAGTTTTCGTGTTTGAGTCCATTTCTTTGTTACTGTACCACCTAGGACCACCAAACTTTCACAGCTTCATAATCAAGGGGTGCCCACCACATATCACTATCCAACATGTTACTTTTTTTTTAACTTGACCCATTTTTTCCACGCAATCGACTTAGCCATTTTCAATGTTAAGTTTTCGCTTTTTCAATGTTAAGTTTTCGTGTTTAAGTCCATTTCTTTGGTACTGTACCACCTAGGACCAGCAAAATTTCACAGCTTCATAATCAATGGGTGCCCACCACATATCACTATCCAACATGTTACTTTTTTTTTAACTTGACCCATTTTTTCCGCGCAATCGACTTAGCCATTTTCAATGTTAAGTTTATGCGTTTTCAATGTTAAGTTTTTCGTGTTTAAGTCCATTTCTTTGGTACTGTACCACCTAGGACCACCAAACTTTCACAGCTTCATAATCAAGGGGTACCCACCACATATCACTATCCAACATGTTACTTTTTTTTTAACTTGACCCATTTTTTCCGCGCAGTCGACTTAGCCATTTTCAATGTTAACTTTTCGCGTTTACAATGTTAAGTTTTTCCGTGTTTAAGTTCTTCTTTGGTACTGTACCACCTAGGACCACCAAACTTTCACAGCTTCATAACCAAGGGGTGCCTACCACATACAACTATCCAACATGTGACCATTTTTTTTACCTTCACCTATTATTTCTACGTAATTGACTTAGCCATTTTCAACGTTAACTTTTTAACGTACGTCTGGTTAAATTTTTTGGTTAAAACTTTTTTGTTATACTATATCTCTGCAACTGCTTCGCCCATTACCTTGAAACTTCACATGGGTGTTTATCATCGTCCATATTTTCACTCTAACCACATCTAGTCTACAAAAAGTGGGTATAATTATGTTATCCAAGTGTCCATGCTTGGAAAAAACCTGGCCTTCGTGGCTTTGCCATCGTTCTTGTTATTTTAACTTGACCCAATTTATCCACGCAATCGACTTAGCCATTTTCAATGTAAGTTCTCGTTTTCAATGTCAGTTTTCGTGTTTAAGTCCATTGATTTTCTTTGGTAAGTACCACCTAGGACCACCAAACTTTCACAGCTTCATAATCAAGGGTGCCCACACACATAACACTATCCAACAAGTTACTTTCTTTTTAACTTGACCCATTTTTTCCGCGCAATCGACTTAGCCATTTTCAATGTTAAGTTTTCGCGTTTTCAATGTTAAGTTTTCGTGTTTAAGTCCATTTCTTTGGTACTGTACCACCTAGGACCACCAAACTTTCACAGCTTCATAACCAAGGGGTGCCTACCACATACAACTATCCAACATGTGACCATTTTTTTACCTTCACCTATTATTTCTACGTAATTGACTTAGCCATTTTCAACGTTAACTTTTTAACGTACGTCTGGTTAAATTTTTTGGTTAAAACTTTTTTGTTATACTATATCTCTGCAACTGCTTCGCCCATTACCTTGAAACTTCACATGGGTGTTTATCATCGACCATATTTTCACTCTAACCCCCAACCGTACGGCCCCTGTGCGCAATGTCAAGGTCAAATTACTTTGAATTTATTTTTTAAAGTTTTTTTGTGTACTATATCTCTGCAACTGTTTCACCCATTACCTTGATACTTCACATGGGTGTTTATCATCATTGTCTCACCCGCTTGCGGAAAGCGCGATATCGTCGGCATTTTGGCATACGTCCGTCCGTCCGTACGTCCGTACGTCCGTGTGTCCGGTTAAAGTTTTTTCGTTAAAGTTTTTCCATGTACTATATCTATTTTTTTAGTGTCCATGCCTCGCCCCAAGGCGCGACATGCAGGCCACGGCCATCTAGTCTACAAAAAGTGGGTATAATTATGTTATCCAAGTGTCCATGCTTGGAAAAAACCTGGCCTTCGTGGCTTTGCCTCGTTTCTTGTTGTCTAGTAGCATAAGGTTGTAAGTGCTAAATACCGACTATTATCATATACTAAAACAATTATTGACTAATGAGCCATATCATATAATCTGATATTCGATGGCTCACTAGTCAATAATTGTATATATTCGGGCCAGTGCAAATTGCTTTCTGGCCCAGGCTCGAGGTCAAGGCGGCGGGACAAGGCGAGACATTTGATTCCGCGGAATTCTTGTTTTTTTTCGAAAATTGTCATTTTTAAGGCCTCGTCCAGTATTCCCGCGACTTTTCCAAGTTTATATCCCCGATAAATTCCGCAAAAAGGCCATTCATTCCTTATAATTCCAGCATTTTAAATAAATTCATCAAGAAAATGTGTTTATTTTCCGTTTTCTTAAGAATTATTTTAACTGCGCCTGACGGTTACGGAAAGTAGTCCGACATGGAATTTACTGGGATATACATTTTGGACAGAGACTTGCTACGGACCAATCAAATGTTAGGGAATTGTGTAAATATTTTTGTGCTGGAATTACAAACAAACAAACAAAACAAGCAAGCAAGCAAGCAAGCAAGCAAGCAAGCAAACAAACAAATTATGTCGAGGGGTATATAGTTTTCGTCATTCTGTCCGTCCGTCCGTTCATCAGGAGCCACACTGGCCACAAAAGTACATAAGCCCAATTTCTCTGTCATATAACTCTTTATCATCATCCATATTTTCAGCACAACCCTATCATTCTATAGGCCACCCATACGGCCACTATGCCAAATATCAAGGCCAAAATGACCAAATATTTATTGGTCGGACAAGGCGTCGACCGGGGTATCCTTCAGCCCCTGCTGACTTGCTCTAGTTTGTGTAAGTGGTTTTTATATAATGACTGCCACTGGGGAATTTTTACAATTATTTGTTAAGTTTGATCAGTCACAAGTTTCAACAAATGACTGCAAAAAGTGAACTTCACCTTACCGCCATTTGTAAATACAATATTTCTGTTATTTCGTTAGTGATTTATATTGATATATTTTATTCATTGTTATGGAATTTCAGTTTGATAAACTACCCATGGGATTTACTTTAATTATAGCTTTTATCCAGTTTATTATCCCCTCGCCGATCGATAAGCGCAGATATAGTGTTAGTCCATGTACGTATGTACGTGCGTACGTTAGTAACAACTGCTTCACCGATTTTGATAATATTTGGCCACAATGTGTTTGTAAGGCAACAAAGTTAAAGGTACATGCCCACTCAGTTGGCACAACATTTTCTTTATAGGAATTAAATAAGTGCATAATTGTGTCGCTATTCCACACAAAAAAAGTGCCCGCTATACATATATAATCATTTAGTAATATTTATTTTACTGATAGTGACGAGCGGTGGTATCAGGCTATTTTCATATGCAAATGAGGCTTGATCTTTTTTAATTATTTATACTAATTAAAAGAGTCACCTGAAAATTAATATTTTCGACAGATTATAAAGTATGATCATTGCACATCAAAAAATAAATACAGAAAATAAATCGTAATGACGGTTAACATTTTAAGGAAACAAGGTTATCACCCCTGATATCAGTGTGGAAATTTATGTCGGATATAAAATGTATAATAATGCCAATCAATACGTGGGATAATCATCATTCTTGTCTCGACCAGCCTATTAGCAATCTGCGGAACTGTCGAAATTGTTATCGCCGTTGATGATGAAAGGCGAATATGTCCGCACGGACAAATACGCCCGTGGACCTGTTTGCGTGCTGTGCCCTTAAGGCGTGAATATATCCGCGGGAAACGAATACAAAATGGAAATGTGTTTCCACAACCATATGAATGTAAAAATGGCAATCATCAAGTAATATTAATGTTACATGATTATGAAGAAACTTGTACAAACTTTTTGACGCAAGAAATGGCTAAGTGTTTCCGCAAAATATGTGAAGGTACAAAAGGGAAAGGTCATGTGTGGTTTCCAAATGCTTAAATGTATCAAGTGTCCAAACATTGAAGAAAACCATCAAGGAACATTAATGTTATACAATGATGAAGAAACTTGTACAAACCTTTTGACTCAAAAAATGGCGGCTAAGTGTTTTCGCAAACAATTGAAGATCAAAAAGGTCAAGGTCATGTTCATGGCGGCATGAGGGTGTTCCGACTGATCAGGTATATCAGGTGTCCAAAAATTGAAGCAATCCGTTACGTAATATTAAAGTTATATCATGATGAAGAAACTTGTACACACTTTTTGACGCAAATAAATGGCCAAGTGTTTGTTGCAAAAATGTGAAGGTAAAAAAAGGTCAAGGTCATGTTAATGGCGGCATAAGTGTGTTCCAAATGCTCACATGTATCACGTGTCCAAATAGTAAAGCAATCCGTCAAGTAATAGTAAAGTTATACCATGATGACGAAGCTTCTACAAACATTTTGAACATTTTGGACGACGCCGACGACGATGGGAAAAGCGTCGACTCTAAAATCGGGCAAGGTAGCTTGGAAATTATTTCACTAAAAGAAAGTTAATTTTTGAAAATCGGTCTATTATGTCTCAAATTAGAAAAAAAAAATCCCATGGTAATTTATACCATAATAAATTATAGAGAATAGTAGGTTAGTGCCGTGAATGGGAAAACATATCTGGCAAGGCTTAGGAAACGGGATGGGCGAGGCTCTGCCGAGCACATCCCGTTTCCGTGCCACGCCAGATATTGTTTCCCATTCACGGCACTAACCTACTATTCTATTTATCCCGTCAACACCTACAAATGGCTTTAAAATGCAAAAAAATAATCCATGTCACAGCATATACTCATACGCAGTGATTAGGTCGTATTGACAGGATATAAAAAATGTTTCACGGCACTTTCACGGCACATACGCACTGTGTTGACGGGATAAAATAATGTCAATTAACACGTGCGGTAAAGGTAAACGAATGTTTATTCTGCCCGAAAAATGCCATACCTAAAGAATGGACGAAAGCAATAATTATGTCACCCTATATTGCATCCTGCGATATGGAAGTCAAGTTTAAACCAGCAAACGCCGCTGCATTGTGCAGCTCTTGTCCGTACAGTAGCGCTTTTGTTTGTTTGTTTGTTGGGGTTTAACGGTCTATCAACAGCTAAGGTCATTTAAGGCTGGGTCAATGGGTTTAGTACTAAATCCTATATATTACCTGTACACGTACATGCAAATGTTCAAGTACATGTACACATGGGGGATCTCAAAATCATAACTGAATATTTACAATAAAACAACTATATATTCAGCCCTGAAATCAGAGTCTGCTGGGTACATATTTGTATACATTTGTATATATAATACTCGTATCGCATACGTAAAATGTTGGTACATTGCATATATAAATAGCACACAGTATGATCGTACATGTATACTGTTCGTACGGTAGTGTTACATGTTTCAGTTTCCAATTGCGCCAATGCATCAACGATGCATTATTTAAAATGCATAATGAATACAACGCATTTAATTTGTTAACAGGTGATATCCCAGTAACAGCGTATGATATGGTGATTTGTATTGTCACGTTTCTGTTCCTGATGCCATTGATTGCAATGTAGGTCGCGCAAACCGGATCGGGCAAAGCAGGTCACTATTCGTCAATGTGTACGCTAGTCAGTCCCTCCATACTTCCACAGTTATTCATTTTTGACAATGTTGCTAACACATTACTCATACCTGCCATACATTTCTGTCATCCACCCAACTTCCAGCCACCACTCCCCTAAACCAAACACAGCTCATCATCTCCTTCCAGAAACATATACCCCACCTAATTCACACTGCCACATTTCAAAATTCAATCACCGTCGGTAAAATACACAATCTTTGACATTTATACTGTCTGTTTCACAAAACCAGCCCATATTTCACGGCTATATAAACAATGTAAAACAATAGTTTTTCATTACAAATTACAGGACCGAATTGGACGTAAGCAGTGGCCCATTTCGGCACACATTTATACACATCTGTCCGCCCTGCACTCACATATATCACATAAAACACTTAAACTTTCGGCCTTTTTGGACTGGGTATGGAAGGTCATCGAGCTAATTCCCACCCTTAAATATAAGATAAATAAATACTTTTTCAATAATATTAATTGTATCAAAATATGAGAATGAGCCTTGTTTTTATTTCGTGAAATTTGGTCCAATACCGATTTTAGTGCAAAACATATTTTTTTTTAAAAATCCACATATTAAATCCCTACGAGTGAAGATGATATGAGCCGCGTCCCGAGAAAACCTGTATTCGGGAAAGTTTTGGTCAATAAGATATTTTGTTGCTATGACAATGGTATTTGTATGATGAATTGAACACTTTTTATTTGATCATGATATCTGCAATATCCATTAAGATATTATAGTTTATACAACACCACTATGCAGATCGTTTGATCAAAAGAGACGTCACGTAAAAGCGACGTCAAGCGACGTAAAATGACGTTACAGTATATACCGTTACACATAGAGTATACGCCAACATTTACAACAGTTTGCAAGTTGACATAATCGAACTAAAAGCATATTGGACATTGAATAATGAATGTAAAGACGGATGAGCTTGATTCTTTTGGTAATAATGAATGTGCAAAGCGAAAAAGTCATCGCAATATACCCACGTTTCCCAAATGCGAAGTTGAAAAGGGGGAGATAATTCATGACCGGGGGTCGAATTAAAAATCGAAATTCACTGCACATCTACACACCATAAGGAAGGCACACACCAAATTTCAAGTTCCTACCTATTACGGTTAAAACTTTTACTTCTTACAAGAAACGTGACTTACGGACGACACCAATAATCCCATTTAGTTTTTTAAAAACAGGTGGGTATAGCAAACTGTTTGCTCTGAAAGACAGTGTTCATGTCTGATGACAGGCACCTTTACTTCCATGCGTTACTAACTATGTACAGCTCACAGTCACTCGAATAGCGTGAGCGCAAAAGCCTGTTTCGCTTACATGCAATTCTACTTCATCGCAGTCTCTCACTCGCCTAGTGGGAGACCACCTTTAAGGGTAGCACGTATAAGTCTGCCACATGGACAAACTGGCTATGTTAACATATTTGAGACATGTGTTACCACAGCTTGTGATCAGCTTGTCCTACCACCGACTTGTGTTTGTTTTGGGAGTGTTACGGTAGCAGTTTGTCTTTTGGAGACTCAACTCAAAATGCGAGGGTCCCAAAGTACGAACAAATGAGAGGGGGGCATATACAATAATACAAATACCACAAGTCAAGAGATCCTTGATGATCGTCGAACATTACTTAGTCTAGAAGAATCATATCAATTGCTAGTGCTCACAGTCATATTGTATTTCTGTCACGACTTGACAATATTTTCACTCACAATTCATGATTCTAATGTCCCCAACATATGTTGCCTTGAAATATAATCCCACAGTATCTAGTTCTTGATTTGTTGTATTATTGCATTTGTCACGACTAGACAGATTGTCACCAACAGTCCATGATACTAAATTAATAAATGTCCCCAACATACGTTGCCTTGAAATATCATCCCACCGTATCTATTTCTTATATTAACACGACACACATGTCAGTGTGCATTCAGATTGAAGCTTCTCATATTCAGACAACATAAATGTCGAATGTTCACGACATCGTCCCGCTTACAGCTGTACTTGGACCACCTCCTGAAACAACCGGACCTTACAATATCTGCACGATCGGCGATCCATATCCTGTCGGTAATCGACAAAGGATTCCCTAGTGACTGAATGGCGGACATCGTATGTTCTGATCAGACGGTGCATATGCACAGATGAGACTGATCTGTGGCTATACTAGTCGTAACATCCATGGCTTTGTTTTCTTTGCAGGAGATATTCTTTTCTTAAAATCGGTAAATGTTGCGCTAAATTTTAATTTTATTCATTACATGTATATTAGAATGGAGCAATAAACTGAAAATTCGCGTCGAGTTAACCTGATCTGAAACATATAGTTGTGCGGGAAACCGGGCTCAGGCTACATCGGTCTACAAATATGCTGCCGACCATCTGTATGTAAATAAAAAATGTAGCTTACACAGAGTTTTCACCTGTAAATGGTGGTCGATAACAGTTAATGTGGATAGTTATCTGTAACAGAAAAAATTATGTTAAAATATCGGAACATAAAAAACACACATCAATAACAGACAAACATTTGTATATGTGATATCAGCAGCATAATAATAATAAAAAACTCACATCAATAACAGACAAACATTTGTATATGTGATATCAGCAGCATAATAATAATAAAAAACTCACATCAATAACAGACAAACATTTGTATATGTGATATCAGCAGCATAATAATAATAAAAAACACACATCAATAACAGACAAACATTTGTATATGTGATATCAGCAGCACAATAATAATAACAAACACACATCAATAACAGACAAACATTTGTATATGTGATATCAGCAGCACAATAATAATAACAAACACACATCAATAACAGACAAACATTTGTATATGTGATATCAGCAGCACAATAATAATAAAAAACACACATCAATAACAGACAAACATTTGTATATGTGATATCAGCAGCATAATAATAATAAAAAACACACATCAATAACAAGACAAACATTTGTATATGTGATATCAGCAGCATAATAATAATAAAAAACACACATCAATAACAGACAAACATTTGTATATGTGATATCAGCAGCATAATAATAATAAAAAACACACATCAATAACAGACAAACATTTGTATATGTGATATCAGCAGCACAATAATAATAAAAACACACATCAATAACAGACAAACATTTGTATATGTGATATCAGCAGCATAATAATAATAAAAAACACACATCAATAACAGAACCATTTGTATATGTGATATCAGCAGCACAATAATAATAACAAACACACATCAATAACAGACACACATTTGTATATGTGATATCAGCAGCACATAATAATAAAAAACACACACAATCAAGAACAGACAAATTTGTATATGTGATATCAGCAGCATAATAATAATAAAAAACACACATCAATAACAGACAAACATTTGTATATGTGATATCAGCAGCACAATAATAATAAAAAACACACATCAATAACAGACAAACATTTGTATATGTGATATCAGCAGCATACTAATAATAAAAAACACACCTCAATAACAGACAAACATTTGTATATGTGATATCAGCAGCATACTAATAATAAAAAACACACATCAATAACAAACAAACATTTGTATATGTGATATCAGCAGCACAATAATAATAAAAAACACACATCAATAACAGACAAACATTTGTATATGTGATATCAGCAGCATAATAATAATAAAAAACACACATCAATAACAGACAAACATTTGTATATGTGATATCAGCAGCACATAATAAAATAAACAACACCATCAATAACACAACATTTGTATTGTGTATCAGCAGCATAATAATAATAAAAAACACACATCAATAACAGACAAACATTTTGTATATGTGATATCAGCAGCATAATAATAATAAAAAACACACATCAATAACAGACAAACATGTGTATATGTGATATCAGCAGCACAATAATAATAACAAAAAACACACATCAATAACAGACAAACATTTGTATATGTGATATCAGCAGCACAATAATAAAAAACACACATCAATAACAGACAAACATTTGTATATGTGATATCAGCAGCAAATAATAATAAAAAACACACATCAATAACAACAAACATTTGTATATGTGATATCAGCAGCACAATAATAATAAAAAACACACATCAATAACAGACAAACATTTGTATATGTGATATCAGCAGCATAATAATAATAAAAAACACACATCAATAACAGACAAACATTTGTATATGTGATATCAGCAGCACAATAATAATAACAAACACACATCAATAACAGACAAACATTTGTATATGTGATATCAGCAGCACAATAATAATAAAAAACACACATCAATAACAGACAAACATTTGTATATGTGATATCAGCCATAATAATAATAAAAAAACACACCTCAATAACACAAACATTTGTATATGTGATATCAGCAGCACAATAATAATAAAAAATACACATCAATAACAGACAAACATTTGTATATGTAGATCAGCAGCATAATAATAATAAAAAACACACATCAATAACAGACAAACATTTGTATGTGATATCAGCAACATAATAATATAAAAAACACACTCAATAACAGACAAACATTTGTATATGTGATATCAGCAGCATAATAATAATAAAAAACACA
Source organism: Conchocele bisecta (assembly GCA_029237695.1). Classification (NCBI taxonomy): domain Eukaryota; kingdom Metazoa; phylum Mollusca; class Bivalvia; order Lucinida; family Thyasiridae; genus Conchocele; species Conchocele bisecta. The sequence goes on from CM055273.1 coordinate 91,369,913, forward strand.
CATCAATAACAGACAAAACATTGTATATGTGATATCAGCATGCACAATAATAATACATCAATAACAGACAAACATTTGTATATGTGAATCATCAGAATAATCAATTAATACACACCTCAATAACAGACAAATATTTGTATATGTGATATCAGCAGCACAATAGTATACACACATACAATAACAGACAAAACATTGTATATGTGATATCAGCAGCATAATAATAATAAAAAACACACATCAATAACAGACAAACATTTGTATATGTGATATCAGCAACATAATAATAATAAAAAAACACACTCAATAACAGACAAACATTTGTATATGTGATATACAGCAGCATATAATAATAAAAAACACAATAAAAAACACACTCAATAACAGACAAACATTTGTATATGTGATATCAGCAGCACAATAATAATAAAAAACTCACATCAATAACAGACACATATTTGTATATGTGATATCAGCAGCATTTATAATAATATACACATCAATAACAGATCAAACATTTGTATATGTGATATCAGCAGCATAATAATAATAAAAAACACACATCAATAACAGACAAACATTTGTATATGTGATATCAGCAGCATAATAATAATAAAAAACACACATCAATAACAGACAAACATTTGTATATGTGATATCAGCAACATAATAATAAAAGAAAATTATCCTTACGTCTGTATTGTTAATAAAAACATAATATAAGATGTGCCCGTTTCGAATAAAAATGGTTGATTTCGATCGTACGATTAGTACGGCAGTTTAATGTTCATCCAATACATTCTCAGACAGGGCACAGGACAGATCGAAGAATGTTTTGTTTTTTTCACACCCATACGCCAGATTATATATATATCATGTTCGTTAGATAACTTTAACACTACACAAACCTAACATGGCGGTCTGACAAACGCCGATAATTGGAAATCTCGGCTGAAATTACGTCAGCTAACTTCACGACGTCATATCTTGTGACGTCGTTAGACTCCCGACGACAGGTTTTCTAGCGACGCGGCTCATATAATGCCGTTTCTCGAATTTTACCTTTTTTGAAATCTACGTTTTCATAAGCCATGCTCGTATATAGTCAGGAAATTGATAACAATGGCGGCCATTTTGAAAAGGCCCATACAGTTATATTGTCTTAAATCATGGCAATCAATTCTTTCCTGCGAGCTTCATGATGTTTGTCTAGAATGCCAATTATATTTCAATCACAAAATCCCTCGCTTCCCAGTATCGTAACGTCATCTCACATGTTTGAACGTCAAATTGACGGTGCAGTCCATTGACATGTGCCATTGGGTTGTATCATTAAAAACGATATTGTCCAAAAGGTAGTAAAGATATCAAATCAAAATGTTCAACATAGCTTCCTGACTTATTGATGTACACTACTACATTGTTATTTTACAATTTGGGTGTGGGCTGATTTTTGGCCTTATTGCCCCTTGTCCTTACCCATTATCTCTGTAACGGTAAGCCGCATTGACCTCAGACTTCATTTACTTCCTGATCATCATCCATATTTTCATTCCATACCACACTGATGCGGCCAAGGTCTAGGTCAAATTACTTTGAAATTTGGGTCTGTATGATTTGCTTTAAAGTTTTCAGGTACCCATTATCTCTGCAACGGTAAATCGGATGGACTTTAAACTTCATATACTTCCTTATCATCATCCATGTTTTTCATTCCATACCACACCCATGCGGCCTTCATGTCCGAGGTCAAGGTCAAATTACTTAGAAATGGGCGTTAATTTTATTTTTAATATTTGCGTTAAAGTTTTTATTTTTCGCTCCAAGCGGCGGCCGGGGGTCTACCTGAGCCCCTGCTCACTTTCTCTAGTTTGGTTCCCAGTTCAACTGTGTGGCTTGCTATATAATACCACAGGTGGAAGACTCTGACCTGTGACACAAAAGAATGCCCATTACAAAAAATCCATTACCCCACAGTGGGTGGGGTAATGGATTTTTTTGTAATGGACATTTTTTGTGTGTGTCACAGGTCCGAGTCTTCCACCTGTGTATATAGATACTAGTAGATTAGTGCCGTGAATTGGAAACAATATCTGGCGCGGCAGGGACACGGGTTGTGCTCGGCAGAGCCTCTCCCATCCCGTTTCCGAAGCCTTGCCAGATATTTGTTTTCCATTCACGGCACTAACCTACTATTCTATTTATCCCGCCAACACCTACAAATGGATTTTAAATTCAAAACATATAGCCCCAGCTACCGCACATGTTCATACGCAGTGATTATGTCGTATTGACAGGATATCAAAAATGTTTCACGGCACATACGCACTGTGTTGACGGTATAAAATACATGTTTATCCCGTCAACACGGTGCGTATGTGCCGTGAAACACGGTGCCGTGAAACATTTTTGATATCCAGTCAATACTATTTTTGCATTTTACAGCCATTTGAAGGTGTTGACGGGATAAATAGAATAGTAAGTTAGTACCGTGAATGGGAAAAAATATCTGGCGCGGCACGGAAACGGGATGTGCTCGGCAGAGCCTCGCCCATCCCGTTTCCTGAGCCTTGCCAGATATTTTTTCCCATTCACGGCACTAACCTACTATTCCCTATAATGCTAATGCTATTTACTACAAGTGATTCTTACTTGTTCCCAGCACATATGCGAACGGTGTAGGGTTTGGTCAGACTTTATTGATGAACATGCTGACGCGAGGATACAATTTTTCAACTAAAGTAGCTGTTGTATTTCATTATATGGTCGTGTATGTTTATATTCAAATGAAACTTGAATTACTGTGATAGATGTGATATTGTGTTCAATCTATTGCCAATGGCCACCTTTGATTTTGCAGTACGCATGATGAACAGTAGCCTATTTCACCAACATTTCAAAGTATACTTATCTAGCAAAGTATACTTTGAGGGAGAAAATTTCCAATTTTAGGATAAATTTATTATTTTTTATTATACTTAATGTATTACATTATCACAGCCATTTTGGCTGTGATGATGTAATACATTCAGTATAATAATTCTGCATACGTTTAATCATCAACTATATGCAGTTGTTACTTCTATATGACATAATGCATTTCAGGAAAAATAAATGATTACTCCCTCAAAGTATACTTTGCTAGAAAAGTATACTTTGCGATGTTGGTGAAATAGGCTACTGATGTTGGGATTTCAATATAATAATTTAAAGCCATGTAAATATTTTATAACACTAGTTGACGTATCTGACTTACAATAAACTGGAAATCATTATAATATCGGTGTTGTTTTCACTTCCTACATCCATACTTTTTTTTTATTTATCTTTACATTATTTAACGAGGGTGACACAGTTGGCCAAGGCCAGTCTATCATGTGGCCCTCACTACACAATTGCATTAAAAACACGTGCACATACAGTTATATACAAATACATGTAAGAATTATTACGTAAATAATAACTACATATTAACTAACATTAACTACCAGGGGTGTAAACTATGATCGATTCGCATTAAATTGTGTATTTATTGAATGTTTAGATGACATTTTAAATTTATTGAGAGTTTTACTATTCCTGATACTCGAATTTAACGAATTCCATAGTTGTGTAGCAGAGTACGAGAAAGAACCGTCGAAAAGTTTTGTCCTCGATTTTGGAACTACAGGGCTCCCAGCAGATGCTGACCTGAGATCATGAATTGAATAATCGGTATTTGGTTTTAACAAGTTTGATATGTAACGGGGACGGTCATTCCATTAATAGCCGTGTATTTCATCATTGCTTTATTGTATATGTGCCGACCCTAGCCAGTCATCCAACCAAGTGTTCTGAACATTTCATCTGAAGGGGTGAGTAGGTCAGCTTGTATTACATGGGTTGCTCGTTTTTGAAGCTTCAAAAGACGTGTCATATTATTAACGCTGATACTGCCCCATGTGATGGATCCATAGTCGAATAACAGCAAAATATATCCCGTGTAAAATTGCTTTTGCACCTCCGTTGGCACATAGTGTGATGACTGTTGCAAAAGAGATATCCTGGATGAAATACCAAGAGTTGAAGTCCTATGACCCGACAAAATGAATATTTAATAATAACCGTACTCCACCCACATGTTTTTGACTATAATTTTGAAGTATTTTACTGAACTAAGCAGTCATGTCATGTGATTTCTTGTCTCACACACGTTAGTGGAAAGTGAGACATAGCGATCACAAGTCCGGCGGCAGCGGCGGTGACGACGTACGTGTCAACAAGTTTGGACGTACTTTGAAATGTTGGATATCTGTTAGTCCATTAGTTGGATCATTACCAAACTTCATCAATACCTTCCTCATATTGATGGCTATCCGCACTGTGTTTTTCTGGAGACTTTGACATTGGTGACATTGACCTCGATGTTAACACTTTTGGATGTATATGTACGTCCAAATGTTGAATATCTTCTTTTGCATTAGTCTGATCATTCGTGTCCACAATTTTTGACGTACATCCAAATATGGAATATCAGATTTGTTAGTCGGATCATTACCCAAACCTCATCAATAGATATCCACCCAGTGTCATTCTGGCGATCTTGAAATTGACCTTCGTGTCAACAATTGTGGACATACATCCAATATCAGATATCAATACCGATACTCACTGTTCCCAAAAAATATGTAATTCGAGGACGACTTTTAATTTGGCTGGGAAGTATGTCACGGTACGGATCTAGTAACTCAGGAGAGAAGATATGACATATCTTTTCTCCTGAGTTATTAGATCCGTACCGTGACATACACATTGTGTCTTTGCCCGATACTAGATCCGTACCGTGACATACACATTGTGTCTTTGCCCGGTTAGTTCAGTCGGTAGAGCGACCGCTTTGTAAGCGGCAGGTGCCGGGTTCGAGTCTTCCTGTAACAAAAGCACATGTATATTTACGACTCTACACACGTGTGTGGAAGACAAATTGTATGTGCAAAGCACCAATCTGTGCTTATTATTTTATAACTACAGCAGAGGGTGTGTTTTCCTTGCTGGCAGTATCTGCATACAAACTTATTGAACACTGAATACATATATATGGTTTATTGTTATTGTCGTTTATAGTCGCAGCTTTTTCCGTCGTAGTCGTCGTCCGCGTCGTCGTTCGAAATGTCAAAACGTTTGTACAAGCTTCTTCATCATGGTATAACTTTAATATTACTTGACGGATTGCTTCATTATTTGACATGACCTTGACCTTTTTTACATTCACATTTTCACGTAGCCATTTTTTTGCTTCAAAAAGTTTGTTTCTTCATCATGATATAACTTTAATATTACTTAACGGATTGCTTCAATTTTTGGACACTTGATACATGTGATCATTCGGAACACCCTCATGCCACCTTTAACATGACCTTGACGTGTTTTATCTTCACAGTGGGTGGCAGGTGGGAGCAAGCGATTGGTAATTTAACGATCGGGTTTTATTCTTACCGGAATAACCGACTGAAGACCTGGTTTGGCCCTCACATACGTATTTGGAATTGTGTATGTGACAGCTGAATCTGGTTATATTCCTTATGTGAGCATTACGACTACTCGTAATCATGTTACTTTTAGGGGAAGGGGCCACGTGACTTTGGTGTGGTATGAACCTGGCATCAGGTCAGGTTATTCTGATTTCAGGGCTGAATATATATATGTAAATATTTTGGGATCCCCCCCCCCCGTCAAGCTATTTGTACATGTTTCTTCATCATCGTATAACATTAATATTACTTGATGCATTGCTTAAATATTTGGACACTTTATACATGCAAGCGTTTGGAACACAATCATGCCGCCATAAACATGACCTTGAAGTTTTTACCTTCGCATGGTTGTTGAAACACTTAGCCATTTTGTTTGTGTCAAAAAGGTTTTTCAACCTTTACCTTTTTCATGTTTTAAGCATGCACTTCTCTGACGGTTTTTGTGATTATTTCTTTAGCACATGCCCATTATCATGTTACGGTCATATGTCTCGGGAGGCGTGACACCGCTTCCGTGGCGAAACTTTTTGTGTTTGTGTAAGCAGCTATCGGGTTATGAGTAGTTTGTTTTATGAGATTTCCATTGACTTTACATGGGGCCACACGAAATGTACAACAAGCTTAAAATTGACTCATGCATTACTGCCATTTCATCAGATTATAATTATGCAAACGTGTAAATGTGAAAGATGATTAAGATCGGCAAATGTCATAAGGTTGCAGCGATCATAGACGCAATGCGATAGTAGAGGCACATACGAATCATTCAGACTATGCTGTGCGGTAGATGAAACTCACGTGACATGCTACTCACAGATTAATTTAAACAAGATATAAACTGTAGTATAACAGACAAAAATATAATTGAATCATTCTGGGCAACTTCTCAAATATTCGATCAATCCATCTATCACATCAGAGAGCTCTCGGTACCTTTCTGTGTTTTGATTACAATTCCAATTGCTACATTGATTATAGCTCATTAGCGTTACAACGGTTTATCAGCTTTACTATCGGATCTCCATAGTATAGTGATCCAGATGGTGTTTCAATTCCATAACTTAATAACAATAAATAAGGGTCACCGGTCCGACAAAAAAAAAACTTTTGCGGCAAATGTCGCAGGAATTGTAGGAACTCTCTGGTCTTATAATTTTTCATGGGCACGTACTCCGTTTTGATATTCAAAATCATTAAGTTTGATTGGCCGAGTTTGAGCTGTGCTCAGTTTCGTCCAATAAAACATTGAGTACACAATTGTGGAATGTGCTCAGTTTGTCTAAAGGAGCATTGTATAAACTGGCGACCGAAACATACTCGAAACATACATATGCTCGCTGGCCGAAACTTTCTACTCTACTGGCGTTACTCATGCTTTACCGACATTACGTGTATGTTTACACTGTGTGATAACATTATGCTCGCTGGCCAAAATTTATACTGTACTGGCGTTACTCATGTTTTACCGACGTTACATGTATGTTGACACTAGTGGATATCATTATGCTCGATGGCCGAAACTTACTACTGCACTGGCGTTACTCATGTTTTACCGATATTAGTGTATGTTAACCGGGAGTGATAACGTTTTATTACACTCTTGCAAATTATTTGCACGGATTTCGCTGTGAGAGAAAACCCGTAATCAACTCCTTACAAATAATACACCGTGAATTGAACACCCGTAATTGCGCTTTTTTTTTTTTGGAAACCACGAGCTACCATGCAAACTGTTTAATTTCTATTACAGTCAAAATAAAGTTATTTGAAAATTTGTAAAGGGTCTCGACTAATCTAGAATGTTAATGTGTTTGAACACATTCCAAACATGCACTCAAATGTATCTGGTTCATAGAAACAGTTGTGGGTGGTTGGTCGGGAGCACGCGACGGGTAATTCAACGATCGGGGTTCATGCTTACCGGAATTCCGACTGAAGACCTGGGGCCCGTTTCACTAAACTTCCTACGACTAAAATGTTCGTAAGATCGTCTGTATATTTCAATTGCTGGATTTACATTTATTGAGCATAGGCTGCATATGCAGCCTATGCTCAATAAATGTAAATCCAATAATTGTTTACAAGAAAACATTGTTAATGTGAAATTTACAGACTATCGCAGTTATGCAATTACGAATATTTTAGTCGTACGAAGTTTAGTGAAACGGCCCCCTGGTTTGGCCCTCATATACGTCTTTGGCATTTTGTATATGACAGTTGAATCTGGTTATATCCCTTATATGAGTATTATTAGTATTCGTAATCCTATTTTAGGGGAGGGGCCAAGTGATTTTGGTGTGGTATGGACCTGGCACCAGGTCAGGTTATTCTCATTTCAGGGCTGAATATATTGAATTACTGTAAATATTCTGTATGATTTTGGGATCCCCCCCCCCATGCAGCAGGTTAAAATGAGATCGAACCCGTTTGCCCGGCCTTACATGAGGCTTAGCTGTTGATAGGCCGTTAAACACCAATAAACAAAAACATAGAAACAGCTCCTCTATATGCTCGCTAGGCGTGTCGTACTACTGCACTGACGTTACTCATGTTTCACCGACGTTACGTGTATGTTTACACTGAGTGATAACGTTATGCTCGCTGGCCGTAACTAACTATAAATGACAGACGATAATAAGTTGCTGGAGGTCAATCGATGGGTCCAACTATAGTTATTCCAGGTGTATTATCATATCACAGCCTCATTTTCGTGTATAATAACTACATTATAAAGTGCACGTGCATGCATGTCAATATAATAGTGTATCTTGGTGTGCAAAATAGACATGTAATGTGGCTCAGTGGTATCGAAGTGGGAGAATATCCATACGTTTGCAGAACTTTTGTTAATTTTATCTTGTCGAGAGTTCGAACCTCACATATCATTCTTTTCTTTTTATGATTGCTTTCTGGATAAGGGAATACGTGAAACGGTGAGGATTATCACTATTGTTATATGACCTCAATGTGACATGATAGGCGAGAACATACTCCAGATTCTTCATGTACACACATATGTGCATTTAGTTATTTGTTTTCTTCAAAGTGAGACTAACGTTCTACATGTGATCCATCTCATGCTTAATTAATGTAATTTGTAAGAGCAACACACATACAAAATAAATATGTAATAAAACATAAACAAATCAAAATATATGTGTATATACATGTATGTATGAAAAACTAAGATTCGAACTCACTACCTACGGCATTGATATCCGTCAATCTAACCCGGCCCTCGACTACATAAGACTTGATGACAAATCTCAAAATCAATATTGAAAAGGAATACTGGCACGTGTATATTTACCTGTCTCACATATTCTGTGTTTTCTTTATGACCGGTATGTTTGTAAACAAGTAGCAAGTTATCGTCTGCGGGCTATACTGCACTAGCGTTACTCATGTTTTACCGACGTTACGTGTATGTTTACACTGAGTGATACCATTTTGCTCGCTGTCCGTAAATACCGCACTGGCGTTACTCATGTTTTACCGACGTTACACCTATGTTTACATTTGCGATAACCTTAGGTTCGCGTCTGATAATTGTGGCTCGACGTGAGTACACCGCAGTTCTGTACTGCAGTTCGATATCAGCTCGACTGGTGACACCGGATTAAAATTAAAATACACACACAGGTAGGTACATTCCTACGGAGCCCCGCAGGGGACATGGATTTCTTTTTATGAATTCGTTCCCACGAAATAACAATTCGTTCCATCAATTTAACAAGTCGTTCCCTCTAATTAAATTAAGGGAACGAATTGTTAATGTTATATTGAGGGAACGAATTGTTATTTCGGAGGAACGAATTAATACAAAAAAGAATTCCACATCCCCTGCGGGACTCCGTAACATTCCACTTTGGTCATTTTCAGGTAAACCTTTATATATGTTCATGGTAGACGTTGCTAGTATTTTTTTCTACCATTGAGAACGTATGATAATCGTCTGCAAGACCACTTTTAACCCTTACAATGCTGAATTACAGTTGTCGTCTGCTGATTATTTTTATTTTCAAATTTCAACAAAATCATTGTCTGGTAGCTCTTTAGAATCATTTCCAACGGAAATGATTCTAAAGTGCTGCCAGACCATGTTTATCATTAGAAAAAAGCCAAAATATGCAATAACATCAGACGATAATTTTCGTTTCCCGCATTCTAAGGATTAATATGAAATAGGTAAATAAATGAGTGTCTTGTTCATCGTATACATGTACATGTAATGGTATAGATTACGTGTATGTGAATAATGTGTGTCTATGGAACGCCAAATCTACATAAACTCAAATATATATTGCTAGCAACAAATATTTGGAACTAGCAATAAATATTTGGAGAGCTCTCGAAATCATTTGGAGAGCTCTCGAAATCAATTAATGATATCTCGAAATCATTTGGAGAGCTCTCGAAATCATTTGGAGCGAGCAATATAACATTTGATTTGGAGAGCTCTCTAAATCATTTGGAGTTATTTGTTTTTGTCTATCGAAATACATGTACATTAACCCTTAAACCGCTATCTTATTTATTTTTCGAATGCTGTTTATTTTCTATTTTCCATTTTTATCATCAAAAACATGCTTTGACAGCACATTAGAATAATTTACAACATGCTTTGACAGCACTTCAGAATCATTTCCATTGGAAATTATTCTGAAGCGCTGTCAAACCATGTTTTTATTGAGAAATATGGCAAGATATATAAGCAGCAGCAAACAACAATTGTTGAGCGTAGCGGTTTAAGGATTGACACATGTGATAACAAAATCCCACTTTGTCGGGCAATGGAACAACACCGGCTTACTGTTATCGCATCGCCGTTTCTCAGTAGCCGATTTCATCAACATTGCAAAGTATACTTATATAGCAAAGTATACTTTGAGGGAGTAATCCTTTATTTTTCCCGAAATGCATTATTTCATATAGAACTAACGACTGCATATATTTGATGATTAAAAGTATGCAGGATTATTATACGGAATTTATTACATTATCACAGCCAAAATGGCTGTGATAATGTAATAAATTCAGTATATTAAAAATTAATATATTTATCAAAAAATTGAAAATTTCTCCCTCAAAGTATACTTTGCTAGATAAGTATACTTTGCAATGTTGGTCCTACTGGTGTTGATTTCCGGAAAACACAACATTTAGTTACCACAAATGACGTCGGAAGTTTTCACAAAATTCAGAATCTCTGGTGTGGGTTTAATTTATTTTGCTAAAACATATCCAACTTTCGCGGCCACCTTACCTGGACAAAATCCATAGTAACTACATGGTCAATTTCAGCTGACCAATACGTGATGGTCAGTCGGAAATTTCCGTGATATCGGCTTTTTCCGTAATCTCTCGGAAATCTACAGGTGACTTTTTATACATGTGATTTGGTCATTTGTAACCAGCCTAGCTCCGTATCTACTAGCACACGCATGCGCCCAGGTACTATATCATATGAGACACGCCACGTGATTTGTACCATGTTTACAGAAAGAAATTGTGATATTTCCTGTAAATGACTTCCAAAGATATCGAAACTTTCCGTCATAGCAAATGCGGAACAGAATTACTGTCTGTTTCACGAAACCGGCCCAAATATTACGGCTATACATGTATAGACAATGCAAAAACAATATTTTTTTGATAATATTAAATTTTATCAAAATTTACCAGTGAACTTTCTTTTTATTTCGTGAAATTTGGTGAAATATTGATTTTATTACAACAAAAAAGATGTGTCAATGGGAATTTACAATGTGGTGGAGGAGCTGTGGGAGGAGTCAACAAACGATTTTTTTTTGGAAATGACTGCTAGATAGCTTGGCAATGATCTAACTGAGAAAACAAAAGTTAAAATTTGAAAATAGGTCCAGTATTTCTGAAATTATAAAAATGTTCACATGTTAAAGCCCCATAGACATCTTCTGTGGGGATTTAACATGGGGAAATTGTTCTTTCGCAATAAAATCAAAATTTGACCAAATTTAAAGAAATAAAAAGATCATTCTTAAATGTTGCTTTAATTTTAATACTATCGAACAATATATTGTTTTTGCATTGTTTATATGGCCGTAATATTTGGGCAGGTTTCGTGAAACAGACGGTTAGGTTGTGTTCTACACGGCATTGGTCTGAATATACCTATAACAGGTGCAGTTCTCTTTTATCAGGGCTGGAGAAGCATCGCTCTGTTTAGTCAGTATGCATAATATGATCCATGCACGCTATCTCCAGTCTCGAAAAACATACACAAACAGATGAAAGGTAAGCGTGTAGCCGCATCTATCTATATATGACGCGATAAACGGGCTTCTGTAAACGTGGAAAATCCAGAGGCATAAATATAATGAATATAAGATATTTGAAATGTTTCTCCTAACTCGTAAATGGGTTATATGATTATATTCTGCGTCTGGTGGAATTATATGAATAAGAAGACGCGTGTATATATATATCAAGGTGCATGATCACGTGGTTACAACAACAACAACAGTGGCTGAAAGTGTTGGAAAACTTACCCACTCCAAAGTAAGTATTATATGATATTTTACTTAATATGCAACGGATTGTGATGAACTATGGCGCAACAAACGCGTCTTCATGAGCTGCATTTGGTGGTTCCGGGAGTTTGGCACATACATATGTCGTTTTTGCGGTAGACAAGGAAAACGATTCTTCGCAAAAACGACAAGTTTGGGCCAAAGTACAGATACCGCCAAATGCAACTAAACATGACGCGTTTGATGCGCCAGATTTCATCAAATTCCGTTACATAAAAAGGACAAAATAAAAGAATATGTTCTTTGAATCGGAGGGCTTCTGGAAGTTTCAGTACTTGTTGTTGTTGTTGTTATAACCACGTGATCATACGCCTTGTATATATTAGTTGTTTGAGAACGACTATTTGTCGCTGTGACAGGAGAAATGCACTTATGGCAGCTGCGATATGTGTAGACACAGCCCAGCCTGTTCGTCCACACGATCTAGTCAGGCTATGCATTGTTTCCCATTTAGTGAGTGAACACCTCGTGATGCTGTTAATATACTTTATAGATCCAAATCAGTCGGCATGAGTATGCTAGTAGAACAGGGGCCCGTTTCACTAAACTTCGTACGACTAAAATGTACGTAAGTGCAACTTTAGGATCGTCTGTAAATTTCAATTGATGGATTTACATTTATTGAGCATAGGCTCAGGATGTCCGGTTTAGAGATTTTGCAATGTATCCTTACATTATGATCGTTCGCAAAATCATACACTTTGGAATCAAAATGTTTATTTGCACCTGGGGCCCGTTTCACTAAACTTCGTACGACTAAAATGTTCGTAAGTGCAAATTTAGCATCGTCTGGAAATTTCAATTGATGGATTTACATTTATTGAGCATAGGCTCAGGATGTCCGGTTTAGAGATTTTGCAATGTATCCTTACATTATGATCGTTCGCAAAATCATACACTTTGGGATCAAAATGTTTATTTGCACCTGGGGCCCGTTTCACTAAACTTCGTACGACTAAAATGTTCGTAAGTGCAAATTTAGCATCGTCTGGAAATTTCAATTGATGGATTTACATTTATTGAGCATAGGCTGCATATGCAGCCTATGCTCAATAAATGAAAATTCAATAATTGTTTACAAGAAAACATTGTTAATATGATTACTAGGCGAAAAATACGTATATCCGATAGCTCGAAGTAGAGCTGAATGGTTTCTCGTCACGAAACCGGCGCATTTTTCGACGTGAAACATTTTAGTCCGGCACGGAGTGCATATCCAGTGATACATGTACATGTAGTTCACTTTGTCATTCTGTTTTAAATAATTTCAATGAGGCCAAACATAATATTTTAATTGTTCCCCTCCCGCTACATACCCACCAAAATTAGAAAGAAAATAAATTTTGGGTCGTAGGGTAGGGAAAATATTTAATTTCTTTTCAATTACCCACTCATGACCAAATTGGTCAGTATTTGCTCGTGATCATACATAGATCCCATCTGTAACCTTTAATAATACAGAGTTTGGGCAAATAGAAATGGTATAAGGTGTAATTATCTGTCACAGAATATTATTTAGAATAAAAAAAAAAATCCCTACCGACCTACCCACACCTATATGACCCGGGTAGTGGGAGGGGAAACAAATATATTTTTAATTATTCAGAATAAGCGTATTCTTGTATCTCTAATATAAAACGGGCGAATAATAAAGCGTTTAATATCGCGCTATTACAGAGCGCCGCATGGGACGTAGAATTATTTTTGTTATTAATTCGTTCCCACGAAATAACAATCAGTTCCCTCAATTTAACAATTCGTTCCCATGAAATAACAATTCGTTCCCACGGGAACGGATTGTTAATTCGTGTGAACGAATTGTTATATCGTGGGAACGAATTGTTAATTCGAGGGAACGAATTGTTCAATTGAGGGAGCGAATTGTCATTTCGTGGGAACGAATTGTTAATTCGAGGGAACGAATAAATGATAAAAGTCCATGTCCCCTGCAGGGCTCCGCACAATACTGACGCACCAAAATGGCCAAAGGGAAAACAAAATTTATCTCATGCATCGATGCTGTACAGAACCGTGCAATGAGATTATTTCTAGGAACAGGTAAATACAAACTCACATGGCTATTCAATGGATAATTAACCCTTTCCCTGTTTTGCGATATTTCGACTCTTCCAAATAGAAAACATCTGAATAAAAGAATCAAATGCTGGGTCAAATGATGGTTAAATTATCTGATAGAGTAGAACACATTGTGGGAAAAGGAGAAATTGCTTGTTACAAGCAATTTCTCCTTTTCCCACAATGTTTTCTAAAGACATCTTCTGCAGAGGCGTGAAAAGTCGTTTCTATCAGGGAAAGGGTTAAAGAGTGGATTTGCCGATTGAATGACGAACATGAAGACACTGAACCGTCTGCGAGGCGCAGTCTAGTCTGGGTCTACACTGGTCGAAAATACAAGCCATGTTTTGTCAGATCTTGGTCAAGTTATCCGTCAGTATTTTCGGCGCAGCGTCTTTAGTAATTTCCTCGTAAATATAGTTCTTCAATTAGCGCTGTACAATATATCCATCTTTTGTTTATGGTATGTCTACATGCATGTTTACAAGATATATGGAGTAACTTGTTCGTTTAATGGCAGAGAAGAAAATGGAATTCGTGGCATTTGCCGTTACTGAAATTAACTAACCGTGTAATGTTGCGAATATTTATATAGGTCAAACACGTATCAATTCCTCAAACCCAGGTTAGAGACTTCAAACAAGGGATTGAGGAACTATTATGCACATCGATAGCCCTAGCCCAAACCCGGGTTTGGGCTTGAAACTCGGCATAACTAACTGTGCATGAGTTGACATATAACGTATAGTTCGCCCTACTTTCTAAGCCAATCGCTGGACTGCATTCTGCTCCATTTAGTTCACATATTGCAACGTTTAACCCAATAAAGTTATACATTGCCCGATTTAATTATTAACCGTTCGACAAGAAATGGAAAATCTATACGCTGATAGGACATTACTTTGTACACTTGGCTGGACTATAAGTGTGTTATTGTTCACATATTGGATTTTTCAGAAACTAAATGCTGCGGTCGCTTAAAAATCCAATATGTGAACAATAACTTATACATATTGGATAGCTGGGACATCGTCAGAGGCTCGGTGCCTTACAACAACAACAACGTCACCCACTCCAAAGTAAGTATTATTTGATAGTTTCCTTAATATGCAACGGATTTTGATGAAAACGCAGCAAACGCGTCTTCATGAGCTGCATTTGGTGGTCTATGGAGTTTGGCACAGCCTTATGTATTTTTTGCGAAGAATCGCAAAAACGACAGAAGTTTGGGCGAAAATACAAAGACCACCAAATGCAGCTTAACAAGACGCGTTTGATGCGCCATATTTCATCAAAATCCGTTACGTAATAAGGACACTATAAAATAATACGTACTTTGAATCGGTACGTGTTGTTGTTGTTAGTACCACGTGATCATACACCTTGAGATAGACACACTTGACTTCAATGATAATTGCTTCATAAGAGTGGTGTGATATGTGATTATATGTAAATACTGACTTGTTACTGTATACTATATGGAGCATTGGGTTGCCATCTCCGCCATCTTTGTATGTACAAGCCATCGTACAGTTTCACAAATTCGTGCGTTTGACACATACAGCAAATAATATAACAGTAAACCAACTAAAATGTGGTGCAATACATACTAGAGAGATATGACAACGACAAGCTATACATATTATGCCAGCAAACCATACAACAAACAATATATCTGAGCATCTCAAAATAAATTTATAATTGTGGTTCATGTTGCTAAAAACACAGACACAAACCTGTCGAGAAAACTGACATATTTTATAGTTTGGTGTAACATAATTGATAGGAGTCCGTTCTACTGGCTTTTCTATATGTGATTAACTACATTATATCATATGTTCTACTTCACATGTTGAGTTCTTTGTCAAATGGCAGAACAGGTGAAACTGGCTGATGGCTGGAACACACAAAGATGGCCGACTTGGCCACCCGATGTGCCGTATAGGATACAGTAACGAGGCAGTGTTCACATGTATGTTATACATATATTCCATCACATTTACGAAGCAATTATCTTTTGATCAAACGATCATCATGTATATAGTTGGTCCTTAATATGAGAAACTGTCAATAAATCTCCAAGTTTACATGTTGGATGAAAGCGCACAGTAAATAATGAAGATTTTAACATTCTTAATATAAGAGGGGCAGTGTAGAGCCCACTGTTGTAACCCCCCAGCTATTGTAACCCGGTGACAATAGCTGGGGGTTACACTAGCTGGTAATGCACGCGCCCACTGTTGTAAACCCCCAGCTATTGTAACCCCATATATCAATCACGGGATATATAACGTGAGTTTGGTGTGGGAGGGGTAAAACCCGAAACCAAAGTCTGTGTATGCACAGCCGGACGTTCCAAGTTCGATACCGATTATCTCCCCTTGAAATATATATATATTGAAACACAAATAAGATTGCCTATAAGTATGGGTGACAATAGCTGGGGGTTACAATAGCTGGTGATGCACGCGCCCACTGTTGTACAGTGCTCTACAGGGCAGCAATGTTATCTTTCTTATCTTACAAAACTTGCCATTATTATGCATACCACACCGTCGTTAAACAAATAAAACTTATCTAATGTATATAATTATGTTGGTATGTTATTTCTGTTCAATAATACAATATGGGTAGTGGCCATATGTTGAAGTAACAGAACAACGTCTATAAATGTATCATACATACTTTAAGGTACATGCCAACTCAGTACTAAGGCACAACGTGTACTTTATAGGAATTAAATAAGTGTATAATTGTGTCACTATTCCACCCGTTCTAAAAAATATGAGTGCCCGTTATGTAGATATAATCATTTAAGGAATAAAACCATGGACTGTTGCGTTTACTGTATTCCTCCCATGGTGTTATTAATTATATTTACACTGCATTTTCGGATAGGTTCAAAGATGTAAATAACCATATACGGCGTAAAAATAGGAATCTTATTGTTTTACGTTGTTTTGTCGCAATTCATGAAACAGCGACGTTGCCGGTCAGCGTGACGAGTAGTATATAAGAGTCATAATGATACAAGTTTATATGGAAGCCACCCACTACGTGTGGTGGCTTCCATATAAACTTGTAATCATTATGACTCTTATATACTACTACCGCGAGACCATATATTTATGACATGAGAAGATACACCCTATTAGAGATAAAAAATCCCTATGTTATACTCAGTATATATATACAACAATCTGTCATACTTTTATTACGAATAAAATAACAACTGACACCCTATTAAAGATAAGAAATCCATAAGTTATACTCAGTATATTTACAGCAATCTGTCACAAATATAAACTGACACCCTATTAAAGACAAGTTATCCATATACTCAGTATATATATACAACAATCTGTCATACTTTTATTACGAATAAAATATAAACTGACACCCTATTAAAGATAAGAAATCTATAAGTTATACTAAGTATATTACAACAATCTGTCATATATTTATTACGAATAAAATATAAACTTACACCCTATTGAAGATAAAAAATCTATTGGTTTTACTCAGTATAATGCCTACCATAAAGCAAATGAGAGAGCAAGCTAAGAGTTGGGGAATTTCCCTAAGAGGTTTGAGACTCAAGAAAGATATAGCAGATAGGATAAGTGACGCGCGAGCCGTCGTCTACGAGGAGAGGCTGCGGCGTGCGGTTTCGACCGGACGACTGCCCGCCGACCCTGAAAAACGCTCCGAGAAATTGGAGAACGAGACGACGGCCAGTCTGCGCGCCACCGCTTACGCGCAGAGTGTAAAAGAAGATCCCAGCGCACGTAGAAAACCCCTATACAAGGCGTACTACAATAAGATTTATCAAGGGTTGGTGGGGGGACCTCCAAAGAAGAGGAGAGATATCGCCAGAGCTTTGGTGGAGGAGGGTCCCAGGATTCTCTCTGAAGAAGCCGAAGTTAGGGAAACTGTTGATAGGGGTAGGAGGAAGATAGTATGGACTTTCGAGAGGGGGGTAGACGGGGAGATCGCTAATCGCATAATGAATAAAATTCGCCCAGAGATGACCACGGCATGTTATCTGAGGTATTCGTGCTCGTATCGTATTAGGAACATAGAGACCGATGCTACTATGATCTATCACAAACAATCAAATGGCAGTCCGTGGATAAACGAGATCGCCAAAGCCGAGAGTTGGATATCCGATAGAGAGAAAGGTCGAATGGACATCGACAAAGTCGATAGACCAAACACAAAATGGACCTTCGTTCGTTGGATATCGGTCGAGGTGAAGATGATCATCGACGCACAACAACTTCTCATGGGAGCGGGAAAACTCCCAGACTGGTTAAGACAGAAAAAGGGAATGTATTCCGTCGACACGTACGACGACAACTTGTGTCTGTTTAGGTGCATAGCCATCCAACGTGGAGGGAGACCCGACGGGTGTTGTAGGTAGGCACGAGCTCTGGCTCGCGAATACCTCGGGCACGATAACGGACCGGGTAGTAAGGGAATCCCCCTGGACGATATTAAGAAGGTCGAAGAGCATTTCAAGCTGGGCATTCGCGTTTATGAGCCCACCGCCGACGGAGTGTGGTACCTCATGAAGGTTCCGGCAAATTACGACGTGGTTGGGGGGAAGACAATGATGATAGGAATGTTTGGAGGTCACTCTTTCCTCATAACGAACCTCCGCAAGATGACGAACGAGTACGGGTGCACCGGATGTCAACAACGGTTCACAAAGTCGTGTAACATGCACAGGCACGCGACCACCTGCATGGGTGGGAAGACCGTGGTGACATGTCCAGGTAAGAGGGTAGAGAGACCACAGTCGGCCTACGAGAAGGCGTTCTATCCTAAGGGGTCAGCGAGTGTGAGGTCGATTCAATGGTTGAACAGAGAAGAGGAGAGGGTGGGAAAGCACATACATCACGCCAACTGCGGTCACGGTGGTGAGAGGTGGGTGGCCGGTGATCCGGTCGACGGTTACTGTCACGAGACCGAGACCGTGTTTCAGTTTCACGGATGCTACTGGCACGGGTGTCCGAGGCATTGCATGAGAGGTAACGCGAGATCGCTGTACAAGAGGACGAAAATTCAAGACGCCAAGATAATGAAGGCGGGTTACGAGCTGGTGGTGATGTGTGAGTGCGAGTGGTTGAATGAGGTGAATACCTACTATCCACAATTGCCACGCGAGGAGGAGACGACCCTGTACCCCCACCAGATAGTCTACGACTTCGAGGCGTATCTCGACAAGTCAAAAACCACGCGACCCACCAAAGACCTGACCTTCGAGGTCGAGCACGTTCCTATATCGGTGTCGTTGGGGGTTACGATGCATGAAGGGATCACACACCTATGCGAATGAGATCCCGACACGCTAGTCGAGAAGTTCGTGACCGAGCTGCAGATGAGAGGCAAGGCAATCAGGGAGGGGGTTAGGAAGAAGTATCTGCCGGCCGACATAGATATGTTATCGAAGTCTCAGCAAGCAAAGATTATCTCTTGGATTGACCAAGTCCCGGTGGTGGGGTTCAACTGTAGCAGGTACGACCTGAACCTCATCAAGCAGTACTTTGTAGAGAAGTTGGCGGCCACCGTGAATAAGGTGATGGTCGGAAAGAGAGCCAGCACGACGATGTTTCTGTTTACCCCGGAGTTTAGATTTCTCGACATCATCCAGTATCTGGGACCCGGTACCACGTACGGCCGGTGGGTTAAGGCGTACGACTGTAAAACAGTAAAGTCTCACTTTCCATACGAGTGGTTCGATAGCGCGGACAAGCTCGACCATCTGGGGTTGCCAGACTATCCCGAGTGGTACTCGAAGTTGAAGGGTGAGTTCCTTCTGTCGTTGTCCGAGTGGAAAGAGTGTAAGAAGGTATTCCGAGAAAAGGGGATGAAGACGTTCAAGGAATGGTTGCAACACTACAACGACTTGGATGTAGGACCGTTCCTGGAGGCTCTGAATAAAATGACGGAGTTCTACAGGGAAAGAGGCGTGGACATACTCAAGGATGCTGTGTCTCTGCCCGGTGTTTCCCTTCAGTACCTACTCCGCGGGTCGATCGATGGGAAGGCGGACACGCCCGACTTGTGGTCACCGAAGTCTGAAACTTATGAGATGATGAAGCAGGGATTGGTCGGTGGTCCGTCCATAGTATTCTCCAGATACGCCGAGGCTGGAAGGTCAACGATCAGGGGTCAGGTGGGGAGTCGGGAGGAGAAGATGTGCAAGGCGGTGCTGGGGTACGATGCCAATGCTCTGTACCTATCTACTCTGTCGAAGGACATGCCGTGTGGTGAGGAGCAGATATGGACGTGTGACGACCCGGAAAGACAGTCGTATATAGACCGTTTCGTGAGGAAGGACAGGAGTGAAAAGTGGTTCGGATTTGCGGAGTTGGATATAGAGGTCCCTGAAACGTTGAGAGACAAGTTCTCGGAAATGTCACCGCTGTTCGTTAATCGAGAAGTCGATGAGAACGAGGTTCCGCAGCACATGAAGGACTACCTGGCCGGGACCGGTAGGAAAAGAGTCGAAGGACAGAGAAAGCTCGTGGGGGCAATGTCCGCCAAGAAGATGATCATATACTCCCCGCTGCTAAAGTGGTATCTGGAGCACGGTCTGATCGTCAAGGCGGTGCATAGGGTGATATACTACACGCCCGGCAAACCGTTTCATTGGTTCGTTAAAGAGGTCACCGCTGCTAGACGGACGGGGGACGTCGACAAGAGCAAGGCGGTGTTGGCGGAGATATTCAAACTGGTTGGCAACGCGTGTTGTGGCAAGCTGATAGAGGCACAAGAGAGACACCTGAACACCACATATACGAAGGATGAGAAAACTGTCGATCGGGCACTGAGGTCGGCGTGGTTCGAAGACCTGGCGGAGATTGGGAAGGCTTACGAGATATCGAGCAGGAAGACTCGAGTGGTGATCAACAGACCGTTTCAGTGTGGCATAGCCGTCTACCAGTTGGCCAAGCTCCGGATGCTGGAGTTCTACTACGATTTCTTGGACAAGTACGTGGATCGCGGAGATTTCGAACTGATACAGATGGACACCGACAGCATGTACTTCGCGCTGTCGGAGAAGACGCTGACGGCGGTGGTGAGAAAGAATATGAAGAGAAAGTTTAATAAGGAGAAGACCGAGTGGTTGGCGTGGGACGTGTGGAGCAACAGAACTCCGGGACTGTTCAAGCTGGAATTCGAAGGGGATAGAGCCATCGCTCTGTGTAGCAAGTGTTACTACGTGAGCGGTGATGGAAAATCTAAGCACTCGGCCAAGGGGATGTCGAAGAGATCTAACGATCTGACTTGGGGAAGGTATAAGAGTGCTCTCGAAGGGGGTAGGGATATGGCGGAGAACAGGGGATTCCGAATGATTAACGGGGTGATGAAGACGTACTGTCAACAAAAAATAGGACTCTCGGCGTACTACGACAAGAGGAGAGTGATGGAAGACGGGTTACACACCGAGCCTATAGGATAGGTAAAACAAAAAAGTAACTCTGAGAGAGAATACTAAAGACTCTGATGATCCGGGGGTAGCTGGGTGTCAGAAGGCACCGCAAGAAGTTCTTCGCGAACAAACCCTCGAGATGGCCCATCATCCAAATAGTAGAGCACGGGCTCATCGGGCTTGGTAATAGATCGATCTAGATGATATACATTGAGAGACCACACGGGATCAGTCGCGCGGCGGCTGCCACCTTCGAGCTCTCCCGGTTGATAGAGGTATCCGATGGAAGCCGTTGCCCCTCTAAACCAACGGGTCGCCCGCGCGAGACGGCAGAGGGATCGCTCGTCACCCTTTTAAACTTGATAGTATCTACGGGCTTCTTACCTATCAATCTGGTCACCTCTCCGTTCAATGCGGAGACCACGGCGGGCAGTCTGGCCACCCACTCGGTCGATCGCGAATGAGAGTTCTTTGGCATATTGGTGTCCGAACAGCCTCTCAGCCAAGGTTCGATTGAAGCGCTCCACGATCCCCTGGTCCCGGTGGATGTTGACGCGGCCGCGTCTGACAGAAACGTCGTGCTTAGACAATAGATGAGAGACCGCGCCCATGAACTCGCGGCCGGGATCGACCTGGAGAAGATTCGGCCATTTGAGAGAACTCATCTTATATATTCGGGAGAGAGCCTCGGCCACCTCCTTAGACTCTTTAGTGGCCAACGGCTCAGCTCCCTTATAACGACTCGCTACGTCAACGACTGTCAGCGCGTACTTGTACGTCTTACGACCGACGCGATCGTGAGGGAGAAACAGGAGATCCGCTTGGTGAACTTGGTTCGGCACCGGCACGTCGAATTTCGGGCGCGGAATATTGTGAGGCGCGGGTAAATAGATCTGCCAGATGGCCTGCTTCTTGAGCCATTCCTTGACAGCGTTTTCTGAAACCTTGGTCGCCGCCGCGAGGTTCTTGATGGCAGCGAGTCCCTTCCAGTAGCTGCGGGGGCTATAGTACACGTTCGCTAGCTTGCGCGTTAGGCAAACCGATAGTTTGGTATTAAGTTTGCGCGTGTTCATAGTATGCGATGTATTCTAATATATCGGACAATCTCCAACATGCCCTCGCCAGATCGTCCGGTAACTGCGTCGATAATAATAAACCTTTGTTGGAAGTACAATCGCGCTTGGGGGTTAAGTTCTGAAGGAAGTTGGGAAAATCTAATCCCCCAGGATTGGTGGAGGAATCTAACATCCGCTTTGCGAAAAGGGTGGCCGCATTTTCGTCCTCCCGCCACGTCTCGAGAGAATCTCGGGCCAGACGAATCATACCCTTTGCACCAGCTATGCGGTGTTTAAGGGCAGTGTAGCCTACATCAATCATAGCAAAATAAAGTTCGTCAACTGACATCGTTCTATATATATATATTTATAAAATAAGTTATTTAAAATAATTAATTTAAAATCTCGATTGAATATAGTAGCCGACGAGCCCCACCACACCCATTCCCACGACGATGAACGCGATCTCGCGGTCTTTTTGGGGATCTGACGGTACATAGAAATCTGAAAGTTGGGGCTCGCGATCCAGCGGCGCGAGACTTTTGTGCGGATATGCCAGCGCGTACTCGCGGTTGGCTTCTTCAACGTTCTGAAAAGTTTGTGCGGCGTGATTTTCGCGGCGAAGCTCCTCGTTGACCCAGTCCAGATGGGCGGTTCGTTTTTTCGACCACGCTTCCTTTGCGCTATTGAGTTGTTCTACAGCTAAATCGTGACGCTTGCGCTCCTCATCCACGTTCGAGCTTTTCATTTTAGAGAATATAAAGTTGCTACCGCTGAACGCCAATGCGTTTACAAGCGCACCACCTACTATTACTGCGATTGAAGCCATTTATTTCCATATATTAACTGGTAGAATTCCAGCGTTAACTAGATAATCTCGGGTCCAAACTGCGGCCGCTACATCTAAGGTCGCGAGCCCTACGTCTCGCAGTAAAGTCCAATTTGGGAGCGGATCCTCCTAGGGCCATCTTTGATAGTCGAGCATACCCGATACTGAAACCCGATATCACCACGGCGTGATAAAGCGCATTCACTAACATTTTACCGTCTTGTTCAGCCATTATAATTATTGCATATAAAAGGGGTCGCGATCAATGTTTAAATGGGGCGCATCCAATCGCGATTGGTGTTTCGTAACTTTCATCTGAACACTTGCTGGTTGCTGTGTCATCATTTATGATATTAATATTAGGGCTTATAGTTCGTGGGCATATATGTCCAAATTGACAGTGTTTACCCGTGGTCAACGCGGTTGTCAGCGGAGCTAAGTACATTCCAAACTTGTGATAAATTGAGCAGCAGGCTGTTCTAAGAGTGTGACTTATAAAAGGGTCAGTCTCTAGATCGTCAATCAATCCCGCGGTGTTTGGTATAGGGAGAAGTATACTAACGGCGGTTGCGTACAAATGAATAGCCGCCGATCCGAGAGTTTTTGTCATCTCCGCACCTAACCTAGATTCGTATCGCGCATACATTTTATCGATCTCCGCATCTGACATCTTATCCACCTGAAAAACTGAGAGACACCTACCGAGATAATGCTCCGATTGTCCCCCAGCAACCAGCGCAGCTAGCCGCTCTCGTCGCGCCGCATTTTCATTTTCATTCGGAGTCGTTGCACTCAACCCAATACCAACCGCCGTTGGAGTTGATTCCGATTGCTCTGTCGGATCATTATCTATGTTGGCAGTCGGAGTTGACGTTTCTTCCACTAGCTGATCGAGAAGTTCGTCGCAGTTCATTTTTCTTAAAATTAATTTAACTATTCTAACAACTCTCATCACTTTAACATATTGCCAAGCGCACCACCCGATACTTATGATCACCATTATGCTCGCAACAAAGCTCGCAGCGGAGCACCAAATTGTTAACATTGTTAACCATTGTTCAGCATTTGTTCAACATTTGTTAAGCATTTGTTCAGCATTGTTCAGCATTTGTTCAGTAATTGCTAAGCAGTGTTAAGCATTGTTCAACATTGTTGAGCATTTGTTCAGTAATTGCTAATTAATTGATAAAATTAATTGATAACTTCGTAAGTAGTTGGTTGATCAGTCTTTAGCAAAAGCTTGGCGTGCTTAGTTTCCGAAAGCATCTGTCGAACCTCCAGGCGCTCCTCACGCGTTGGGATAACGTCATTCTCTCGAAGACAGTCATCGAATGAGTCTCGGTCCTTGCAGTGAAAGAGGGCGACCCATTTCGTTTGCTCGCGCAGATCCTTGAGGACGGCGTTGTACTTTTGAGTGGATATCCATATGCTTTGCCTAGCATGGCGGCCAGGAAATGCGAGCTCGGAGAGCATGTCCTTCTTTTTGGTCATCGCCGCCTTGGCCGAGCAATCGTCAATCACGTATAGGGTGGGCTCACCCTGGAATCTTTGGTATAAACCACGCAGCCAATCGTGAAATCTATCACCGGGGTCAATAACGTATACCTCAGGGTCGGTCCATATCCACGGGCGCCGTTGATAAGTATCGTTGTGCCGCACAGTGGGACACAGGATCACAATGTGACGAAAGGCATCGCGGTAGGAGTCCTCGAGCAAGTCTAGGATGAAAACCGTTTTTCCACATCCTGTCTGCCCACATATTATGGCAGAGTGGGCATCTCCAATCGTGAATTGGTATTGATTGTTAATTTTCTTAAAATTAATTAATAAATCGTTAGATGCTTTTTTATTAAATCAGTAGAGTGCTGAGACGTATCGACCATCTTCGATGTTGAGTTGTGCTTCTGTAATTATATATAAGTACACGTTCAATGGCCCGGCTCCGTCCGCCTCTTTGGTTATCTGGATCGTCACACCCTCGCTAGCGTTCTCAACTTGGCGTCCGTTGCCGTGTATTTGGTCGTCGTCGCTGGCTCGCATGTCTAGCCATAACGCGTATTTGGTATTCAGGAACTCCGCGAGGGAGACGGCCGAGAGATGCAGGTCTTTGGCAACTGCTGCAACCTCCGGAGAGCGCTTAGAGCCGGCAGCAAACTGCTTTCTTACTTCGTCCCACTGCTGGTGTGCGCGAAGACCCGCGCTGTAGAGTTGATTGGGTACTCCCTCGATCGTCACCTCTACCTTCGTGATTTTGGGGTTATAGAATTTGTCGGTTTTTCTAGCACCGAACGCGAACCGAGCATCCTCGAACAACATCAGTATACCTTTCATCGAGCGGGCGGGTACGTTGACGTTAATATTCCACAATGTGTCGCCTTTGTCTTTCGTCATCTTGCGATGGCGAAGAACTCGGTCGTAAAGTATGGCAACACGCCCGGCGTACTGGGTTCTGATCAATCGCGCGAGTTCGGGCATCGTGACCATGTCGTACTCCAGCGAAACATTGTCGATCGTATACGTCGATAACATGTCGGTGGCTATGAGAACTCGGCCGTAGTCGTTGAACGTTAGTTCGTATTCGAGGCGGTCAGCCAAAGCGCTCTGATAGTAGGGCATGTGACTCTCCAGCAACTCAAAGTCGAGCGGGATGTAGAAGCGGTTGCCGTAAGCGCCCGCGACCGCATTGTCACTCGCGTTGTTATCTGTCTTGTTAGCAGACTCGATTCTAAGTTTGGTTACGTTCTTATTTTTGCTGGTGTCAATACCCTGATAGACAGCGTTTTCGCGCTCTTGCGCCGTCATCCATAGGTCCTGATAACAATGGTAGACGTCGCTGACATCGATCGACATCACCTCATTACCAGAAATCTTTATCATGGTCTTTTTGACGATGGCGCGACCCAGGTTCTGAACGACGGTTCGGTCCTCGTCCGTCGACGTCAGCGAAATAGTGAAAGCGAGGCGAACAGTCCCCGGCACAATGACGTCGTTAGCTCCGAGGTTGGGTAAGCGGACCAAGAGCTGCTGGTTCTGGTCGATCGTCGATGGGTTGTTCGTAATAACGACACTCTGTCTCACGCCTTTTGCCCCGAGGGGCTCACGCAGTCTGCGGTATGGATTGAGTTTGCGACCGTATTGACTCGAAGACATAATTTAGTGAATCTATATTAATTCCCGTATGATTTTGTCTTTAATACTTAATTAATTAATTTTAAGAAAGTTATAAAGATGGATGATTACGATATTAACATGGATGAAATCGGCAGAGACGATTTCCGCGATGATGATGACATCGATGACTGACGATACGACCTTCATAGAGACACATAAAGATCCTGGGTATGTCGACCCCCGAATTACGCCCTTAACAGCCATACCAATGGGAACTTCACCCGAGACTACGTTCCCCTGGGAGGCCCCATCCGCAACTCCGGCATGGGCGGGCGGTGCCGAGATTCCTGCGGGGATCTCCAAGAATGAGCTGGCGCCTCTCACGGAAACTGATTCTCTGGTGAAACGGTGGGAGAGTGAGGTGTCTAAAAACGGCATCAAGGCCACGTTGGAGTTCCGCAGCACTAAAAGAGGAGACTTGTGGGTTAAATGGGGTAATAGTTGGAAGTTGCTGACGTACAAGAAACATAACCCGACCCGGTTCCTCAGCCCCTCTTCCGTGAACCGATATGGAGTATCCTTCGCTCGAGCTCTCGGAGTGATCGATGATCGGTCGCAGCTGCCTCAACAAATGTTAAAAACCCTACAGTCTACCGACGAAACGCTGGCGAAGACGCCGCCGCTATAGAAATGAGCGAGCTCAGCGATGTCCCTCGTATAGCCACCGACGCTATTAACACAGTGGAAACTACGGTCAACGAAATGAACTGCACAAAATATGACCCACCATTACCTCTTCGCGAACTCCTGGGACTCGATAAGGCTCTGCAAACAACTCGGGGCGAACTGGTCAATAACCTCTCCAAACTCACGGCGCTGGACAAACATATCGCGCTAGAAGAAAGAAAACTTGGGGGAGTCCGTGACGATAGAGAATCTACCGAGCGGATCAACAAACTCCTGCGGTCGTTGCGGGACGAAAGAGAAGCTCGCTTGGAGGCTGCTTCGACTAACCGTGAGGCACTTTCCGGCCAATTAAGTCGGAGCCGCGAAACAATCTCGAGGGTTCTGCACGAGGACACGACACTCGGTGAGCGTCTTCGCACTCTGTTCAGAGAGAAGGGCGTCACGATAGTAACCACCATCGCAGCTTTCAGCATGATTATATCGACCCTAATTCTATCTATATCGTCTCTATTTGTAGCTGTCAATGCTAGTGCCGCACCAGCACCCGCACCAGCACCCGCACCAGCACCCGCGCCATCCGGCGGAGCCAAGGAGTGGATAAAAAAACAACTAAAAGCCCTCGCCAGTCTCCTGGCTAAATTAGCAGGAAAGTTGGCTGCCGCGCTGCCTGGTTTGATAGGAGGTCTCCTCTCTTTCTTGTTATCTATATTATCAAAAACGGTCGGATTGCTCGCCGAGAATGCCTGGGCTTTAATCGTGGCGATCGCCGGTCTCCTACTATTCTTCGCCAGAGAGTTCCTAAAACCAAAGCGTAAATAGTCCGATCGCCACGAGGGCGACGACGAGCGCTAATTTCTCCTCCTCGTGTGTTGTACTTCCAATCTCGATTGGTGTTTCAACATTGTTAATGGAACTCGATGGTGCATCCAATTTACGAATTGGGGGTACTGGGTTCGATTGTGTTGAGGGAGGTGTATCCATTTTGTGTTTTGGGGGTTTTATGAAATCTTTTTCAAATTTATTTGAATTTACAACTCCGCGCCCGATCATTTTGGGGGTGCGCTTGATGATATCCGTGTTCACGTTACCGTTGTGACCGATTTTTTGATTGGCGGTGGCGATTACGATTTGATTATTGTAACCATCAACCGGGTCGTCTCGTAGTATCATATTGCTCGGCGCCATATAAAGACCTATTCCAAATACATAGTCCACTGGGGTGCTGGCAGTCTGCAAAACGTCTTGATAATTCTGGATCGCCTTCTCCAGGTCCACCTTAGCTGAGATGGCGTCCTCGACAAGTGCCAAGAACTGTTTTTGCGCGTCAAATGCCGTTCCGACTCCTATTATAGAACTGCGAGTTTGCTTCTGTGCGCCGAGGATGGTCCAAACGTATACACGAATGGAGTCGTTGAGGCGGGTAACACCGCCCTGCGTAAACCCTAGACCGTCGTCCAATATAAAGGTTTCTATACCCTTATGCACGTTTTCGTCTTGTAAAATATAATCGACGTGAGCTATTTTTGGTGCATTATACCAGCAGTAATCGTAATTACACTGTCTCTTTGTACTAACTTCAGACGCGAATGTCATTTTATTTACTACATAATCGGTGGCGGTCCAATTTTTATAACCTCTAACTGGTTCACAACACGATTTGAATAGTAGAAACCAAAGGTTACATCTGGGGTGGCATACCTCGTGCTTGCACCGTAGTCTAGACCACTGAGATAAACAGTACCTAAACTCCGGTGTCTGAAAATGTTTTCTGTCTCCAATCCGAATCTTTTTGAAACTTTAAATTCGTCAATATCCGTTCGAACTCCTTACGGTTGTATGTGTTGGAAATGGGATTCCACCGTCGTCTTGAGGTAGTGGAGTACCTAGTTCTTTGAGAATCCTCCTAATGGTATAATACACATGAAAGTTGTAGACGCTACTGCTTAACATGCTGTTACGGTCTGCTATGTGGTCTCTGAAAGAGACGCCACACCCGGTTGTGGCACACCACACGGCAAAATTTAGTTGGTTCTGCTAGAACTGCATAATATTGTTGTTCCAGTTTGTTATGACATCCTGTGTAATGGTTTTAGGAAGTCTGTACTTTTCAAACATGTTAGTGAAATTTGTGTCGAAACCCATGCCCAAACTAGCTCTTATTGTGGGGTGCACAAGCTCACCAATGGTGTTCTTTTGCTTGTATTTACCTCCGACCGCGTACTTTGCATTAGAGCTAAAACTAAATGCTTTTGTATCCATTGAAAGATATTATTATGTTTGCTACTATCACTAATGTTCAAAAAGGGAGTTGTGAACTTCAAAAATTAATAGACAACTGCTGCGGACAACGCCGGGTAGGCCTTAGATCAATCACGTTCACGGTCGGGTGGAAAAACGTTGAAACGCTCGAGTTTTTCACAACAGAAGTCGAGGACGTCGAGTTTTTCGCATCAGAACACCCCTACGAACTGC
Source organism: Conchocele bisecta (assembly GCA_029237695.1). Classification (NCBI taxonomy): domain Eukaryota; kingdom Metazoa; phylum Mollusca; class Bivalvia; order Lucinida; family Thyasiridae; genus Conchocele; species Conchocele bisecta. The sequence goes on from CM055273.1 coordinate 91,399,666, forward strand.
CACATAGAATAGATGTGAAAGTAGAGTCATAAGTCCACCAAAGGTTATAGTACCTCAGGGTCTTTGGAGTTTCGGAGATCTCCAAGCTTTTGTCGCGGAGAAGATTCCTGGTGTAGTCACTCTCGCAATCTCGAAAGCCACGGGGCTCACGACATTGACCGTTGATAGGCGTTTAAGGATCTCACCGGGGTTGGGTCTCACTGTTAGGATTTAAAATAACATTTACCCTTACAACGATGGACGGAGTGTTTGATCCTGGCGTGGCACGTCGGCACGGACCCGGTGAACTTCGCCGTCACGAAAAACTCTCGGGTTGCACCTGTGGGATTCGGGTGAACACATACTACAAACACGGTAGACGGCACTCCCACCACATTACTGAAAACCGTGCCCGCCAGCGACTGTTTCTATGGTGAGACCCTGACCTTAGACTTCCCACACCCCGAGATGAAAGTTTTGGAATCGGGACACATCCACGAGTTGAAGATTTCTATTCTCAATGATAAAGGGCGAGAGTTGAAGAACGATTACCCGATTTCGGTCGTCCTAGAAATTTCAAATTAATTAATTTTAAGAAAATTATTTAGAATTAAACGCATGTTCGTAATATATATATTATCAACATTATTGAAAATGAGTATATACGGACCAGGTAGTTCTTCCGATTGGGTGACAAATTCAAAGAATTTGGAACCGACAGAAGGGGGATTCATCCCGACAGAGGGCGACTTTTTAACTACCCAAAAAACAAAGGCCTTGATCAATAGAACTATATCGGTGGCCACGGACGAGATTCACAGGAGTCTACTATCACAACTTAGAGAATATGCCCTGGCTGTGAATACACAAAGTCGTGAAGAAACGCATACGGAACTAAACGAACTAGACAAAAAAATAACCAAATTTCGAAAAGAGGCCCGGTTGGGTATTGAGAAAGTCCGAGAAGACCACCAGGCGGACCTTACGGAGGCTTATGATGCGTTGCTCTTAAAGGACACTCTCATCAGTGAAGCGACACTTACCGAACAAGACGGGAAAATAACAAAATTTCGAAAAGAGACCAGGTCGGATATTGATAAAGTCCGAGAAGACCGCCAGGCGGCCCTTACGGAGGGTTATGATACGTTGCGCTTAGAGGACTCTCTCATCAGAGAAAGCAGGGCAACTTACCGAACTAGACAAAAAAATAACCAAATTCGAAAAGAGGCCAGGTCGGGTATTGAGAAAGCCCGAGAAGACCACCAGGCGGACCTTACGGAGGCTTATGGTGCATTGCGCTTAGAGGACTCTCTCATCAGAGAAGCGACGGTTGCCGAACTAGACGGGAAAATAACCGAATTTCGAAAAGAGACCCGGTCGGGTATTGATAAAGTCCGAGAAGACCACCAGGTGAACCTTGCGGAGGCCATTGCGGAGGCTTATGATGCGTTGCGCTTAGAGGACTCTCTCAGCAAAGAAGCGACACTTACTGAACTAGACGGGAAAATAGCCGAATTTCTGAAAGAGACCAGGTCGGGGGTTGAGGGGGTCCGAGTAAGGGAACCACAAGGAGGCCATTGCGGAGGCTTATGGGGCGTTGCGCTCAGAGGACTCTCTCAACAGAGAAGCGGCACTTACTGAACTAGACGAAAAAATAACCAAATTTCGAAAAGAGGCCAGGTTGGGGGTTGAGGGGGTCAGAACGGGTATTGAGAAAGCCCGAGAAGACCACCAGGCGGACCTTACGGAGGCTTATAGGGTGTTGCGCTCAGAGACCTCTCTCCAGAGAAGCGGCGTTGCTGAAACTGACGGAAAAAATTAACCGAATTTCTAAAAGAGGCCCGGTCGGGTGTTGAGAAAGCCCGAGAAGACCATCAGGCAGCCCTTGCGAAGGCTTATGAAGCGTTGCGCTCAGAGGACTCTCTCATCAGAGAAGCGGCGGTTGCTGAACTAGACGGGAAAATAACCGAATTTCAAAAAGAGGCCCGGTCGGGTGTTGAAAAAGCCCTAGAAGGCCACCAGGCGACCATTACGGAGGCTTATGATGCGTTGCGCTTAGAGTACGTATATGTATTTTGAATTCATGTCTGCACACTATATATTCAAGTCAGTTATTTACACACTAAATTTGTACCGACCACAAAATTGCGACATTTGTTTGAAGCGTCTCGTTTGAATTTAGACGCGTTGAATCTGCAAATATAGAAGTTGTGTATTCCAGGGCGGATTCACGTAGGGGAAAACCCGGCGCGCGCCCCCCTAACATTTTGCGAGTAAAGATATGTTTGCTCTAAAATGCGTTATGACGCAGCAAAATGGGGTATAGATATCAACAATATTCAGAAGGGCATACCGCCGGACCCACCTAGCAGTCTCCCGAGCTCCGCTTGGTCGACGAACAAACGGTGCTAGTTCGAAAATATAGTAAACTGTTTCAATTAAGAAGTCCCGCCCCGCCCCCCTAACCTGAAATCCTGGATCCGCTCCTGGCATTTGCTTTATATTATTTACACGCCTCCGACTAGAACGTCCATTTGATAAAAAAAACAATAAAGCACACAGACATCCAGTGTTTAGTAGGAAGTAAATTAACAACGATCTAAAGTAGGACTTCTTACATTTGTAAATGTTGGAGAACTGTGCATCTGCGCAGCCTCATCAGGGTCTGCACTGATTGCAAAAATACTAGTAAAATATATGCCATACATTCATATAACCATATTTACAAGTGGTCAATTAAAATAATATTTAACATAACAGTCATCAAACGGCAATCGTACGGCTGATGTAATGTATTATTTTTGAAAGTCGCTAAAAATTACGCGACATTAGAAGGTACATGCAAGTGGTTACAGATACAGATACAAATCAGTAGGCTACGTCCCTGGGGCCCGTTTCACTAAACTGCGTAAGACTAAAATGTTCGTAAGTACAAAATTAAGATAGCCTGTAAATTCCACATTAACAGTTTGGCCCAGTGTCAACATGATGCATGCGATATGCGAGGAGCCGCGTAATTAGAACTACCATATAAAAACGTTTTCATAGAACGACATCTGTAAACCAAGACCTTTTCATAAATATAATCATGCAATATGAAGATCTACGTAGACACATCATTAAGTCATGAATACATGAATGCAGATTTACCCGAGGTTGTCTACATATTTCGAAAATCGGTTGTCACGTTCAGGGGGTCCGGACCCCCCCCCCCCCCCCCCCCCCCCCACCCCCCCCCCCCCCCCCCCCCCCCCCCCCCCCCCCCCCCCCCCCCCCCCACCCCCCCCCCCCCCCCCCCCCCCCCCCCCTCCCCCCCCCCCCCCCCCCCCCCCCCCCCCCCCCCCCCCCCCCCCCCCCCCACTGCTCCCGACAAAAAAAAAAAAGGCGAAAATCTACAATACTCGAATAGTTGGATGACTTTTTTCGTGACCTAGGTGTCAGGAAATCGCATCTGCGGCGATCTGGCATCTAAAATTTTCCTGGGGGAGGACCCCCAGACCCCCCTACTTTACCATTTCGCGCTCGCGGAGGTCGGCTATGCCGAATTTTAATTACAGACCCCCCCCCCTGCAATTATTTCTGTATCCGCGCCTGAAGTGTCAAAATCCGAAGTGACGTTGGTAAATTTATGCGTAACTTTGCGACGTCATTTTCAACCTTTCATGACGTTGTCATTAAGGCTGGTTTTCACAGAGCGCGGCCCATATATACTGAGTATAACATAGGGATTTTTATCTCTAATAGGGTGTATCTTCTCATGTCATAAATATATGGTCTCGCGGTAGTAGTATATATAAGAGTTATAATGATTACAAGTTTATATGGAAGCCACCACACGTAGTGGGTGGCTTCCATATAAACTTGTATCATTATGACTCTTATATACTACTTGACGTTATTGACAACAACGATGAACGTGTAATATAATGACGTCAAACAAACTTTAACGAATCAACAACGTCGCGCGACGTCACGTGTGGCTAATGCAATGTACTGGGATATGAACGCAATACCTTGAACGGGCGCTTCCATTATGAATTCAAGGACAGTGTAAATATTTAGTAATATTTATTTTACTGATAGTGACTCGCGGTGGTATCAGGCTATTTTCATATGCAAATGAGGCCTGCTATTTTTTCACTATTTATACTTATTAAATACGTCACCTGCACAAATAATTTTCGACAGATTATAAAGCATGATCATTACACATCAAAAAATACATACAGATAATAATTAGTAATGTCCTTTAACACTTTAAGGAAACACGGTTATCGCCCCTGATATCAGTGTAGAAATTTACGTCTGATATCAAATGTATAATCATGATAATAATGACAATCAGTAAGTGGAGTAATGGCGAATGGATGTTTATTTTGCCAGAAAAAGTCTCAGATGATGTCTCTGATTTTAAGAACAGTTTGTGCCGACTGAGTGGGCATGTACCTACTGCCTGTTCCACGTTTTTCTGCCGACGAACTTTTGGCTATTAAACACATTAAATCTAAAAAATAGTTAAAAGTAAGTACTTTTTCATCAATAACAAAAAAGTCACCCTCCCCAAAAAAATGTTTAACATGGGAAGACAATTTCCAAAATTGTTCGTTTTTTGATCCTAAAACGAAAAAATTTGGAAATTGACTTCGAAACCTGGCGAGATAGCTTCAAAATGATGTACTTAAGAAAACAAAAGTTAACTTTTTAAAATCGGTCAACAAATAAAAAAAATATTTAATTTTTTTTTATTTTTAGCCCCCATGTTAAATTCTTATAGGGAAATCGTTTTTTTCGCAATAAAATCAATATTTGATGGAATTTCATCAAATAATTTTTTTTGGCGTGGGTGACTTTTTTCTTATCGATAAAAAAGTACTTACTTTTAAATATTTTTTAGATTTAATGTGTTTAACAGCCAAAAGTTCGTTGGCAGCAAAACGTGGAACAGACAGTAAGTATCAGTAACTGAAAACAAATAATAAAAAAACACTTTTTTTTCTTTTTTTTACTTCTTGCTTACTGACACTGTTACGGATATATACTGCATTAAATAGACCTTGGTCCGTTACTCCAACATGCGGCTGCCCTGAAAGGCCAGTGGAGATTTTCTACACCGTGTGTATAATTCCAAGGCCGTTTGCGTTCCCGATGATCATCTGTTTAAATAATTCAGGATTTGTCTCGCATAATTACAACCCTTCGATTCTTGGGACGTTGATTTGTGGCGTATCGACTGCAGTTAAATATTGCATGTACTAATTTGTTTTTCTACGTTCCAACGAAATAACAATTCCTTCCCTCAATTCGTTCCCAAGAATTAACAATTCGTTCCTACGAATTAACAATTCGTTCCCACGAAATAACAATTCGTTCCCAATTCGTTCCCACGAAATAACAATTCGTTCCCAATTCGTTCCCAATCGTTCCCAATTCGTTCCCAATTCGTTCCCAGGGGAACGCATTGTTAATTCGTGGGAACTAATTGTTATATCGTGGGCACGAATTGTTAAATTGAGGGAATGAATTGTTAAATTGAGGGAACGAATTGTCATTTCGTGGGAACGAATTGTTAATTCGAGGTAACGAAATGTTAAATTGAGGGAACGAATTATTATTTCGTGGGAACGAATTAATACAAAAAAATCCATGTTACCTGCGGCGCTCCGTATTTTTCTCTTCTGGAAATGCTAGAAATATAGAGAATAGTAGGTTAGTGCCGTGAATGGGAAAAATATCTGGCAAGGCTTAGGAAACTGGATGGGCGAGGCTATGCCGAGAATCGGCTATGACAACCGCACATATTCATACGCAGTGATTATGTCTTGTTGACAGGATATCAAAAATGTTTCACGGCACCGTGTTTCACGGTACATACGCACTGTGTTGACGGGATAAATAGAAGATACACTGATGCTCTGATGTACGCCGAATGTCAGCGTGTAAGTGCACACACGAACGAACACGACAGGTTGGAACCAACCTGTCGTGTTCGTTCGTGTGTGCACTTACAGGCTGACCGATGAAACCGATATATGGCTACGATTGGAGAAATGGGGATTATGGCTTATGAGACCCGTGTAGATCCAGATCACCAGCCTGTGCATCCGCACAGCCAAGCTTCTTACAAGCAATATAGATCGTTACCGGGCTACAGGAGAGTGCTACAATGTCCAAGGTGCATGATCACGTGGTTACAACAACAACAACGTCGCCAACTCCAAAGTAAGTATTATTTGATAGTTTCCTTAATATGCAACGGATTTTGATGAAATATGGCACAGCAAACGCGTCATTATGAGCTGCATTTGGTGGTCTAGGGAGTTCGGCACAGACTTCGGTCGTTTTTGCGAATCGACATAAATTTGGGCCAAAGTACAGAGACCACCAAATGCAACTTAACAAGACGCGTTTGATGCGCCATATTTTATCAAAATCCGTTACGTAATAAGGACACTATACAATAATACGTAATTTGAATCGGTAATTGTTGTTGTTGTTGGTACCACGTGATCATACACCTTGATGTCACAGATCATCACATAAGCCTCATTTCTCCTGTCACAGTCACATACCAATTATGTAGAAATAACTTATAAATTTATAGATTTGTATTGTATCTGTTGCATGGCAATATATTGGTCGGTAAGAAAACAAACCTGTTTACTACTTAGAAACAACTAGCTATGCGAACGCCAGTTTGTGTGTGTACAGTGAATGGTTTCTGTCAGAATTTAATTCAAGTAGAGTCTTGAATGGCCGTCTATTTCTAATGATTATACACATGTATGTATTTATTACAGTGAAACCTCTCTAAACCGGACACTCTGGGAGGTCCCCAGGGTGTCCAGTTTAGACTGGTTTCACTGTAAATCAGGCATTTGATGCGCCATAGTTGTGTGTTATACGATCATGAACAGACATTATCACCTGAGAAAAAATTACCAAGAAAGCCAAGAAAATAAGATCACAGATGTTTCTTGGTGTCCGGTTTAAAGAGGTTCCACCGTATATATGTACTTTCGTTTACCATTGAACCACAATGCAACGCAAGCCGTCAATATTTTTCCATATTGACGTCTCCTGAGTCAGTGCCGGAACTACGCTTCACATCGCAAAATAGTTGTTTGAGGCGCATATACAAGGTGTATGATCACGTGGTACTAACAACAACAACAAGTACTGAAACTTCCAGAATCCATCCGATTCAAAGTATGTATTATTTGATATTTTCTTTAATATCAAACGGATTTTGATGAAATATGGCGCAGCAAACGCGTCTTCATGAGCTGCATTTGGTCGTCCAGGGAGTTCGGCACAGACTTCTGTTGTTTTTGCGAAGACTCGACAGAAGTGTGGGCGAAAGTACAGAGACCACCAAATGCAGCTTAACGAGACGCGTTTGATGCTCCATATTTCATCAAAATCCGTTACGTAATAAGGACAATATAAAAGAATACGTACTTTGAATCATATGGATTCTGGAAGTTTCAGTACTTGTTGTTGTTGGTAGTACCACGTAAATGTAAATGCTTTGATTTAACGATGGCACTGGTTCGATAACCTTGCATGTCGGGACCGACTATTTAAGTCCCCATCTGATAGGACTAGGCTAGCACGAAGTTGTCTTGCCCAAGTACACGCCGAATCGGCCAATGTCGGGATTAGAATTCAGGACCTTTCGATCCGTAGTCCGATGCTCTACCACTGAGCTATTGCGGCTGACGTTAGTACCATTTAAAAAAAATAATTTGTTAGCTTATATTTAACGGCGGCACTGGCTCTAACAAATAAGTACAAATGTCCATTTCAGAGCCAGCAGCGCATTGGAACTAGCCAGCTGTTCATTCAAGTTGTCTATATATCCTAACTTTACAGCTCTACATTCAACTCGACATTCGATTTGAATGTTGATTGTCGATCTGCGATTGCAGTGCTAACTTCACACATTCACAAAGTGTACTTCCTTGTATAGCGATATCGGAAATGCAGTATCAAGTTATCTCCCTTGTTTATAATGCGAGAATACATTGGAATTTGATCAACCTCAGTGGTGTGTTTGGTCGATATAAGTGCAATAAATATACATGTATTATCTTGAAGGCAGTTGTCGTATCCTGCCAGCCAGGGGCCCGTTTCACTAAACTTCGTACGACTAAAATGTTCGTACGTGCAAAATTATGATAGTCTGTAAATTTCAGGTTTCAGGTTTGGTGAATGTTGACTCCCTTTCCAGTAATTTACTAACTAAATTCGCGTATCTGGGTCCCGTTTCACTAAACTTCGAACGACTAAAATGTTCGTAACTGCAAAATTATGATAGTCCGTCAAATTCACGTTAACAATATTTTCTTGTAAACAATTATTGGATTTACATTTGTTGAGCATAGGCTGCAAATGCAGCCTTGCTCAATAAATGTAAATCCATCAATTGAGATTTCCAGATGATCCTAAATTTGCACTTACGAACAATTTAGTCGTACGAAGTTTAGTGAAACAGGCCCCTGCATGCTACCCTGACATTACATCTTCCATGTCGTGTTAACCCTTAGACTGCTGAGCACGAAAATTGTCGTCTGCTCATGCTTTATATGTTGCCTTCTTTTTCAATAAAGACATGGTTTGACAGCATTTTAGAATCATTTCCACTGGAAATGATTCTAAAATGCTGTCAAACCATGTTTTTGATGAGAAAAATCGAAAATAAAAAATAAACAGCAGACGACAACATTTAATTCGGCAGTGCAAAGGGTTAAGCATAGATTTAATCAGCGCGCCTCATAGAATTAACATCCATTAGACATAGCCCGGCAGACAAAAGCCGATTTTGGGCTGCTTAATCTTCTTTTGAATAACACATATGTACATGTATTTTGTTATTACTGATTTTGCATCTCCAGACCTTCTAGTTTTGGAATCCGACTGATGACAACTTGTCATCCTTGAACGTTTTGAGAAATCTGCATAAATTCAAGATTGCTGCCGAATATATATAATATTGTGTCATATAATTGCATCCACCGTAGGAAAATAAGCACTTTAAGAGAGTATAATAAATGCATTAAACATGTTTACACAAATGGGCAACTTTAAAAATCAATTTCTTAAAGGTACGTACCCACTCAGTAGGCACAAACTGTTCTTTATAGGAATTAAATAAGTGTATAATTGTGTCACTCGTCCACCAGTTCTAAAAATTATGCATATGCAAATGAGGCATGGTATCTTTTAATTATTTATACTAATTAAATGCTTCACCTGAAAAAATAATATTTTCGACAGATTATAAAGTATGATAATTGCACATCAAAACATAAATACAGAGAATAAATAATGTCCGTTAACATTTTAAGGAAACACGGTTATCGCCCGTGCTATCAGTGTGGAAATTTATTTCTGATATAAAATGTATAATAATGCCAATCAATACGTGGGGAAATGGTGACTTCATGTTTATTTTGCCAGAAATGTCTCAGATGGTGTCTCTGATATAAAGAACATTTTGTGCCTACTGAGTGGGCATGTACCTGTAAAGTCTAACTTATTGCAGGTCCCACATCGTATTCCGTCCGTCGTTGTACGCCGACATACGTTTTGTTATGGTACGCAGTACGTGACCTCCGTAGAAACCCGAGCAATTCCGATGCATTATGCATCTCCCCAGACAGCCAATTTAATCGCCCGTTGATTGGACCAGCATGTTTAGTTATGCGCAATCACAGCGCAGTTTACATGTAAGCGTCACGTGAATAGTGTCTCTGTTATATGTGCGAACTGTGCATAGCCTCAGACCAGCCTGCGTGTATGCGGCTGCACTGTTCGCAACATAGGCAATTTATTACATGTTGTATTATTTGAAGTAGAAGTTGTGCAGTAATGACGTTTCAGGGGGCCGTTTCACTAAACTTCGTACGACTAAAATATTCGTAATTGCAAAACTGTGATAGTAAATGATAGTAAATTTCACATTAACAATGTTTTCTTGTAAACAATTATTGGATTTACATTTATTGAGCATAGGCTGCATATGCAGCCTATGCTCAATAAATGTAAATCCATCAATTGAAATATACAGACGATCCTAAATTTGCACTTACGAACATTTTAGTCGTAGGAAGTTTAGTGAAACGGGCCCCTGGATCTCGGATTCCGGTTTGACGCTATATACTGGTTACTACAGCACGCGGACCGTTGCGTCACGACATAATTATATGGTTGTCACTGGAGAAATGGGGCTTATGGGACTTGTGACCAGTGCATCCTGATCAAATAACACACTCCCGTAGCCTGGTAACGCTCTATATTGGTTGTTAGAAGCATGACCGGTGTTTCATTGATGGAATGGCGAGAGGTACAGATCCTGATCAGAGTGTGCGGATGCATAGGCTGATCTGGATCTACACTGGTCATACAACTAATAATCCCCATTCTCCAGACACAACCAGATTTAAGAAACTGTTGGTTGCCTAAAAAGCAGGGGCAGGCCTGTTTTGCTAAACTTCATAAGACTAAGAAGTTCATAATTTTAAAATTTTACCGACAGCCGATTTTTAGCTCACCTGAGCAAAGCTCATGTGAGCTATTGTTATGGCAAAGTGTCCGTCGTCCGTCGTCCGTCGTCCGTCGTCCGTCCGTCCGTGAACATTTTCAATCATCTTCTTCTCCCGAACTGCTGAGCCGATATTGGTCAAACTTCACAGAGATGATATATGGGTGATGCCATTTCAGATATGTTAAAATGGAGGTCATCGACAATCCAAGATGGCCGCCATGGAAAATTAGGTCAAATTCTTAAAAAATCTTCTTCTCACGAACCGTCAGGCCGATTTCGACGATACTTGGTATGAATGATCGATAGTTAGCGCTGTTTCAGATTTGTTCATATGGTGGCCCGTGGGTCAAAAATGGGCGTCGCCCGAGGGGTCAAATAGGTGTCAAATTTTATTTTTAACCGAATATAGTCATGTAATATATCAAATCAAAGGTATCGACGAGACAATCACTCTGGAACATTTTTTGTCTAAATCATATGATTACGTCATCCAAGATGGCCACCGATAGTTCAAATGGTCATTCTTTTCCTAAATATTTCAAACGTCTTCTTCTTGTAAACTGCTTGGCCGATATTGGCCAAACGTAACTGTAATAGTCTGTGGTTGAAGAAAACCTGTTCATTTTTGTAAAATGGAGGTCATCACAAATCCAAGATGGCCGCCGTTGAGAAGTAGGTCAAATTCTTAAAAAATCTTCTTCTCACGAACCGCCAGGCCGATTTCGACGATACTGGGTATGAATGATTGATAGTTAGCGCTGTTTCAGATTTGTTCATATGGTGGCCCCTGGGTCAAAAATGGGCGTGGCCCGAGGGGTCAGCTAGGGGTCAAATTATATTTTTGCCCGAATATGGTCATATAATATATCAAATCGAAGGTATCGACTAGTTGATCACTCTGGACCATTTTTTGTCTAAATCAGATGATTTTGACATCAAAGATGGCCACCGAAAGGTAAAAAAGTTGTTCTTTTACTAAAGATTTCAAACGTATTCTTCGTGTGAACTGCTTGGCCGATATTGGCCAAACTTAACTGTAATGGTCTGTGGGTGAAGCCTGTCCATTTTTGTTAAAATGGAGGTCATCACCAAATCCAAGATGTCCGCCGTTGAAAAGTAGGTCAAATTGTCCAAAAAAATCTTCTCACAAACCGCCAGGCCGATTTCGACGAAACTTTGTATGAATGATGGATAGTTAACGCTGATTCAGATTTGTTCATATGGTGGCCTCTGGGTCAAAAATGGTCATGGGGGGGGGGGGGGGGGTGGTCCCAAAATAAGAACTGAATATTTTTACCAAAAAAAACACTATATATTCAGCCCTGAAATCAGAATAATCCTGATCTGATGCCAGGTCCTCGCCACAACAGAATCACTTGGGCCCCTCCCAAAACCAGTAGGATCAATTATAACCTGACTACTTTTATAATGGGCAATAACCCAATTCAACTCCCGGATTACAAAAGAAACAAAGATAAAAACATACATGAGGTCCAAACGAGGCAAATCGTGATTCCTATAAGGAGGAACCCATACTGTTAATTTACCTCGACACGTTCGCCCGACCAACCACCCACAAAATGGTAATGTAGTTAACTATGTCAATGTGAGAAGTATTATTTGTGGGTGTGACTGCAGATCTACACTGGTAGCAAAAGCCATAATCCACATTTCTCCAGTCACAGCCACATATGAGTAAACCCACGTGAATTTATTCATCGCCACGCATCTCTCAGGCTAAGCGGCCTCTGGTTTGCTTTAAATAGCTTCATGTAAATAATTACCTCTCGTGGAAGGCTTTCTATTCATTAGCTTATGTCATTCCAGTCGCCTATTCGTGTTTTAAATTGTCTATGTGTCTCCCATGTATATGTTTGTCTGTGATGGTTATTGTGTTTTAAATGTGTCAGTCCGTGCGTCCGTACGTGCGTCCGTCACACTTTAATGCACTCACAAACACTCGCACCGTTCTGTAAATCGAGAATAATGTCGTCATCGACGCCATTTTATTTTCGACGCCATATTGGATATTGTACTTCGCGGGACGTTTTGGCGGAACGGAACCTGGAACCAAGACTCTTTGGCCAGAATGACTTTAAAAATATACAGAGAATAGTAGGTTAGTGCCGTGAATGGGAAAAAATATCTGGCAAGGCTCAGGAAACGGGATGGGCGAGGCTCTGTCGAGCACATCCCGTTTCCGTGCCGCGCCAGATATTTTTTCCCATTCACGGCACTAACCTACTATTCTATTTATCCCGTCAACACATACAAATTGCTGTAAAATGCAAAAATAGTATTGACTGGATATCAAAAATATGTTTCACGGCACCGTGTTTCACGGCACATACGCACTGTGTTGACGGGATAAAACACTTAGACCGCTATCTTAATTGTTTGTCGTCTGCTGTTTATTTTGTATTTTCCATTTTTATCATCAAACACGTGCTTTGACAGGACTTTAGAATAATTTACAACATGCTTTGACAGCAATTCAGAATAATTTCCATTGGAAATGATTCTGAAGTGCTGTCCAACCATGTTTTTATTGAGAAATAAGGCAAGATATACAAGCAACAGCACACGACAATTGTTGTGTGTAACGGTCGAATGGTCAATACGTCGTGACCGGGAGGGTACGTATACCTTAACGATGCATCTGTCCTTGTATATGGATTCATATTTGGTGATGAAACCATTATTATGGATCCATATCTTAACGATGAATTTCACTTGGAGTTGGCCTCGGTGATCCAGGGGGCAGTTACACTGGAGTTGGCCTCGGTGATCCAGGAGGCAGTTACACGGGAGTTGGCCTCGGTGATCCAGGAGGCAGTTACACTGGAGTTGGCCTCGGTGATCCAGGAGGCAGTTACACTGGAGTTGGCCTCGGTAATCCAGGGGGCAGTTGGAGTTGGCCTCGGTGATCCAGGAGGCAGTTACACTGGAGTTGGCCTCGGTGATCCAGGAGGCAGTTACACTGGAGTTGGCCTCGGTGATCCAGGGGGCAGTTACACTGGAGTTGGCCTCGGTGATCCAGGAGGCAGTTACACTGGAGTTGGCCTCGGTGATCCAGGGGGCAGTTATACTGGGCCTCGGTGATCCAGGAGGCAGTTACACTGGAGTTGGCCTCGGTGATCCAGGGGGCAGTTACACTGGAGTTGGCCTCGGTGATCCAGGAGGCAGTTACACTGGAGTTGGCCTCGGTGATCCAGGGGGCAGTTACACTGGGCCTCGGTGATCCAGGAGGCAGTTACACTGGAGTTGGCCTCGGTGATCCAGGAGGCAGTTACACTGGAGTTGGCCTCGGTGATCCAGGGGGCAGTTTCATTAAACTTCGTACGACTAAAATGCTAATTTAGGATTGCCTGAAAATTTCAATTGAAGGATTTACATTTATTGAGCATAGGCTGCATATGCAGCCTATGCTCAATACATGTAAATCCAATAATTGTTTACAAGAAAACATTGTTAATGTGAAATTTACAGACTTTCATAATTTTGCACTTACGAACATTTTAGTCGAATGAAGTTTAGTGAAACGGCCGCCATGGTTGTAAAGGGGCCTGCCATCGGATCAGGATACAGTATGTCAGTGTTGGATGTACGATGGTCATCCATATAGGTGATACATCGTCTGCATATATTGCATACATATTGTAAAAACATCGACTGAGAAAGCGGGCGACCAACCCCACCCATCCATCCGTTCGTCCGGGCGCAATATCCATCCATCCATATCCATCCATCCATCCATCCATCAGGTAGTAAAATCACACGCACTTTTCCAGAAAATGTTGAACAGGGTTTCTATATTTAGAGCAAAGGACGGTAACTCCTGAAATATCACATTCGGATCCACATGATGTTGTCTGAATTTGTTTCACCAACGTACATTGTGATTTAGCCAATCATTAAAAAATTCAATTTCGACAAAGATGCCATTCGTGATAAGCCAACATAATTTATTATGTGTGGCTGTGACTGGAGAAATGGGGCTTATGGGCTTTGCGATCGGTGTAGATCCTGATCAGCCTGTGCACCTGCACCGGCTGATCAGAACCTGCACTGTTCGCAATATCATCAATGAAACACCCGGCATGCTTCTAACAAGCAATTTAGATCGGTATTGGGTAATAAGAATCTGGGGGCCGTTTCACTAAACTTCGTACCACTAAAATGTACAAAAGTGCAAAATTATGATAGTCTGTAAAATTCTATAAATGCAAATCCATCAATTGAAATTTCCAGACGATCCTAAATTTTCACTTACGAACATTTTAGTTGTACGAAATAGCTGTAAATCCAATAATTGTTTACAAGAAAACATTGTTAATGATGCGCTTACGAACATTTTAGTCGTATGAAGTTTAGTAAAACGGCCCCCAGGTATCCAGACCGTATCTCATAATTTACGGATACTAGGTAGAATTTAAATCAAAGTACTGAAAGTACAGAACTATGTTATCTCCACAAAAACTGATCACTTGCGGAACTATAGACTGAACGTTGCATACTTTCACTGCTACCTAACTGTGAGAGCTAAAGATAATAGCTGCTGTATTCATACGCACGAATGTATTTATTCGTAGTTTCCAGAATTTAACTGATAAACTGAGCCCAAAACTGTGAAAATTATAGAGAATAGTATGTGTAAAGTTTTAGATACTAAGCAAGACAGACCAAACCGCCATAGGATAAGTTGGCACAGGGAACTAGCACGACAATATGGCTGCCCCCATACAAATTTGCGTGACATAAAAGGGAGATAACATATACAAACTGTAAAACTAATATTTTAATTTCGTTTTAGAAATGCTTATTTCGTTTCAGATCATCTGCTATGGGGATAATGCGGTTGATGACGCCATCGTCGCGATCCACGCGGCAATTGTTTCTCGTCATCATTCTGGTGGTGTGCGGCATCCAGTTCTTCTACCTCTTTAAAGGTAGGCTATTTGTTTTTGTTTCTGTTTTTCTTTCCGCACGCAGAGGGGGTGCGATGAACAAAAACACCATATGTTCATAAATGGAGTGGTTTGAAAATCATTTTGTGATGGTTGGATTGATTGCAAAATTAACATATCAAAATCCATTGTAGTTACTTAGGGGAAGGGTTAATCTGCCGAGGTCTGCCCGTGGGTGTGCAAAACGGGCCAGCCAATACTATAAAAATAGCTCTTACTGAAAAGGCTATGCACCACAGGTGGAAGACTCGTACATGTGATATACAAAACATGCCCATTAACAATTCCCATTACTCACGAATCTTTATGACATACATAATATGGGCCGCGCTCTGGGAAAACCAGCCTTAATGACAACATTTTCGATTTTCACTTTTTTACATTTTCTGATGCGGACACCTTTCAAAAACAATATTATGAAAAGAAAATGCAATTATGTTTCATAGTTTTTGTTTTATCTCACTTTTTATAGCACCATGTGAATCACGCACGGAAAATAAAACGTAACGTCATCGAGAAAATGGCGTTATTGAAACGGCGACGTTTGTACAATGCAACTCAACAGCCTACAGTACTTTGCTGATAAGTTACACTAAATGCTAAATGTATCTACAAGTGTTAGTATGTATACTATCAAACATTGAACAGAATAAAACTATGATATGCACATGTAGTGAACAAAACAAACTCAACAACCACTATCGATTTTAAATCTAAAATTAGCCGACCTAGCTGTGGCTTCGTAATTTGCCACCATCGTCATAATAGATTCGTAATTATACATGTATCGTCAGAAAGATACATTGCACTTATTTCAGAATTTAGGCCAGAATATAATTGACGTCATTTATAGTTAATTGTGACGTCATTTATTGATGTAGACATTACGTCATCAAAGATAAAAAAACTAAACGGCATTGGTGTTTTATAGGAATGAATGGCCTTTTTGTGGAATTTATCGGGGTATAAACTTGGAAAAGTCGCGGGAATATTGGACGAAGGCCGGAAGGCCTCGTCCAGTATTCCCGCGACTTTTCCAAGTTTATATCCCCGATAAATTCCACAAAAAAGGTCATTCATTCCTTATAATTCCAGCATTTGAAATAAATTCATCAAGAAAATGTGTTTATTTTCCGTTTTCTTAAGAATTATTTTAACTGCGCCTCACGGTTACGGAAAGTAGTTTGGCATGGGAGTTTACTGGGATATAAATTTTGGACAGAGACTTGCTACGGGCCAATCAAATGTTAGGGAATTGTGTAAATATTTTTGTGCTGGAATTATGAAATTGTAAATTATATACACATCGTATCGGTGATTGAAACAAATTCATTTTTTTGTCTGTATAAATGAATGATCAGAATTTGGATATAATTTGGCTGCACATATCAATAACTCCACCAACCCCTACACACCGAGAGAAGATATTGTTAGGCGTGTCCTCTTGAACAGTTATTGTGCGGGATACCCGTCTCGACCCTGTCTATTAATTTACTGCCGGTACTGATTTCTTTTTGTAAGTTTTCTTCAAATTTTATGTTCGCATTTATCAACCGTACTATGCAGATTCCTTCAAACATTTGTTATTTTCAGGACTGATGTCCGCGTGACAGCATACGTATTTATTTAGAAAATGGAATGCATAGTTGTTAAAATCGAAAGTGGTCAACAGAACATTCAGAGCAAAATTATACATTACTGTGTATTTTTATATTTGTGTTGGTTTGAATTTTTGATAATGGGTTTACCATTTGAAAAACAAATATTTTCATAAACCTGCAATATGTATACATCAATGTCGGTAAAATGTGGAGATGTAAGGGAGGAAAAGGTCTCGGAAAGGGGGGCGCGAAACGCCACAGGAAAGTGTTGCGTGATAAAATCCAGGGTATTACAAAGCCAGCTATCCGCCGTTTGGCTCGCCGAGGTGATGTGAAGCGAATCTTTGGCTTAATCTACGAAGAGACCCGTGGTGTCTTCAAAGTTTTCCTCGAGAATGTAATCCGTGATGCAATCACTTACACCGAGCACGCCAAGAGGAAGACTGTAACCGCCATAATATACTAAATTTGACCCGATCACAAAATATATTTCGTTGGAATGAGGCTCCACACCCTGCGACATTTGTTTAGACGCGTTTAATCTGCAAATCTGGAATGTGTGTGTATTTGCTTTATATTATTTACTCGCCTCCGACTAGAACGGCCCTTTGATAAAAACAAAGCACGCAGACGTACATTGTTTAGTACAATGCACATGTAGTAAGTAAATTAACGACGATCTGACAAAGTCGAACTTTTCAAATGTGTAAATGTTGGACACCTGTGCATCTGTGCAGTCTGATCAGTGTCTGCAATGGTTGCAAATATAATAGTAAAAGTGCTATACATTCATATAACTATATTTACAAGTGGTAATTTTAAAGAATATTTACATTGTTATCAAACGGCAATCGTACGGCTGATTCAATGTGATATTTTTGTTAAGGTACATGTAAGTGGTAGCAGATACAGATACAAATCAGTAGGCTACGTCCCTGGCGGCTACACTTATGTTCGCAGTAAGTATGCATGTGACACAATACCAACACACTAAATACTAAAACATGTTTGGCCCAGTAGTCCCAGCAAAGCAGGCTAAAAAATGTTAACAAAGGTTTCTCACCAGAAATGCATTCACTGACAGTATCCATGGCAAATGCCAATTTTCAGCACAAATCCAAGATGGCCGCCATATATAAAGGTAGACATTTATTTGGTACTAAGCAATATAAACACATGTTTGATGTGTTCTTTCCAATTATCATTAGGATACTGATATGCTTTGCAATAATTTTCAGGAAGTCAGATGCCAAGGTCATTCATTACGGTCAAGGTCAAATGCAAAATTCACAAAAAATAAACCAAAATCCAGTGAATTTTATATATTTACAGCTAACAACATACAATAACTTTTTGCCATCTTTTCATAGGTTGGTCTTTCATTTACTGTCACCTTTTAGGTCAAGGTCATATCTCGGGTCAAGGTAGATGCCGAATATACGTCTCGAATCTAGAAACCGGTGCATATTTTCTATCCATAAGCAATTTTCATGTGTAATTTACAAATATATACGTCATATAATTCAAGAAAAATTAAAGCTAATTTACACCACTAGGTATTTAATACAAGAATTCCGCCACGATAGCGGTGTCGGGCCTGCCGAGGCATTTTACCATAACATGATCATGGGCATGTGCTAAAGTAAGCATCACAAGAGCCGTCAGAGAGGTGCATGCTAAAAACACGAAAAAAGTCAAGGTTGAAGAAACTGTTTGACATAAAATAATTGCTAAGTGTTTCCACAACCATGTGACGGTACAAACGGTCAAGGTCATATTTTTAATGGGGGCATGAGTACGTTCCAAATGTTCGCATGAATCAGGTGTCCAAATATTGAAGCAATCCGTTAAGTAATATACATGACGGTACAGTTATACCATGACGACGAAGCTTGTACACACTTTTTGATATTTCGGACGACACGGACGACGACGACGGAAAAACGGCGACTGTAGACTAGTCGTGCCTTCCGCTAAAGCAGGTGCGACAATATTAATATATAGAGATATTCACAGGTTTTCTAACATTCTGGTAATTCAATACGCGACTGCAAACAATAAGCATGGGTGTTATGACCATCGCCAACAACAAGAACAGCTAACAACGACTGCATGAGATACAGAAATGTGAAAATGATTGTCTGTTAGTCCGAAGTCGGCAAACAATGCATTCTTTCATACACAGTTGAAAATTAGGACTGGTGATACTTTATATAGTCAGACTTGAATAATAATATTTCAAGCCATTTCCAAAGTAATTGTCCTTATTGTGTGCCTATTACTGTGGGTGTAGCAGTCACTCGTCGCTTCATAATGAAGAGAGAGGTGAATGGGGGCTGCTAACAGGGTAACACAAAATGAAACTTGGAAATGCATGTAACAGTTAATAGCATCTGTGAAAAGTGATAATAGTTAACAGATCTATTTACATAGCAAGTGTTGATGGCTGACATCATGTCATCTGGTGGCCTAACGCATGATCGTGGATTCAATGAGAGCACATGTTTGCTTTTCCTTCTTTCAAGCCCTGTATGTGCTGAGATTAGTCACGCCATATTCGATATTGCCGGTTCTTTTTACGAAAACAGGAGATGGTCATCGTGCCCTGACATCATCAACGTGTGACATGATATGGACGATACACGGACATTTCGGCATGTCTTTGTTCAGCTGGAATCATTCCAAACAATATCAGATGAGCTTGTGAGTCACTCAACAGAGTTAGTCGCATACAATGGGGCCCAACGTATCGCAGATGAGATCCTTGAAGAATCATGTAAATACTTTAGCCTCGGCCGTCTATACGCATAAATTGGCGGAACGAATCGATGGATCCCCAGCATCTTCTTGCGACAGGCATCGTCGACTCCCTCTTCCCGATCTCTTTCAGCACGAGTCTCTATTTGACAATCTCGGTGCTCGGTCCTTTACTATTTCTAATATATGTCAACGATATAACTGACCATCTACTAAGTATTGTTCGATTATTTGCTGACGACAGTTCTCTATCATTTTCCACAACAAATACTGATGACCTAGAAGGCATAATAAATTATAACCTGCTAACTATTGTTGACTGGGCTAAACACTGGTTGGTCAATTTCAATCCTAACAAGACTGAAGCGATGCTTTTAACCCTAAGACTACTCGATCGACCTGTAAACCTAATCTTTCAAAACACGCCTATAACCTTTGTCGACGACCATAAACATCTCGGTTTAACGCTGAGCAATAACGGGAAATGGCATACACATATACAAAATATAATTAATTCGACTGCGAGAGTGTTGGGAATAATACGAAACCTAAAATTTAAGATAAGCAGACAGTCTTTAAACCAAATATATATATCTTATATGAGACCTATACTCGAATATGCTTCGTCGGTCTGGGATGGATGTACAGAATATGAAAAAGATTCATTGGAAAAAAATCAGAATGAAGCTGCGAGAATAGTAACCGGTTTAACACGGTCAGTGTCACTTGATAATTTAAGGAAAGAAGTTGGATGGCAACTTTTATCTGTTCGACGTAGTATTCAAAAGCTTTCGATCATGTACAAAGCAACCAACAATCAAGTACCTAGTTATATCTCCAACCTGATTCCTCCCACTGTTAATAACGTATCTCGTTACAACCTTAGAAACCAATTTGATATAAATGTCCCGACTACTCGACTGGAAGTATACAAACAATCATTTATACCATCTGTGGTACAACTTTGGAATGAAACTGATCCTTCAATGAGAAATGTAGATAGTCTTAGACACTTTAAAACAGCATGCGCCAAACAATTATACACTCAATATGAAATACCACCATATTACTTAGTGGGAGACAGGTTTTCGTCAGTTATGCATGCAAGACTTCGTAATAAATGTAGCAGTCTCAATTCCGATCTTTGCAATAACCATATCAGAGAAACTCCCTACTGCGAGTGTAGCGAAATTGTAGAAGACGCTGAACATTACTTCTTTGAATGCAACAAATATCATGCACAGCGTCTCTCATTCTACGCCAGTCACTGCAACGATTTCATAACCTGAACGCGCACATGCTTTTGAACGGCATACCTGAACAAAACAATGAAAACAATATTATTATCTTCAATTCTGTACAAAATTATATTAAAACTACAAAACGATTTGAGTAACTTCGTTGATAGATGTATGTAACGTAATCCAATATCCGATGTATTCCATTCGATTTGCCAATATCATCCACAACCACAGGTTATTAATGATCACTGAAATTTATTGCAACTAGCAATAATACATTGATGGATTTGCTCATGTAGTATATGTACTTGGCGACAAAAACAACTTTTATTCTTTCTCCAAATCTCATATCTCACTATCCACCTCTTCTCTATCTTTCTGTCCGTTTTCTTTCCATACATTATGTAAACATATATTTATCGCTTGATTATTGGTTTGTATCCGTGTTTATATGCCTGTATACATGTATTCATGTATCGCCATTGCTGTTGAATTATTGTACTTTGTAACACTTAGGTGAGGGCTGTAACTAATGTTGAGACAACTTGTAGCCCGAGCCTATTGTATTTATATGCAATAAACTATGTTTAAACTAAGCGGATGACCTTGACCTTTTATCTAGACCTTTTACCTCAGAAAACAAATGATCATTCTCGCTGTAGCTGCTGCAATAGATAAAACGTGATTAAATGTCAAAACAGAGCATTTACTATAACAATACGGTTTAATTTGCTTATTTTTTACATTGACATTGACCTTAACTCATGACCTTGACATCTCATCTAATGACCCCTTAATTGTCAGCAAATTAAAGGGTATCATACATTTAGTTGGAAAGAAGACATGAACTATAGTTTTATGATGCTTACCACTAATGTTATGTCAGTTTCATTATTAGAACTAATGAATTGGCGGCCATCTTGGATTTAAGCAGAATAATCAAATTTGCCATGTGTGGAATTTGGTGGAATTTTTGTTCTGGTATAATAGGCGGCCACTGGACCCATTTCAGGTGAGAAAGCTTTGTTAACATTTGTGTCCAACCTAAGTTATTCATTGCCTGTAGCCTATTTCACCAACATTGCAAAGTATACTTTTCTAGCAAAGTATACTTTGAGGGAGACATTTTCAATTTAAGGATAAATTTATTAATTTTTATTATACTGAATTTATTACATTATCACAGCCATTTTGGCTGTGATAATGTAATAAATTTAGTATAATAATTCTGCATACTTTTAATCATCAAATATATGCAACGGTTAGTTCTATATGAAATAATGCATTTCGGGGAAAATAAATGATTACTCCCTCAAAGTAAACTTTGCTAGATAAGTATACTTTGCAATTTTGATGAAATCGGCTACTGGACTACAGTGTCACCATGATGCGATATGCCAGGAGCCGTGTATATTTGGCACTACCATAATGTTACATCCATGATACGCTTATTTTTCGGAAAAATTCCAAATTGTATTATGTTGATTTTCGAAACATTCGAATTAACGGTAAATTAAACGAATTAAGCCCTATGCCCAGTTCTATTCGTGACCATTTTTTATCCAGAATAGGTGTCCCAGTTAATGAGCCAACTGTTTACATTTTCGTTAATAAAAGTAACGTTTGCGGGCACACTTCCACGTAATCTGAACAGGACCGTTTAGCACAATTAGTAAAGAGCGCGCACATGCACCCCGGGTTCGATCCTCAGTTTGTAAGTACATGTATATCTGACGGTGGTCGCCAGACAAGATAAGTTTGTTTTCTTTGAGTATTCCGGTTTCAATCCAAAATAGAAACATACAGACGCCTCCATCTACGCCGTCTACAATTATTCCCGCGTTTGTTTGTAATTGTTGTATAAATAATTATAAATAAAGTTTAAAAGAAATATACGCAATATGATTACATAATACTGCTTTTGTGATGTTTTATCTGAAAAATACCGGTCGTATGGTTATTTCGTTTCAAATGTCAGGGCAAAATTCATCCATATATATATTAAAAAAAATCATTTGTAATATGCTCATTTATATAAAAAACAATCGACAAAATCACTACGTGTTTCCTTGACGGAAACCGAAAAAAAGGACAACTTTCTGAACCACTATGAAAACAACTGTGCAATTCTGCCACGCGTATCCTATGGAAGATAATATCCGCCATAATTATATTAGGCTTGATGCTTGCTTGCTGATGACATTCTAAGTTCTATCCGTCTTATTACAATTCTATGTGGCTTGATGCTTGCTGACTGGTGCCATTACAACTTACTTTCATGTTATTTTATTCGTCATTCGTGTTTGTGACATTTGAAATCTTCTTGGTTGTAGTCTAAATTGCATGTGGATTTGGCTTGATGCTGTATCCATTCGCACTGTTTCAATGCGTTTGTGTCGATTACATTCTAAGTGACATCCGGAGTTCCATTATTGATTATTGCATCGCTGTTTTGCCATGCGTTTTGTTACCTCGATAAGCCACGCCCCTTGACAACAACAATTGCAACAGTAATTTGGGAACAACCATTATGACGCCAGGTGCGCTGCTAAAACTTAAAATAGTTCTCCCTAAAATGATTTTATATGCTGGTACCCGTCCTACAATGCGTTGCTCTCTAAATTGGTTCCATGTCCCTAGCGGTGTTGATGTAGATTGATTCTGCCTTTTCTGTTGCGCCATGTTTAGGTTAAAAGACACCAAATGGTTTTACTGTATAATTTAACCGAATCCCAGCCAGTCTTTCCTACTTTCACTATTCGTATGGATGTTGTGGGACCAACCTCGTCATGTCCCCCAATATTGTTTACATTATTTGGCCACGGAAACTCTGTTTACATCATGTGACAAACAGGCTCAGTTTTTTCTTTTGAATGCTTCAAATATGCTGAAAACTGGTGTTAAAAACACCCCTTTTCTAACCTTAAACATAGAGTGTACATGCCAGGTTATAATATAGGGAGACATGTTTTTCTTTATTCTTTCAACCTGACATTTTTCTGGCAAAATGATTACCATTACCAGACGTACTAATTGACATTATTATACTTTTTATATCAAACGCGAAATGCCAGTTTGATATCAGGGGCGATAACCGTGGTTCCTTAAAATGATAACGGAAGCAACTATTTATTCCATTTATTTATTATTTAATGTGCAATATCATACTTTATGATATCAGCCGCGTCGCGAGAAAACCTGTCTTCAGGAGTCTGGCGACGTCACAAGATATGACGTCGTGAACTTAGCTGACGTAATTTCAGCCGAGATTTCCAATTATCGAAGTTTGTCAGACCGCCATGTTAGGTTTGTTCCGTTGTGTTAAAGTTATCTCTCGAACAGAATATATCTATAACCGGGCGTATGTGTGTGAAAAAAAACGAAACAGTCTTCGATCTGTCATGGATCCTGTCTGAGAATGTATTGGATGAACGTTAGACTGCCGTACTAACAACGGTCGTACGATCGAAATCCACCATTTTTATTCGAAACGGGCACATCTTATATTATGTTTTTATTAACAATAATGGCGTAAGAGTAATTTTCTTATATTACTTTTGCTACTGATATCACATATAAAAATGTTTGTCTGTTATTGATATGTGTTTTTTATGTTCCGTTATTTTGACATATCATATTTTCTTTGACACAGTTTGCAGATAACTGTCCACATTAACCATGTTAACTGCTATCGACCACCATTTACAGGTGAAAATTCTGTGTAAGCTACATTTTTCATTTACATACAGATGGTCGGCAGCATATTTGTAGACCGTTGTAGCCTGGGCCCGGTTTCCCGCACAACTATATGTTTCAGATCTGGTTAACTCGACGCGAATTTTCAGTTTATTGCTCCATTCTTTCCTTCTAATATACATGTAATGTATACAATTAACATTTAGCGCAACCTTTCCCTGCAAAAACAACAAAGCCATGGATGTTACGATGTCTCATCTGTGCATATGCACCGTCTGATCAGAACATAGGATGTCCGCCATTCCACCTTTCTCGATTACCGACATGATATGTATCGCCGATCTTACATTTATTGCAGATATTGTAAGGTCCGTTTTTTTCAGCAGGTGGTCCAAGTACAGCTGTAAGCGGGACGATGTCGTGAACATTCGACATTTATGTTGTCTGAATATGAAAAGCTTAAATCTGAATGCACACTGACGTGTGTGTCACATTAATATAAGAAATAGATACGGCGGGATGATATTTCAAGGCAACATATGTTGGAGACATTAGTATCATGGAAAGTGATCTGCACCACTTGAGGATATTTTTATTTTTTGCAAAATGACCACCTTTTCTGCATAATGGAAGTCTCAAACTTAACATGAAACAGTTCATTTCAGTTACTTAGAGGGTTACGTGTTAATCGTTAAAGGTTGTAGCAGCATTGTCAATGAACAAATAGCAGTATGGACAAACTTTTAAAAATCTAATATCATATCCATAGGAATCTTCGGAATGTCAAATACTTGGTGGATTAACTGTACAGTTGGTCATAGACATGCACAGACGGACGGATGGATTGACGCATCCACAGCACAACGTGTGATTACTGGCATTTAACTCATTTAATTTATGAAGTATCTCCCCTATGTATCACAGTATATTATAGTACACATATGAAGTAAAATAAAATACAAAGTCCTCGGATTTTTATCAAATACTATAGTGTGTATTTTGATAATATAAATAGGAAATTTGCATTATGGAAAGCAAAAAAAGATATAAAACTTCCTGAAACATCATCAGGGCCGTAACCAGAAAGCCAAAAACGAGGAGGCAGTGATCATGCACCCCCCTCCACCCACACACGGAAAGAAAATTACGAGTATTTATTATGAAATCTAAAACATATTTACAAATATAGCAGATTCTGATGACACGGCTCGTTATGACTTGGCTCACCTGTGTCTACACGGTTTTGTTGAAACTTTCGAATTAACTCGGGTTACCACATCTTTGACACACTTCCTGGTGTTGTTTCTGTATTAACACAGCTCGTGTGCAAGGTATGTGGATGAGGATGTGATAAATAAGTTGGATCACGTTTTTGTATGAATAATATCGTCTAGCATTACAGGATCCGGATTCGGATACGGATAACAAAACGTCTGATCGAATATCAACATGATTAATGGAAGACACTATTTTTAGTTGAAATTAACATGAATTTATTAACAGCATTTATTCAATCCCCTTATACACACTACAATTATTTTCACGACCATGACTATCTGAAAAGCATAATAAAGGGGATTGAATAAATGCTGTTTATATCTGAAGTAACCTAATATGTTATACCTGAAGTAGCCTAATATTAGTCTCAACAGCAACGAGAATTTTAAAATCGAAGTCGCTGTCGGTGCAGCTGAATTGTGTCCATTTTTACAGTATATATGCGACGTAACCAACGACACGGACATGTCCATTATGATTGTAATGCTTGTTATGACAACTGTGTAGTCTAACTAAAGCCAATATTGAAGCGCATCGTAAATAAATCAGAGATTTAATCAGATACAATACCGAATCTACCTAGCGTGGACGCCGCCATTTTGCTTTGAATCACGTCACTGGATTTGTGACACATAGCGAGGGAATGACGTCAAAACATGACGTCACGCACGTTCAATCAATTACGTTTAGTATGCGGTATAAATTAAATACATGATTAGTGCCGTAGAATATAAAATATATTCGGTTTGGTCCCGACAACTTTATAGGGGCTCGCTAAAGCTCGCCCCAATAAAGCTGTCTAAGGCTCAACCGAATATATTTTATATTCGACGGCACTAACCATGTATTTACTATATATATTGTAACGTCGTTTGACGTGGCTTTTACGTGACATCTCATTTACTCAAACGACCTGCATAGTGGCATTGTATTAACTATAATATCTTAATGAATATTTGCAGATATCATGATCAAATAAAAAGCATTCAATTTATCATACAAATACCATTGTCATAGTAACAAAATGTTAATTTGACCAAGAATTTCCCGAAGACAGGTTTTCTCGCGAAGCGGCTCATATGTCGATAAAAATATTTATTCAGCATTTAGTTGATATAAATAATTTAAAAATACTGCACCACTTGCATATGGAACTAGCTTGATACCACCGCGAGTCTCTATGAGTACATTAAATATTACTAAATAATTTTATCTGTGTAGCTGGCACTCGTAATTTTTAAAAGTGGTGGACTAGTTGCAATTATACACTTATTTAAGTTCCATAAATAAAAGTTTGTACCTACTAGATGGGACCCCAGCTTCAACAATAATTAAATATATATTTTAATTAGTCAATATCCTGAGCAGAATGGGTGCAGGTTATTGGAAATTAGGTCCCACAACATCCATAAGAAAAATGAAAGTAGCAAAGAATAGCAAAATGAGTGGTAACAGGCTAGTTTTTTAGGGAAAATCAATGGTGGTGGCCCACCTTAGTCTGATCCCGGACGGTTATTGGTTTGCATCGGTAACGGGCCAGTTTGACAGTGAACCTGTGTAAGTTACCATATGTGTAACTTACTATAAAAATGTGATTGTTTTCAATTACGTACATATGTAATTTAATTATGAGGATACATGTATGTATAAAACACATTAGTAAGTCAAACACCATACATACATATGCAATTTAGTTAATATAGGTTAGAGAATAACAAATGGTTAGAAATCGTCAAGACGGTAAAAGTAGTCCGATATGAACAAAATCGTGCGGGTGTTTTGAGGTCACTGACACAGTTTGCTTGCAAATCTTGATCCATTACTACCCAGTTTCACTTGAGGAACATGATGGTCATGTGATGTAAACAGAGTTTCCGTGGCCAAACAAAAAAATGTAAACAATATTGGGGGACATGACGAGGTTGGATTTTTCTGTCTTAGGAGTAAGTGAAGCTATTGTTTAATTCATGCAGAACCAGTAATGACCGGCTGCAGGTCATGTACAAGTAGGTCCCACAACATCCATACAAATAGTGAAAGTAGGAGAGGCTGACCTTATTGGATGGGATTCGGTTAAAGTGTATAGTAAAACTATTTGGTGTCTTCTAACCTATACTGTGATCATTTGTAGGTGAAATCTTACATCAACACCGGCGTTGGAGGTGTGCCTCAAACAGCCAATCGCATCTCGTACTATTATTTATTAGTCGGAGGATTCCTAACATTAACAGCAGTGCCATCTGGCGTCATAATGAGGCACTACTAACCAATATATTGCTTGCATCATTCTGCTTGTGGCTTGATGCTTTCTGCTTGCGGGTTTCCGCTTTCGGACTGTGGCTTGATGCTTACTTCCTGTGGCATTGTCCTTACTGCTTTCGGCCTTATTCAACGTGCTAAGTGCTTGTTCTTACTTTCTATTGCAAATGCTTAGTGCAATAAAACAGGGACACGAATAAGGACGTATCAATAATTGTAATGTAAATAAGACGAATGAACAAAGCAATCAGCAGAATGGATATGTAAGAAAGACAAATACAATTACAACAAGCAGATTGCAAATGTAATAAATACAAATGACGAATGAAATAACATGAATATAAGTTGTAATGTCATCACACGCAAGCATCAAGTCACATAGAATTATGGCGGATATTACCCTCCATAGTATCCAACATTAACGTATTTGTGAGCCACAATTAGTAAAGCGTACGGCTATAAATAGGACAACTTATTGCAATGACGCAACGATTTCAAGTGTCAAAATCCGACGTGACGTTGATAAATTTAAGCGTAACTTTGCGACGTCATTTTCAGGCTTTCATTACGTTGTTATTAAGGCTGGTTTTCACAGAGCGCGGCCCAATTATGTATATAAGTATATGGCGTAATGTACAGTACGACAGGTGGGTGGGGTAATGGGAATTGAATGGGCATATTTTTTAGTTCATAGGTACGAATCTTTCACATGTGAATTGTACTGACTATATCGCTAAACTTCGTACGATGCAAAAGTTCGTATGAAATGTTTTTAAATGTATTCTACGCACTCCAGTAGTCTATTTCACCGACTTTGCAAAGTATTCTTTTCTAGCAAAGTATACTTTGAGGGAGAAATCATTTATTTTTCGCGGAATGCATTATGTCATACAGAAATAACGACTGCATATATTTGATGATTAAAAGTATGCAGAATTATTATACTGAATGTATTACATTATCACAGCCAAAATGGCTGTGATAATGTAATAAATTTAATATAATAAAAATTCATAAATTTATCCTAAAATTGAAAATTTCTTCCTGAAAGTATACTTTGCTAGAAAAGTATACTTTGCAATGTTGGTGAAATAGGCTACAGGAGTTGACTAATTACCGTAACTTGCCAACAGGTACAGTTAAACACATGTTCTGACGCCCGCTAATGATTTGCACACGCCGGTTGTCGGAACTGCTATCGATAGACATAACTGTTAACTTTTTACATACGAACATCATAAGCGTACGAAATTTAGTAAAACGGGCCCAGGGGGCCGTTTCACTAAACATCGTACGACTAAAATGTTCGTAAGTGCAACATTATGATAGTCTGTAAATTTCACATTAACAATTTTAATTGTAAATCATTATTGGATTTACATTTATTAAGCATATGCTGCATATGCAGCCTGTGCTCAATAAATGTAAATCCATCAATTAAAATTTACAGACGATCTTAAATTTGAACTTACAAATATTTTAGTCGTAATAAGTTTAGTGAAACGGGCCCCTGGTCTAGAAACCGTTGAAAGCATGCCAACAATGGATGAGCCTGGTGAATTATCAACTCTCCAGGAACTCATCAAAGCAATTGTCAGTATATCCACTGGAATAACTCCACTAGCCTATTCCACCAACATTACAAAGTATACGTATCTTGCTAAGTACACTTTGAGGGAGACATTTTTCCATTTAAGGATAAATTCATTAATTTTTATTATACTGAATTTATTATAATATTCTACACACTGTGTATGCTGTTTAAAACTATTTACTGAAGTAATAGGAAAACAGATTGCGGACTTAATTTGCACTTAATAATAAGCTTAATCAGTATGTTATTATTTTTGTTTAATTTGCTGGCGGCAATTTAAATTCATGTTAAAAACTACCTCAACCCTTTGCACATTGCAAAGGGTTGATGAAGTTTTTGACATAAATTTACCTTCGTTTTTTTTACCAAGACTTTGGTTGTTTTTACCGGATTCGTAGGTAGATTTTGAACAGCTAAGTGGATGCTCAACAGAGAAAAAAATTGGCAAAAAAAATCGTGTTTGTACGAACAAGAGCGCCGTACCACATGACACGAGAGATGCAAAGATCACAACCCTATTTAGTTGAGGGCAATACCACTAGTGGATTGACATTTATTGAGTATAGGCTGCATGCAGAGGCTGCATGCAGCCTATGCTCAATAAATTTAAATCCACAGCAAAACTCACATCATACGGTAGGTACGGGAGTTGTGCAGTGTAGTTGTGCAGTGCAGTGTTACTTCCCGCAACTAAACCCTATATACCGTAGAATCATTGCCAGTCTCAGAATGAAGAATCATATATCATTTTTAAAGGTACATGCCCACTCAGTAGGCACAAACTGTTCTTTATATCAGAAACATCATCTTAGACATTTTCTGGCAAAATAAACATTCATTTACCATGACCCCGCGTAATTATTGGCATTATTATACATTTTATATCTGACGTAAATTTCCACAGGGGCGATAACAGTGTTTCCTTAAAATGTTAACGGACATTATTATTTATTCTCTGTATTTATCTTTTGATGTGCAATGATCATATTTTATAATCTGTCGAAAATATTATTTGTTCAGGTGACACATTTAAATAGTATTAATAGTTAAACAAAATATGATGATTCATCCGCATATGAAAATAGCCTGATACCACCGCGAGTCACTATCAGTAAAATAAATATTACTAAATGATTATTTCTATATAGCGGGCACTCGTAATTTTTAGAACTGGTGGAATAATGACACAGTTATACACTTATTTAATTCCTATAAAGAACGTGTTGTGCCAACTGAGTGGGCATGTACCTTTAAGACTACATCGATGTAACTTCTTGAATATACCAGGGCGATTGCAGTAACTATCGTGGCAATTCCCACCTGAGTATCACTGGACATTTAGACACTGTTTAAATGTTTTATTTATCGCCTTGTTTGTAGGGAAGTTATTTATGATATCATTATGACACGTCTGTGTATAATTGTGCATCTCAGTAAGTTCGTTAACCTTTGCCGATAGTACATACGAGGGCTGATGAATAATGATTTAACTTATGTCCATAGTACATACGAGGGCTGATGAATAATGATTAACTTATGTCCATAGTACATACGAGGGCTGGTGAATAATGGTTAACTTATGTCCATAGTACATACGAGGGCTGATGAATAATGATTAACTTATGTCCATAGTACATACGAGGGCTGATGAATAATGATTAACTTATGTCCATAGTACATACGAGGGCTGATGAATAATGATTAACTTATGTCCATAGTACATACGAGGGCTGATGAATAATGGTTAACTTATGTCCATAGTACATACGAGGGCTGGTGAATAATGATTAACTTATGTCCATAGTACATACGAGGGCTGGTGAATAATGGTTAACTTATGTCCATAGTACATACGAGAGCTGATGAATAATGGTTAACTTATGTCCATAGTACATACGAGGGCTGATGAATAATGATTAACTTATGTCCATAGTACATACGAGGGCTGGTGAATAATGGTTAACTTATGTCCATAGTACATACGAGGGCTGATGAATAATGGCTAACTTATGTCCATAGTACATACGAGGGCTGATGAATAATGGTTAACTTATGTCCATAGTACATACGAGGGCTGATGAATAATGATTAACTTATGTCCATAGTACATACGAGGGCTGGTGAATAATGGTTAACTTATGTCCATAGTACATACGAGGGCTGATGAATAATGGTTAACTTATGTCCATAGTACATACGAGGGCTGGTGAATAATGGTTAACTTATGTCCATAGTACATACGAGGGCTGATGGATAATGGTTAACTTATGTCCATAGTACATACGAGGACTGATGAAAACTAGTTTAATCGTGCACATAGTACATACGAGGGGTGATCACGAATGTGTGTCTGTGACTGTAATACAAACGGGGCGTATTGTTTTTGTGGATATTTAAACTTAGTATCTTCCAGCGCGC
This sequence comes from Conchocele bisecta, assembly GCA_029237695.1. Classification (NCBI taxonomy): domain Eukaryota; kingdom Metazoa; phylum Mollusca; class Bivalvia; order Lucinida; family Thyasiridae; genus Conchocele; species Conchocele bisecta. The sequence goes on from CM055273.1 coordinate 91,432,002, forward strand.
TCCTGAGACTATAAGTTAGAGGCATAACGGGTGTTTCGTTGACTGAATGGCGAACAGTGCGAACCAATTCACAAAATATATATAAGCATACTTTGGTTAGGCGTCTGCTTTTAAATTATGTTTGCTTGTATCCATAAAACATATTTAAGAGACGAGAAAACACCAGACAGGCAGGCTGGCAGCGACAGGCAGGCACCAACCAAACATGTATTTTTTGGCGGCATTGCGACACCTAACCCGAATTAACCCAAACCACATAACACAGGGCGTTACAGACAGAACATCCGGGTTATGCGCCACCGAATTCGGACATGGTGCTACGCTAATAGCTAAAATAGCCCGGACGGAACACTAGTTCTACAATGTTTGCTGAAAGCATGACTGAATGGCGAACAGTGCAGTCAATCTGACTTGGGTATACACTGGTCAAAATATCATAACCGCCAATTGCCCTGCCACAATCACAATTATGGCTGTGACTGGAGAAATGGGTTTATGGGATTTGTGACCAGTGTAGGTCCTGATCAAATATCACTCTCGTGTAGCCTGATAACAATCTGTAATCATTGTCGGGTGTGATGAAATGGCGAACAGTGTAGATCCTGATCAGACTGTGCGGATGCACAGGCTGATCTGGATCTACACTGATCGCATTTTGCCATCCAATTTCTCCAGTAACAGTATCATATTTGTACTAGTAAAATGGAAATTCGCGTCTTAAATCATTTTTATATGCCTATATATTATATGTCTATGTCGAGATAAATTAGACATACTTCAAAATCAAACAGGCAATTGAATTATTAATTTATCTAAACGTACTGAACATATTCTACGACACTTTCTGGCGCCGGTAAAACCGTTTCACGTCGAAATAGGTTCCGGATTCCTGACGAATTCCTATTCAGTTTTATGCAGAAAATATACTGCATAAACACGTTTTCGTCTAGTATCTATGCGCAGGTTACTAGACGAAAAATACGTTTATGAGATAGCTCTAAGTAGAACTGAGTGGCATCTTGTCAGGAATCCGGTACCATTTTCGACGTGAACCAGTTTACGCCGGTTCGGCGTACATCAGTGAATGGCTTCGTAAACCATGATTTCGCATAAAATAACGAACACGGACGGATAGATTTGTACGGAGCCTCGCAGGGGACATGGATTTTTTTTATTAATTCGTTCCCACGAAATAACAATTCGTTCCCTCAATTTAACAATTCGTTCCCTCGATATAACAATTCGTTCCCACGAATTAATAATTCGTTCTCACGAAATAACAATTCGTTCCCTCGAAATAACAATTCGTTCCCACGAAATAACAATTCGTTCGTTCGAATTGACAATTCGTTCCAACGAGATAACAATTCGTTCCCTCAATTGAACGATTCGTTCCCTCGAATTAACAATTAACAATTCATTCCCACGATATAACAATTTTGTTCCCACGAAATAACAATTGTTATATAGTGGGAACGAATTGTTATTTCGTGGGAACGAATTGTTAAATTGAGGAAACTAATCGTTATTTCGTGGGAACGAATTAATAAAAACTAATTGTACGTCTCCTGTGAGGCTCCGTAGCTTGCATGAAGTGTTCAGCGTTGATGTATGGCACATGTGTGTCTGACCGCAGATAAATTGGACCAATCCCTGAACACCTATCTAACAAGCGTAGGCCCAGTAGCCTATTTCACCAACATTGCCAAGTATACTTATCTACCAAAGTATATTTTGAGGGAGAAATTTTCAATTTAAGAAAAATTTATTAATTGTTATTATACTGAATTTATTACATTATCACAGCCATTTTGGCTGTGATAATGTAATAAATTCAGTATAATAATTCTGCATTATTTTAATCATCAAATATATGCAGTTGTTAGTTCTATGTGAAATAATGCATTTCGGGAAAAATAAATGATTACTTCCTCAAAGTATACTTTGCTAGATAAGTATACTTTGCAATTTTGATGAAATCGGCTACTGATCAGCCAGCATACTCACAGGTGGAAGACTCGGACCTAGGACCCAATAAATGGCTCATTTGAAAAACGTTACACCACCCACCCATTTCCTTACACTATACAGTATATAGCCTTTCAACAATAGCGTCTATTGTACGGACATTGGTGGGTGGAGTAACGGTTTACAAATGAGACATTTATCAGGTCCTAGGTCCGAGTCTTCCACCTGTGAGCATACTCATTAATTAACGTGTCGCCGAGTTTCATAAAGCGCCTATGAGCCGGATCAGTGTGATCCATCAGTGTGAATGTGCAGGCTGATTTTCTTATGTATATACACATTTTATTAAATAATAATTTACATAAATATATACATTGTATATTGGAATGAAAGATTATTATCTTAGGCTGGCTTTATACTGATCGGATATGCCAAATAAACCCGCTTTTTCTAGATTATTTCCTGTTTATATTTGACATGTCAGTGGCGCAGCCAGTGGTGCAAAGGGTGCGAACGCACCCTCTAAATTTACAGATATTAAATTTTATTAATACTTTAACTTGCAGTTTTCTAAGGAAATTAGCTACAATATATAGGGCAATTATAGCTCTAAAATCACGATAATCGATGTAGAAGTCAATATTAATTTGTTTCTGGGGAAGATAATTGTAGGCCGTAACCGGACGGTACGGGAGTTTTACAGCGTTTTTGCCCGCAACTATGGGGAAGGATGTTCCCGTATGTATCCCTTTCCAAACATGATCCACAATTCGTACCCGCTTTGACAAGAACCTGGCTACGCCACTGCATGTGACAACATGGTAGTGTTTGAGTGAGGGTTGGAACACCGTACATGTATATCATTTGTGGCTGTGACTGGAGAGATGGGACTTATGGGTTTTGCGTAAAATCACGTTATGCTTGTAATAAGCAATATAGATCTTTATCAGGCTACATAGCTATTTTATCAGGAGTTACACTGGTGACAAATCCCATAAGCCCCGTTTCTCCAGGCACAGCCACATTTGAACATTTATATGAGTACATTTCTGATAATGATCTTAATGCTTTGTCAACAACATCGATGACTGGCTGGGTGTGTATCTTCTTTGATCGGAATTGCAAATAACTCCAACTTTTTTAACGTTATTTTACAACGAATACAAACAAGTGCGAGAGCACTTATGCACATCACAAGCACATTGCGGTATGAACGACAAATGCCTCTTATAAATCATACCTAATTGTACTCTGATATTAAATATCTACAAGGTTGAACCATATCTAACTTTCGCGGCCACCTTACCTGGACAAGTTCCATAGTGACCACATGGTCAATTTCATCTGACCAATACGTGATGGTCAGTCGGCAATTTCCGTGATATCGGCTTTTTCCGTAATCTCTCGGAAATCTACAGGTTTCACGTGATGTATGCAATTTTATCGATATGTAAATCGATAATCCATGTACATGTAGTGTGGCGAGTCCACCATTGACCACTTACACACACACCCCACTCACTAAGATATGGGCAATTACTATACCGCCGTGTATTATCTTCTCTTTTTCTTTCGTCTTCTGAATATGTGAAACACATTGTCATCTAATTAAATAACAACAGATAAACGCCGTACCTGAACTCGAATAATAGCAACTCGTATATAGCGATAAGCCGCGAAACGACAGTAGCTGGGCCCGAAAACATATTACATCATACTTTGCATAACCCAATATCGATCAATCCCTGCCTGATGTGTCTTGCCCTGACCAACCGTCAAATATCATCATCATATAGGATAACACTGTTACGGCTGAGTCTCCATATATCACATGCACACACACTCAGCCTTTTCACGGTCTTACATACCGGCTTCGTGCGATAGGAGAATGAACTAGCTAGGTTACATTAACCGCCTCATTGCCTCCTTCATTTAATGCACATATTTAAACTGTATGGCAGATATTAGTAAATTCGGAAACAAACGGGCCAACGGTCATTGGCCTGCCATTTTTGGGCTCAAATGCTCGTGTTTGGAAGGTCCTCGAGCCAATTCCTACCCTTAAATATAAGATAATAATAATAACCATTGACCACTGTGATATTCGAATTAACGTGTCAGGCTAACATGTATCGTACTTCCCGAACATGTTTAATTTATTGAAAATTACATTTATGACCACGTGAAAATGTTTTCCGTAAATGACATCGCCAATAGTTTATACCAAATGTGGAATTAAATATGTTTTTAATACAACAGAGCAAAGACATATTTCACAGCTATCATCATTATGAACCAGAGGTACACTAAGAACAATTGAATTGATTCACGCAATATATATCTGTTGCCACCGGTGTAAACTATGATCAGACTGTGCGGATGAACAGGCTTAACTGGGTGGCTAACTTTTCTAACTTAGTATTTCTGAACGGTTTCTATCCTAGTTGTACAAACATAGTTAAACTATGTTTAGTTTGCAGAAAATAATTCTACCCTGATTGTACAAATAAAGTGCAAGGAAGTTTAATTTGCAGTAAATAATTCGCGATAGTTACCGGTAATTATGTACAGCTGTATACAGAACACAGAATACCAAGTGAAAATTATATAAATTACTCCTAGCTGCAATAATAACAAAGCGACAAGGCTGAAAGTTAAAAAATAGTAGAACATAATTTCGAAAAATATTTTATTATGCTCCATAAAGGTACATAATGAACTGTAAAAAATCAACACAAAAACGTTTCATTTATGCTGTTTTGTATAGATAATCAGCAGTGTTTAAAATGAGCGATTAATATTTCGGTGACAAACACACTCGTCTCCAATTATTAGCTTCGAAGTACGTGAAAATCAAAGTCTAATTTGGTTACTTTGTTCACAAATAATTTTACCGACAACACGGTCATGCCTCGGGCAACATATAATAAGCTTTTAGAGTGACCGTTTCAACGAATATCACGGAAATTGCCGAAGATTTCTGTGATACGCTAATTGGAAAATTAAAACAGATGGTGTCATTATTATTATCTAAAAAGGACCAAAATAATATTAACTTAGAAACTTAATTCTTATATCAATAGATAGAAAAATGAATGAGCTAATTGAAAATACCTGTGACTTTTTGTAACTATTCTTGTAAAAATAGATTTTGCAATTTTCCCAACGAAAATCGATAAGAAAAATCACAATTTGCTATATAAATCATATACAAACTACCGACTACGTTTAAAGCTAAAAAGGACCAAAATGTTTTTATTTTAAAAACACGATCGAAACATCATCATAAAGTACAATAATTGAAGTTTAAAATGTGACCTGTGATTTTTCAATTGGTTGTGTAGTTTAAAAGTTACGTAAGAAAAGGTAATAGTCTCCTATATAATTCCATATAAAAATCGCCGCTACTGATGCAGACTTTCTACAGGTAAGGTGGCCGCGAAAGCTGGATATGACTCGCCATCTTTTCAACCAACGGAAGTGGATTATTTACCCTGTGCCCGGCTCACTAATTTAGTAATTGTAACATGCGCGAAGGCCGGGACCAGAAGGGTCCCGGCCTTCTCGCGCGTTACAATTACTGAATTAGCGAGCCGGGCCCAACGTACACAAGTACCACTTCCGTTGGTTGAAAAGATGGCGAGTGTCCAACCTTCTAGATACTTAATATCAGAGTAAAAGTGTGTATGATGCAAAGAGCGTTTTGTCGTTCATACCACAAAGCGCCTATGATGCAAATGCATTCGTTGGCACAAGTGGCGGCAGTCGTAAATATGTTTCATATATGTGAGGAAACCGGAATACCCATATAAGAAAGCCCACACGATTTTGTCAGATTGAATACAGTTTGTATGTGACATGGTAGATGGGATATTATTCAATGAGGTCTGCGTGACCCACATATCAATTGGACAATCTGTATACTCTACCTAAGTGTCTTTTCAGCACCATGTATACCCGGGTGAATAACGCGTAGAACGGATGGTAATATGAGACACGCCATGTGATTTTGTACCTTCAGACGTCTGCGTAATTTCGTGAAAGACGTTTACAGAATTTACAATATCTCCCGTAAATGGCGTCAAAAGTTGACAGAATTTTCAGAGTACATGCGGAATTCGACCTGTTCTGCCGTTTGACAAAGAAGTTAAAATGTGAAGTAGAACTTATGATATAATGTAGCTAATCACATGTAGAAAAGGCAGGAGAACGGACTCTTATCCATTATATTACACCAAACTGTAAAATGTGTCTGTTTTCTGGACAGGTTTGTGCCTGTGTTTTAACAACATGAACCACCATTATAGATAGCCTCCTACACAGAAAATCACACAGTGTATCACTTTTACATGGCCAACCACATAACACATACCATATATACACAATAAGCTATCAAATCCAGTGACATGTAAGCAGTTACCTGAGTGTATTGTCCCTGGTGTCTGCTCACCTACTATGCGAGTAAATATGGCATTACCTATGGGTCACATGTACACTAACATAGGCTGTGCATCTGATTGAAAAGTTTACACATAAACATTTTGAGATTGATGGGAGAAATGTTCAGATATCTTGTCTTTTGTATAGTTTGCTGGTATAATATTTATAGCTTGCCGTTGTCATATATGTCTATTATGTATTGCACCAAATTGTATTTGTTTTACTGTCATATTATTTGCTGTATGTGTCAAACGCACGAAGTGGTGAAACTGTACGATGGCTTTTACAAAGATGGCGGAGATGGCAACTCAATGTACCATATAGTATACAGTAACAAGACAATATTTACATATGTTATATTCATATATCACATCACTCTTATGAAGCAATTATCATTGAAGCTGGGTGTATCTATCTATGACCTACTACCTTAAGTTGATACACATACTTTATTTATAATTAAAACTATTAAATCATACTGTCATCACATGCACCAGGGCCTATCAATTAATATTCGACCCAGCATGCACACACACTGGTGATCACCACTACTAACACGGTATTGAAATATTAGTTAATATTGTGTAAAAACGAACACTTTTGATGTTAAAAACTTGTGGAATAGTTATACAATTAGGTACACATTTAATTTCCGTAACAATATATGTTTACAAAATGTGAGGGCCCTAATCTTTAAAATGTTCTTTGTCATATATAGAAACAAGTATAAAGTCAGAGAAATAAAAATTTGTTTATTGACTTTTGAAGTGTTTCCGTAACTACTATTTGCCAATATGTAGGATAAATTCAGAAACAAAACTTAATAATTTACCACAAGTGTGCTAAATGGAGAATAGTGTGGGTCCTGGTCATTCTACGCGACTGCGCAGACTGATTTGTGACCGTGACTGAAGAAATGGGGTTATTGGTTCTTCGACTAGTGTATATCCAGATCAGCCTGTGCATTCGCACTGTTCGCCATTCCATCAATGCAACACTCGTTTTGCTTCTAACACGCGATATATATCGTTATCAGGCTACATCAGTGTGTTATTTGATCAGGAGCTACACTGGTCACAAACGTGATAAGCCCCATTTCTCCAGTCTCAGCCACATTTGGGCCTACACTGTGCGCTATGACAATATACCAGTTTCTCACGTCATGTGACACACGTTCTGGGTGAACTACATTTTCGATTTATTTGATGTTTCCATGTTTTCTAATTCAGGCCCAAACGCATTTTACTAAGGCTGGAGAGTGATTCAATTACGATACGGTGACAATTAGCATAACTATCATGCACCGCGAGACATGGGGTGTAATGTCCGTTCAAATCAGCACTGTTACCGATCTGGGGCCCGTTTCACTAAACTTCGTACGACTAAGATGTTCGTAAGTGCAAAATTATGATAGTCTGTGAATTTCATATTAGCAATGTTTTCTTGCAAACAATTATTGGATTGACATTTATTGAACATAGGCTGCATATCATATGCTCAATAAATGTAAAACCATCAATTGAAATTTCTAGACAATCCTAAATTTGCACTTACGAACATATTAGTCGTACGAAGTTTAGTGAAACGGCCTCCGTGAAAGCGTTTGATATTCACTCGATGAAAAATAAATCATCTTACACAGAAAACAAGAAATTTCCTCTACATATGCCGCTGTGACTGGATAAATGGGGCTTATGGGGTTTGCGACCAGTGTAGATCCTGATCAGACTGTGCATCCGCACAGTCTGATCAGGATCTGCACTGTTCGCCTTTCCATCATAGGTTGATCAGGGTCCACGTAGAAACAACATTGCAACCCGCTCCATACATCTCGCGAGATAACATATCGGAGGCGAATTAGTGTAGCTACAGTCCACGGGTCCTTAAAAGCACATATAACACCGTAAATGAGATCGACTGTTGTTTAGGGAATGTATAATGCAATAGTACTCTGAAAGACAAGAAAAAAAGAAGGAAAGGTAACACAAATACAAAACAATATAAAAAAGATACGAAAATAAGAAAATAAAAACAGATAGAAATAAAAACGTGTATTCGAATTCGTCTGTATACCCTCATAATAGTTGCTTCTAACACGCCTCCCCTCCCGCACCCTTTCGGCGAAATCCTGGATCCGCCACTGATAATGTGATAATGCATTCACATATTAAATTGTTTTATAGTTTATTGAAACGGTCACTGAAATTGGCGGGAAACACAGCAATCTATTTAGTACAAAGTCATGAAAGTGTGTGATTGTCAAACACTCAACCGCGACCGCTAAATCATATTTACGTTGACTGACATTATAGCATTATAAATTGCGTAAATACTTACATATACATGAGGCAAGACAATGTGATTGTGTGCTCCGCTAGCCTACATATGCTGATTCATGATACATATATGGGCCGCGCTCTGTGAAAACCAGCCTTAAAGACAAACAATTTTATTTACATTTGCTGATGCGGACACCTTTCAAAACCAATATTCTGAAAAGGAAATGCAATTATGTTTCATAGTTCTTGTTTTATCTCACTTTTTGTAGCACCATGTGAATCACGCACGGAAAAAACGCAACGTCATCGAGAAAATGACGTTATTGAAACAACGACGTTTGTACAATGCAACTCAACAGACTACAGTACTTTGCTGATAAGTTACACTAAATGTATCTACTAGTATGTATAATAACAAACATAACTATGATATGCACATGTAGTGAACAAAACAAACGCACCACTATCGATTTTAAATCTATAATTAACCGACCTGTGGCTTCGTAATTTGCCACCATCGCCATAATAGATTCATATAAATGTGTCGTCAGAAAGATACATTGCACTTATTTCAGAATTTACGCCAGAATATAATTAATTTACTGTTAATTGTGACGTCATTTATTGATGTAGACATTACGTCACCAGAGACCAAAAAACTAAACGGCATTCATGGGGTGTTTGAAATTGTAAAGTATATGCACATCGTGTCGGTGATTGAAACAAATTCATTTTTTTTCTGTAGAAATGAATGACCAGAATTTGGATAGAATTTGAATAGGCATATGGCTGCACATACCAACAACTTTGAACAGCACCCGATGGGGTCTAGAGGGTAGTCGGACACCCCCGGAGATGTTTAAACAAATTAAAAATCGACTGTCCATTCCTGACTCTCGGAATTATATTTACATCAGCAAGCGGGAGGAACGTTTTCCTGTGTAGCCAATATGACTGACGGACGGGCTAATGTACATGTACCCCGTACTAACAGGTCTATGGGAAAATGCTGCGCTGACCCCCACTCCCTCGGCTGCCCACCGCCGCCACTGACCACCCCCACCCCACCCCACAACCCCTAAACACCGAGGGAAGATATTGTTAGGCGTGTCCTCTTAAACAGTTATTGTGCGGGATACCCGTCTCGACCTTATCTATGAATTTACTGCCGGTACTGATTTCTTTTTGTAAGTTTTCTTCAAATTTTATGTTCGCATTTATCAACCGTACTATGCAGATTCCTTCATACATTTGTTATTTTCATGAGTGATATCCGCGCGACAGCATACGTATTTATTTAGAAAATGGAATGCATAGTTGTTAAAATCGAAAGTGGTCAACAGAACATTCAGAGAAAAATTATTCATTACTGTGTATTTTTATATTTGTGTGGGTTTGAATTTTTGATAATGGGTTTAGCATTTGAATTTTTGTTTCTTCATAAAACTGCAATATGTATACATTAATGTCGGAAAAATGAGGAGATGTAAGGGAGGAAAAGGACTCGGAAAGGGGGTGCTAAACGCCACAGGAATGTGTTGCGTGATAACATCCAGCAGGAATGTGCACAGGTTGAAGTAACGGACCGAGGTCTATAAATACATTAAATATGCATAAAAGCATAAATAAATGAGAACAAAAATAAGCTAAACAATTTCTTTTTACTCCCTATATATAGACATTTTTTTTCATTTGTTGATGCTTTTAGGCATATTTAATGTATTTATAGACCTCGGTCCGTTACTTCAACATGTGGGAATGTGTTGCGTGATAACATCCAGGCTATCACAAAGCCAGCTATCCGCCGTTTGGCTCGCCGAGGTGGTGTGAAGCGAATCTCTGGCCTGATCTACGAAGAGACCCGTGGTGTCCTCAAGGTTTTCCTCGAAAATGTAATCCGTGATGCAATCACTTACACCGAGCACGCCAAGAGGAAGACTGTAACCGCCCTAATACACAGGTTGAAGTGCGATTAAATTGTCTGTCGTACGGGTATAAATGTAGGTTTGATCAAATGTTCGATTGGAAACAATGTTTTATCTACGCAAAATGTTTCTTTACGTGCCGGGACGACGTAAAAGTGTATTTTTAACCCGATGTTTACTCCTTTATATAGCAGTATTGGCCTCGGAAATGTGTCCGTTCTTTCACGACCTAGCAATGATAATACATTTTTTAAAACAAAACAATCGATAGCTCGAAAACGCGTTGACATAGCGCATCGGGGAATATATCTTTGCGGAATACTAACATTGTCCCAACTTCTGCAATAGGCGACAATGATATAACTCGGTTGACGTTTCGTGAAAGTCCGTTGTCTCGAGGCCGTCCGGGTTCGGTCTATTAAAAACTTCGTAACCTTCAATAATGGAGTATATAGAGGGAGTAAAACAAAATAATTTGAGCTTATTGTTTTTCTTCATTTATTGATGCTTTTAGGCATGTTTAATGTATTTATAGACCTCGGTCCGTTACTTCAAACTGCCCTAATACACTAAATTTAACCCGATCACAAAATATATTTCGTTGGAATGAGGCTCCACACCCTGCGACATTTGTTTAGACTCGTTTAATCTGCAAATCTGGAATGTGTGTGTGTTTGCTTTATATTATTTACACGCCTCCGACTAGAACGGCCCTTTGAAAAAACAAAGCACGCAGATGTACATTGTTTAGTACAATGTGCATGTAGTAAGTAAATTAACAACGATCTGACAAATTCGGACTTCTTAAATGTGTAAATGTTGGAGACCTGTGCATCTGTGCAGTCTGACCAGTGTCTGCAATGATTGCAAATATACTAGTAAAATTGCTATACTTTCATACTACCATATTTACAAGTGGTAATTTTAAAGAATATTTACAGTGTTATCAAACAGCAATCGTACGGCTGATTCAATGTGATATTTTGTTAAGGTACATGTAAGTGGTAGCAGATACATATACAAATCAGTAAGCTACGTCCCTGGTGGCCACAATTATGTTCTTAGTAAGTATGCATGTGACACAATACCAACACACTAAATGCTAAAACATGTTTGGCCCAGTGTCACCATGATGCGATATGCCAGGAGCCGTGTATATTTGGCACTACCATAATATTACATCTATTATACGCTTATTTTTCTGAAAATTTCCAAATTGTATTATGTTGATTTTCGAAACATTCGACAGGCGAAACAGTAAATTAAACGAATTAAGCCCTGTGCCCAGTTCTATTCGTGACCATTTTTATCCAGAATAGGTGTCCCAGTTAATGAGCCAACTGTTTACATTTTCGTTAATAAAAGTAACGTTTGCGGGCACACTTCCACGTAATCTGAACAGGACCGTTTAGCACAATTAGTAAAGAGCGCGCACATGCACCCCGGGTTCGATCCTCAGTTTGTAAGTACATGTATATCTGACGGTGGTCGCCAGACAGGATAAGTTTGTTTTCTTTGAGTATTCCGGTTTCAACCCAAAATAGAAACATACAGACGCCTCCGTCTACGCCGACTACACTTGTTCCCGCGTTTGTTTGTAAGTGTTTTATAAATAATTATAAGTAAAGTTTAAAATAAATATTCGCAATATGATTACATAATACTGATTTTCTGATGTGTTATCTAAAAAAATACCGGTCGTATGGTTATTTAGTTTCAAATGTCAGGGCACAAGTCGTCCATATATATTATAATCAAAGTACTGAAAGTACTGAACATAGGGTACTACAAGAATTCCGCCACGGAAGCGGTGTCGCGCCTGAAAATGCCTTGTCGGTACAAAACAATGTTGTAGCAGGATTGTTGTTAAAGTTTCTGCATTACTTTGACATCGCCATGCATTGACACTCACGTTGGTGTGTATTGGCCACCATAGACAAATGTCAAACAGGCAGAATTCGGGAATGTCACTAAAATCCGCTGTAAATCCATCGATAGAATGAGGATTAACATCAGTTAGACCCACACGTGCGAGTTTTGTTGCGACACAATCGCGATCATTAAAAACAGCTGGGTCAACATGCAGGTAGCTGTAACTCCTTGATATCGTTTGTGTGTTGAACGCGTCGCGTGTTGTTTACCCGGTGGAAAGTATTCGGAGGGGAGTTAACTCTGCCGAAAACTATAGCCTGTTACTAAATTTAGCGATGACCGCACGATTTGTGACGCAAATGGGGGCAAATCACGCGCACCAAACTAATCCGATGTATTTTTTGTACGTAGAACATCCGTTGTTGATATTGTTCAGTGCAAGTAGTTTTTCATAATATTATTTTCAATTAGCAGTTGCGTATGACAGTTAAACGTTGAGTAACACAATGAATTTTGTTGTTATGGTTACTCCAATATATCACTACGGACTAGCCCATCGAGGGGGTCTAGGGCGTGGCTAACTGTCATAGGCGATTCCAATACATAGGTTAGCCTATGTGAAAATCATTTGCAATATGCCCATTTGTATAAAAAATAATCGACAAAATCACTACGTGTTTCCGTGAAGGAAACCGAAAAAAACAGACAACTTTCTGAACCACTATGAAAACAACTGTACGATTCTGCCACGCGTATCCAACATTAACGTATTTGTGAGCCACAATTAGTAAAGCGTACGGCTATAAATAGGACAACTTATTGCAATGACGCAACGATTTCAAGTGTCAAAATCCGACGTGAGGTTGGTTTTAAGCGTAACTTTGCGACGTCATTTTCAGGCTTTCATGACGTTGTCATTAAGGCTGGTTTTCACAGAGCGCGGCCCATATATGAATTATATGAATATATTACATGTATTTTTGTACATATAAAGAAGATTTTTCATGAAAATTTAAATGCACATGTATCTATTTTCTTTCAGCAATAAAAAAGTCACCTTCCCAAACTGTATTTATTTCACGAAATTTTTGCAAATGTTGATTGTGAAAAAAACTATTTTCATATGCGAAGTAAACATGGGGAAAAACGGAGCGACTAGGAGGATCAAAACGAACAAGTTTGGAATGTGACTCCGACACCTATGGAAGTGTGCTGGTGCCAATGCTAATTTCTTTACCTCCTAATAACTCATAATTAGGAGATAGCATCTCCTAATTAGGAGTTAGTATATCCTAATTAGGATGTACTATATCCTAATCATGACTTATTGTCTCCTAATTAGGAGTTAATATAACCTAATTAAGAGTTAGTATTTCCTAATTAGGACTTACTATCTCCTAATTATGACTTAGTATCTCCTAATTAAGAGTTAGTATTTCCTACGTAGGACTTGCTATATCTTAATTAGGACTTACTATCTGTGTCAATGCTAAAAAATACTAACTCCTAATTTAGGAGATACTAACTCCTAATTAGGAGATACATATATTTAGCATTGGCACCAGGACGCTTCCATATACACCTGCAACTGATGTAGCTGAGAAAACAAAAGTTAGAGTTTGAAAATAGAGTTTGACGTATTCAAGCGTAAATGCCTCCTCTCTGTTGCAGCTGTCGGTAACAGTGACGGCGTCATTCGGACCAACACTGCGAGATTTCTAGGCGCACGGTCGGACGAACTCTGGACAGCGGATAAGGTAACCATGGTAACAACCCGTCGACTGACAGTCCACGCGTAATGAAATATGGTATACATATACAGTGGAACCTCTCTAAATTGGACACCCGCAAAACATGTTTGCTTCATTTTAATGGGCACCCGATTGCATTCAATCTCGATGATGATGTATATATGACTGTGACTGAAGAACTGAGGCCCGTTTCACTAAATTTCATACGACTAAAATGTTCGTAAGTAAAAATTTAGGATCTTCTAGAAATTTGGATTGATGTATTTATATGTATTGAGCATAGGCTGAAAATGCTCAATAAATGTAAATCCTATACTTGTTTACAAGAAAACAGTGTTATTGTGCAATTTACAGACTATCATAGTTTTGCACTTACGAACATTTTAGTCTTACGAATTTTAGTGAAACGGGCCCCTGAGGCTTATGGGATTTGTGACCAGTGTTGCTCCTGATAAATAGCCCTCTCCTGGAGCGCGTTTCACTAAACTTCGTACGACTAAAATGTTATTGAGTTCAACATTAGGATCGTCTGGAAATCTTAATTGATGAATTTATATTTATTGAACATAGGCTGCATATGCAGCCTATGTTCACTAAATGTAAATCCAATGCTTGTTTACAAGAAAACAGTGTTAATGTGAAATCATAATTTTGCTCTTACGAACATTTTAGTCTTACTATGTTTCGTGAAACGGCCCCTGTACCCTGATAGCAATATATATTGCTTGTTACAAGCATGGCCGATGTTTCTTTAATGGAATGGCGAACAGTGCAGGTCCTGATCAGGGGGCCGTTTCACTAAACTTCCTACGACTAAAATGTTCGTAAGTGCAAACCTATGATAGTCTGTAAATTTCACATTAACAATGTTTTCTTGTAAACAATTATTGGATTTACATTTATTGAGCATAGGCTGCATAAGCAGCCTATGCTCAATAAATGTAAATCCACCAATTGAACTTTCCAGACGATTCCAAATTTGCACTTACGAACATTTTAGTTGTAAGAAGTTTAGTGAAACGGCCATGGATTTCCATCACTTAAACACCCGTCATGCTTCTAACAAACAATTTGGATCGATACAGGAGCTACACTGGTCACAAATCCCATAATGTCTCATTTGGAAAACTCTGTGTTTGTGGTTCAGGATATTACAATAAACACGAACATATAAGTTTATATGGCAAGTTATGACATTGGACCAGGTGACGGCAACTGTAAACGTACCGCCGGTGCATCTCACACATTGACGTTAATTGACGTTATACCGCCAATTAACGTCGCCACGTGGGTGGCCAACACGTGGGACAGCCTGAGAAGAGAGGCATGCCGTTCATAATAGATATCCGCCTGTAGAACGTTCGTGTTGAACAGTCGTAAACCACCCATTCAATCAATCATTTAATCACAGCAATTGCAACAACCGCCGATTGGCTGAGTGTGCTACAGCTCAGGCTCAGAAAATCAACTTGCTTGCATTTGAGTATGCATTGCCAATATATGTTCAGAAGCGTTGATAATCTGGGCAAGATTAACACAGGCGGTTCTGTATATTATTGTATTGCTGCGAGCTGATATATTTATCTTTTAATAATTATATCAGATCGTGTGCTGGTCTAT
Source organism: Conchocele bisecta (assembly GCA_029237695.1). NCBI lineage: Eukaryota > Metazoa > Mollusca > Bivalvia > Lucinida > Thyasiridae > Conchocele > Conchocele bisecta. The sequence continues at coordinate 91,447,857 of CM055273.1, forward strand.
TTCTGCAAAAGCTTTCTTATTTCAAGCAAAATTTGATACAGTAATACACCACCGCCAATATGTGTCGTGTTAAAATTTGCAAATACTGAATCCAAGCAGCTGGATTGGCTGAGTCTGAGCTGAGCTACAGCTCAGGCTAAGACAATCAAACTGCTTGATTGCGAGTTGAGATCGCCAATAGATGTTCAGAAACGATGACATCCTTACAAGATTAACGCAGGCGGTTGTGTATAGGAACACGTGACCATTACAGATCATAACTAGTACACTACCCTAATGCCCCACCTCCGCACTGTGTTTCTGCTCGATCGAGCTCCCGTCCAGTATCGTTATTAACCCAGTCACCCCTAAGTAATGGACACTCCCGTGTTATTCTTCAGAATATTTCATTTATTAGAAAGGGGTATTGTTTTCAGAAATAAAGAAACTATCCACATATGGTTCAGATTCTCATTAGACGGCTCGTTACGAGTTTCAGTGATATCAATGACATCTATTTTGTAGGAAAAACAATCATTGTTTGCAGCTTACCTGACGTTATATAGCTTTCAGCTAACAGGAGCAAAAACATACGGAAGCTCATTAGGGCGATTTCACTTTTTGTTTATTTCCATTTTCAAGATCTTTTCTTGAGTTTTCAAGTTCTTTTCTTGAATTTTTTAGATCTTTTCTTGAATTTTCAAGATACTTTCTTGAATTTTCGAGATATTTTCTTGAATTTTCAAGTTCTTTTCTCGAATTTTCAAGATCTTTCTTGAATTTTCGAGATCGTTTCTTTAATTTTCAAGATACTTTCTCGCATACAGAGTACATGCAGAATTCTTGAAAATTCAAGAAAATATCTCGAAAATTCAAGAAAAGAACTTGAAAATTCAAGAAAAGATCTTGAAAATTCAAGAAAGGAACTTGTGAACATGTGAACCTTATTTCTCCAACAGTCATAACGATCGGGGTTCATCCTTACCGGAATTACGACTGGAAACCTGATTCAACTGTCACATACAAAATGCCAAAGACGTATGTGAGATCCACCTCACATACGTCTTTGGCATTTTGTATGTGACCGTTGTATCTGGTAATACCCCTTATGTGAGTATTTTCAGTTCTGATTTGGGATTTTTCTCCCAATGCAGCAGGTTAAAACGGGATCGAACCCTACATGACCATAGCTGTTGATAGGCGTAAAACACCAATAAACAAACAAACATTCTCCAACAGTCCATATATACAGTCATACAATATTTAGGTCAACACTCAAGTGGAAATATTTATTATACTATACGTTTATTATTCATTCATAGTTGCAATTTAACTGTTTGCCTTTCCGATAACGTTGTAGACCTAAATATGTAATGCTGTTTACCAAATCATTGACATATACAATGGGTACATCTCGATCCAAATCTGCGCTCGAACTACATTGTATCTATATATATACATTTACAGTGGAACCTCTCTAAGCTGGACACCATGAAGACCCATTGTGCTTAAATTATATGGGTTTTACAGGGTGTCCGGTTTAGAGAGGTTTCACCGTATACACTTACAATCTCTGGCTCGCCCAGCAACGGAAGATTGGGATTGACTGTCAGTTTCACTAAACCTGCCCAAACATTACGGCTATATAAATTTAAACAATTGTTTTGATAATATTAAATGTTATCAATATTACAGAATGAGCCAAATTTTCGCAATAAAATCAATATTGGACCACCGTTTGCAATACACTTAATAAGAGTGAACATATGAAATTGGTAAATAATGCAGCCCCGGATCGGATTGCTAAGATATGTACATGATCTGGATCAACACTATAATAGCTCTTTTTCATAACAACTCGTGATAAGCAATAAGGCCCTAAACTACATAATTTGGACCGGATCTATAAAATAAATTAAACGGGAGATAACTAGCTACGGTCCCTCATAATGAGCCCAGGAATGTTATCTCCCCTGCTTCGTGCATACGTTTTATCAGCTGTAACGCTTGTAAACGAGATCGGTAGTGGTAACGCTTGAAAAGTTGCATGGAGTGTTTACTATTGGTTATGCAATTACAGTGGAAATGTAATTACGAATATAGAATATAGCCTGCGTTAATCTTACAAATATGTCAACATTTCTGACTACCTATCGGCAATATCAACTCGCAATCACGCAGTTTGATTGGCTGTGCCTGAGCTGTAGCACAGCTCAGGCTCAGCCAAACAAGCTGCTTATTTCAAGCACAATATTCAAGTATTTTGTAATAAATACATTTACACATATTGGCAAGATTACGCAGGCAGTGGTGTAACTATTGATTGCAGAAACAAGCCAAAAATGCCGCTGGCTCAGCGCAGTTACTCAAAAAGATGCAGGCGGAGAGGAAGCTGAAGGAGAAATCGAGTCCTGATACCAGCTATTCGCCATTGATGTATAATTCGGAGACATATTTAGGACACCCATACCAACCCTTGTTATTTGGCAGAAGGCGGGACCACGTCGGTAAGATATACTATATATTATCAGACACGCCATGTGATTGTTGTAATTTAGTAATATTTAGTTGACTGTTAGTGACTCGCGGTGGTATCAGGCTATTTTCATCTGCAAATAAATAAATGCTTTGATTTAACGACGGCACTGGCTCGACGACCTTGCATGTCGGGACCGACTATTTAAGTCCCCATCCGATAGGACTAGGCTAGCACGAAGTTGTCTTGCCCAAGGACACGCCGAATCGACCATTCGCAGCGGTCGAGGTGGGAATCGGACCCGGGGTATCCCGGTCCGCAGTCCGACGCTCTACCATATGAATTTAGAATATGAATTTCATATGCAAATCGTAAGAATTGCATATGTGCTCTTTTCATATGAATTAATATGCAATTCATATGTTTTACATATGAACAGCAATGTATTTTTTTCATATGAATTGCATATGTGGCAAATTTTGATATGTCGTGAAAAATATTTACAAAATGTACGATATTTTCTGTAAATGGCATCGGAAGTTGACGAAATATTCACAGCGTATTTGCTATGAATTTTCCGGCAACTTCCGACGTCATTTACAGAAAAAAAATCTTCTTAGGTACAAAACCACATGACATGTCTTATATGAGAGTTTTGTTTAAGTAGATCCCGACAACTGAAAGTAAAGCGTACTACAGTGCAACCTCTCTATAACAGCCACCCATGGGAAGACGCAAACATGGCTGTTGTAGAGAGGTGGCTGATGTAGGGAGGTTAATGCTGAAATAAATTTTGTTTTCTGCTGTTTGTTTATTTTCTTAAATTATTCTCACCAATTATTCTTACCGAAAACATGCTTCGACAGCATTTTAGAATCATTTCCAATGGAAATGATATAATCATTTCCAATGGAAATGATTCTAAAGTGCTGTCAAACCATGGTTTGATTGAGAAAGAAGGCAACATATAAAGCAACAACAGAAGACAAATTCGTGGTCAACAGTCTAAAGGTTAAATATAGAGGAAATCATCCATTGGGGATATAAAATAGCGGCTGTTACAAAGAGGGTGTTGTAGAGAGGTGGCCGTTCGGGGAGATTCGACTGTCTATATAATATTATATATATCAGGCCCTGGGCATACAGGCACAACATATGGTTTTTAGTACCATCTCTGCGCACCCAAGGGTTTTGTTACCAATGTCACTCTATGCATGTATATTTCCGCATGATAGACCTTCAGAAGTAGTAGCTTAAGCCTAATAATTTGCATTGAACAAGATGGCCGCTAATGGAAAAGTACTTTACTACATACAGGGGCATATCGAATTGTGGAAGCAGGTTTAAAAGCACAAATACCGATCAACTTCAGGCATTTAATACTTCATAGACGTTGACACCACACACATATATGAATCTAACATAGTCCCAAGGGGCCCGTTTCATTAACAAATCTTAGTTTGTTCATAAGTTGGAACTTAAGTTATAACTTATGACAAAAGTTATGACCGACTTAAGTCATTGCTTATTTGGTTTCACAACACAAACTTAAGACGGTCATAACAAGTCCGTCATAAGTTACAACTTAGTCATTGTTTACAGCTTTGGTATGTGCCGCGCGGTTTCAAATCCCGCTCGGGGCTTATATTTTTATGATGAATTTACTTTCCCTTTATGTGTTTTGCCAACTAGTGAACCTTATACTGTAATATAAACTGGCATATGACATGAAACAGCAACAAAAGAAGCAATTAAAATGTTTTTATTTTTTCATTCCAATAAAATGGTAGTTCGACAATTTTTTAAATTTTACTTAGATTACCTCATTAACTCAGAAATCACGTTTCAGAGTCAGCAGAACACATGTACTGTCGATTATTAATGGTATGCCCGGTCAGATATGGATGTATCTGATACAACTACCGAATGACAAATTATATTTATTTGAACTGGACACGGGTAATTTGTTGATTACATGTAGAAATGCATGCACTGTGTGAGTCAGTGTCACACATATAGGATTGCCCCTGAACATGTTTACCAGTATAGGACTGGATTAATGCGCACGTGCGTTCAGCGGACGGGTCTGACATTTTTGTTAAATGCGTCAGGACTGTTTCTCCATCTAGTCTGAAAACCAGGTATCTCCTTATCAGAAACGAAACAAAGGCTAACACTGTCCGCAAAAGTTATACTGCACTTTCTAGAACCACTTGATTTGCGAATGTTGTATATCTCTCCAGTAACCGCCAGGGTACTACCAGTTGCGTAAAATCGCAATGCAGTCAACACTTGCAATGACACTGACAGACTGTGTGATCTCAGGGTAGACCGTATAATGTCAGCATGTGCAATGTCGCATACTTGTAGAAAAAAAATGACGAGACAGCCTGCATTTCGATATTTGGTCCTCGTTATCCATGAAGTCTAGGGGATTGGTTCGGTCCTAAAGACTCGTTCCCATGGTAAATTGCGAGCCTGGATTATAGCAACTGCAGCTGCCATCGTTTGTATGTTCTGTAAAGAAAGAACAAACAACAGTCGGATAGTCAATCAGACGGATGGACGAACGAACGTTCATACATGACACACCATTAGGTGGTATATTCATCGTTTTTAAAGAAAAGAATGACCACTTCAGACACAATAGGCTTCGGTTAAGGAATATGTTGCATTGTTTTCGTTTGTCTTAGGCGACACCTCCAACCACCTAAGATCCCAAACATGTGCGCGGACGAAGGCAGGGCAGGGCAGGGCAGGGCAGGGCAGGGCGGGAGGGCAGGGCAGGGCAGGGCAGGCAGGGCAGGGCAGGGCAGGGCAGGGCAGGGCAGGGCAGGGCAGGGCAGGGCAGGGCAGGGCAGGGCAGGGCAGGGCAGGGCAGGGCAGGGCAGGGCAGGGCAGGGCGGGCAGGGCAGGGCAGGGCAGGGCAGGGCAGGGCAGGGCAGGGCAGGGCAGGGCAGGGCAGGGCAGGGCAGGGCAGGGCGGGCAGGGCAGGGCGGGCAGGGCAGGGCAGGGCAGGGCAGGGCAGGGCAGGGCAGGGCAGGGCAGGGCAGGGCAGGGCAGGGCAGGGATGGGCAGGGCAGGGCAGGGCAGGGCACGGGCAGGGCAGGGCAGGGCAGGGCAGGGCAGGGCATGGGCAGGGCAGGGCAGGGCAGGGCAGGGCAGGGCAGGGCAGGGCAGGGCAGGGCAGGGCAGGGCAGGGCAGGGCAGGGCAGGGCAGGGCAGGGCAGGGCAGGGCAGGGCAGGGCAGGGCAGACCGATACCTTCCTACACCGACCGACACAAACCGACACAAACCGACACCGACACCGAGAGACCGACAGACACCGACCGATCAACTGACATCAACACCGACCGACACCGATTGACACTGATAGACACTGATAGACACCGACCGACACCGCCCGACACTGACCGACACTGACTGACACCAACAAACCTACACCGACACCGACTGATCGACCGATACCGACTGATCGACCAACACTGACTGACACCGACCGACACCGACCGACTGACAGACCGATCGACACTGACCAACTGACACTGACCAACTGACACCGACCAACTGATACAGACCAACTGACTGACACCAAACGACAAACAGACATAAATGTACAGCATACAGATGGTTCGTTACGAGCCGGCTCGTCTGGATCTACAGTGGTTGTAAATGTTGTCGATAACTGGGCATAACGAATACTGGTAACGACATGACCTACATCACAAATAGCAATACACGGGTAACTATCACAGGTGTGGCTATCTATATGTAAGCATATATGGTTTATATGGCAGATACTTGCTAAAATAGTACGTATGAAGTGAACATTTACCTGCTGTCAGTGAATTGTTTTCTCCACCTCGGCTCACATGGGGGCATCCATCTTTGTTTATTTCATTTGTTCCGACTTAAATATTTAAGTTATAACTTAAGACTGCTAGCTACCTGTCTTAGTTTTCCATCGTAAATTTCGATTGTCGTTCTTGCTAAGATGTTTTGTGAAACGGACTAAGCACGTACTCCGGACTTAAGTTATAACTTATGACAAAAGTACTTGCTTAGTTCGTTAGTGAAACGGGCCCAAGGTGTTTAGCATATTGGTATGGATAATAGTACGCAACAAAAACATAACATTTGTGGTATAAACGTGTTTTATTATATACCTACCCATGAAATACATAGTTATACGATGTAAATAAAAGTCATATGTTCTCATCGATGAAATAAACAACTTCCGTTGTAAATACGACTACTTCCGCTATCTATATTCATAAAATCTATGTTCGGGGGAAACAGCGCAAATAGGCTGCCAATACACGTTCATTACCGTATACATTCTAAAAAACTGCTAATTTCCATGGAGCGGTATATAATAAATAGAATATTCATCTTTTTGCAACGAATATGACATATATGTTCATCTCGTGGTGTGAAATGTCCATATTTCACTCGTGAAATATGGACATTCCACACCACTCGATGAACATATATGTCATATTCGTTGCAAAAATATTAATATCCTCTATATATTATGGCCGACCGTATGAAATGCATATCCAGCCTCTGGGATATTTATATACAATGGGGTCAGCGTGTGGGTGCACACACGAACGAACACGACAGGTTGGTTCCAACCTGTCGTGTTCGTTCGTGTGTGCACTTACACGCTGACCCACTGTACAACATCGTTGTTTCAGCAGTCACAGAATGGTTAATGCAAACACAATTTTGATATGTGATAACTGACATGCTATGCAATGCTTATAAGTCAATTTTACGATAAAATGAGAAATGTGTATATCCAAAATGGCCGCCATGTTATATAAATTTCGTAGTAAACTATACTTATAACTTTTATATCAATGTCGGTACCACATACCCGCTCAAAACTGCAATGGTCCCGTGCATTTTATACACATTCACTGATCTACAGCTTACTAAAAGCGTAACAAATACATACACATATTAATTTGCATATTTTAAATATCCATCACTGTAAAATTGGAACAGCAATTTTCTGGAAGTCAGAGCTATTCACGTATTACACAAAACATATCAGACGAGAGCATACCGATCAGATTCGACGATTAAACCATTTGCATGCCGCAACAAGTTTCTCAATACTCGTTTGAGGCAAATATGATTTGCATACTTTCAAGATGGCGGCCATTTCGTACAATATGTGTAGCAAAGAAACTAAATCACCATACACATTCTATCTGTAGCGGAGGAATAAAAATGACAATTGTTTATTATATATCTGTTTTAGTATGACTAGAAGCTGTAATACATACCCTATTGTATATATAATATACAGCTAGTGTACAGTGTGCCTATCATGCGATTTGGGACTGTACATGTGTTTGTTTGATGAATAAATGTGTAATATCTACCAATGCTCATTAGTAATAATGTATCTGTCTTAAGATCGTACATATTGTATCATGTGTTATTCCATTTGGTATTGTTTTCTCATGCATTAGCATGTTCGGCATACTGTGAAAGAAGACACGTCTTCCTGAGTAACAAAATGAACACAATTCATATGACAAATATAAAGTCTAAGTGAAATTACGTATCACAGCCAATTAATATAATATAGCATTTATCATGCATGCACTATCAGCTACAAGTTAATCCCTATGTTAACTCCCCATAGACATCTTCACAGAGTGAAGATGTCTATGGGGATTTAACATGAGGATATTTTTTCTACGCGATGTTACCGCCAAATGAGAGTAAACGAAAGTTAGAATTGTCAACATTACATTACTGTTCTACAGTGTTTTTTTATTGCCACGTTGTGTACGTAAACATGTACTATAGATGGCAGTCTATGCAACCAATATATGATATGAATATCATAAGTATATGAGTCCGACATACCTGTTTGAACATATAGTGAACATTATATATCACTTCATTCATGTGTCAGTTGTGTCCTTATTCATTGCTTACGTTATGTTGAGTACTGACCTCATGGAAACATGAATGCAAAGCAAGCAAGAGGGTCATGTTTGCTTTGATTTGTAACATTAAAGACACTGTCAAGATACCCACGACTCTCGCCGAACACGACTACCAAAACAACATATACTATGCGGTTCACGTTCTATTTCTAACTGCTTTCCTGAGTGTGTATTTGTTGAACCGTGTGCGGCTAATCATGGAATCCATTCCATTTTAGTGCCTCGTTCAAAAATCGGCCTACATACATATAGTTCGTACATTACCCTAATGTTCCAGGCCAAGTGGTGTTCGATTTATCGGATGTATTATTTTCTATTTTAAATTTTCCATACAAATGTATGCTTAACAGAATTTAAGTGGATCAATCTATGTCGAGTTTTAGTGCAGACGTGCTATTAATAAGTACAACCCAATATGACATGTAGCCATATATATGTTAATATAAAAACAACCCTCTCATTGCAACTACACAAACACATCCTAGTATGATAGATATTTTTCATCAGCAGAATTTCCTGCCCAGCAGAGTATGATTCAGAAATGTAAGTAATAATATAAAAAGGTTACATATTAAACGTTGAAAGCTCCACGACCACAGCTGTGTGCGTGTTATGTGGTTAACCTGCTGTATTGCGTTAGCTTCTTCTATGCATGGGTTCGTGTATCTCATTTGGGTATATTGCTATATATTGTCCATAGCATACCCTGCACAATAATAATGAGATATGACTACAGTCGAACCTCACCGGACGGCCACCTCTCTACAACAACACCCTCTCTGTAACAGCCGCTATTTTATATCCCAAATGGATGATTTCCTCTATATCTAACCCTTAGACTGCTGAGCATGAAAATTGTCGTCTGATGTTGATTTTGCATTTTTTCTCAATAAAAACATGTTTTGACAGCACTTTAGAATCATTTCCATTGGAAATGATTCAAAAATGTTGTCAAAACATGTTTAAATGAGAATTATTGAAGAAAATAACTAAACATCAGACGATAAAATTTAATTCAGCATTAACCTCCCTACAACAGCCACCGCTCTATAACAGCCAATTTTGCGTCTTCCCATGGGTGGCTGTTGTAGAGAGGTTGCAGTGTACAACAAAATATTTATTAAACGGCCTTAGAACGAATTACTTCACATGGGTTGTTTACCATATCTGAAATGATAATAAATAGAACCTAGAAAAAGTCGATGGCGCGCCATCGCAATATACCCACTTTCCCCAAATGCTAAGTCCGAAAGGGGGAGGTAATCCATGATGGAGGGTCGGATAAAAAATCCGAATTCACTTTACGCATCAGCACATCAAAACGAAGCTACGAACCAAATATCAGACGCGTAGGTATTAAGGTGAAAAAGTTTTTCGACCTACGAGGAAAAATAGTGAAATTCTAAGTCCGAAAGGGGGAGATAATCCATGATGGAAGGTCCGATCAAAAATCGGAATTCACTTTGCACATCATAACGAAGCTAAATATCAAATATCAGAAATGTAGGTATTAAGGTGAGAAAGTTTTTCGACTTACAATGAAAAATAGGGAAATTCTGAGTCCGAAAGGGGGAGATAATCCATGATGGAGGGTCGGATCAAAAATCCGAATTCACTTTGCGCATCTGCACATGATAACGAAGCTACATAGCAAATATGAGGCGCGTAGATATGAAGGTGAAAAAGTTTTTCGAGTTACAAGGAAAAAATGGGAAATTGTGAGTCCGAAAGGGGAGATAATCCATGATGGAGGGTCGGATCCAAAATCCGAATTCACTTTGCGCATCTGCACATGATAACGAAGCTACATACCAAATATCAGGAGCGTAGGTATGAAGGTGAAAAAGTTTTTTCGAGTTACAAGGAAAAATGGGAAATTGTGAGTCCGAAAGGGGGAGATAATCCATGATGGAGGGTCGGATCAAAAATCCGAATTCACTTTGCGCATCTGCACATGATAACGAAGCTACATAGCAAATATGAGGCGCGTAGGTATGAAGGTGAAAAAGTTTTTCGAGTTACAAGGAAAAAATGGGAAATTGTGAGTCCGAAAGGGGGAGATAATCCATGATGGAGGGTCGGATCAAAAATCCAAATTCACTTTGCGCATCTGCACATGATAACGAAGCTACATACCAAATATCAGGCGCGTAGGTATGAAGGTGAAAAAGTTTTTCGAGTTACGAGGAAAAAATGGGAAATTCTGAGTCCGAAAGGGGGGAGATAATCCATGATGGAGGGTCGGATCAAAAATCCAAATTCACTTTGCGCATCTGAACATGATAACGAAGCTACTTACCAAATATCAGGCGCGTAGGTATGAAGGTGAAAAAGTTTTTTCGAGTTACGAGGAAAAAATGGGAAATTCTGAGTCCGAAAGGGGGAGATAATCCATGATGGAGGGTCGGATCAAAAATCCAAATTCACTTTGCGCATCTGCACATGATAACGAAGCTACATACCAAATATCAGGCGCGTAGGTATGAAGGTGAAAAAGTTTTTCGAGTTACAAGAAACGTGACGGACGTACGGACGGACGTACGGACGTACGGACGTACGGACGGACGGACACCCGTGACGAAAACAATATACCCGTTTTTTTTTACAAAAAAAGTGGGTATAATAAGAATAGTCTCTATGTGTTCATGATCGACGTTTATATAGGCAAAGTGAATAATGATGCCGGATATACTATTATGTTCACGTACATGTGTCGCCTAATTTCTTGTGACAAATACTTGAATATCGTGCTTGAAGTCAAACAGCTTGATTGGCTGAGCCTGAGCTGTGCCACAGCTCAGGCTCAGTCAATCAAACTGCTCGATTGCTAGTTGACATAGCAATACATGTTCAGAAACGAAGATAACCTGGGCAAGATTAACGCTGGCGGCGATAAAAAATTACAATTTTCGAAAAATAATTTTTTTTTTTTCGAAAATTGTATTTTTTTGGTTGCATATAGTAAACAGCAGTATAAGACCTCTTTCCATACCTAATACAATGTACATGTCTATTATTATTGCTCTTCTTTCAGGATTCTTGACGATCGGCATTCCATCAGTCCGTCGACCGAACACAAACAAGGTGTACCTGTACGAGACGCTGGACTCGATTATACAGCAAACAAACAGCACGGAACAATCACAAGTGACGGTGGTCGTGTTTATGTCGGACATGAACTCGACGTACAACCGGTATATTGCCGAGGGCGTGTACAAACGGTACCGGGGTCACTGCGATAGCGGGTTTATACACGTCCTTCTAACCACGCCCGATATATATCCCGATCTGGATCACCTCCCGAAGACGTTTAACGATCCGAAACTACGGTTGAAGTGGCGGGCGAAACAGAACATCGACTTCGCCTATCTCACACTGTACAGTCGAAATATATCCCAGTATTATATCCAGTTGGAAGATGACGTCATCACTGCCTCTAGCTACTTGAACGATATTAGTACCTTTATCGCCAATCAGACGAAATCGTGGTTCGTGTTGGAATTCTCAAACTTGGGATTTATAGGGAAGTTATTCAAATCGTCAGACCTGAGTCGACTGGCATACTATTTGCTGTCATTCTTCGACCAGATGCCCGGGGATCTAATGCTGGGATTCATTCGACAGATAATGTTTCAGAAAGAGCCAATTCATTCCAAGTACAGCCTGTTTCAGCATGTCGGCAAATTCTCATCTCTAAAAGACAAACTTATGCCGTCCCTCGACCGCCGCTTCAAGGACGCGGGAAAAGTTAACCTGTCGATAAATATCGTGCCGAAGGGAGATAACCCACCAGCTGTTATTGACACGAACTTCGTACAATATGAAAATTATGAAATTGAGTATGCCTACGATAACAGTGACAAGTTCTTCTGGGCCAAGACGCCTTCTAAGTCGAGTTATTTCAGTGTATTGTTTCAAAAGCCGTATAACATTTCGAGAATTGTGATAAATACAGGAGATCGTGACACAAAAACAGATTCACTCAGCCGCAGCTGCTTGCTGTTGGCTACAGACCAAACGACAGACTCAAAGGACAGAAAACATCATGGGCAGTGTGGGCAGTTTGTAGAATATGCAGAATTTATAGATGGGGAAATTGACACCCATGCCATGGGGAAAAAGTTGCCAGAAAATGTGGTTTGTTTGAAAATAGAAGTTAAAAGAAACATGAAACATTGGGCGATTATACGGAATTTAATAATACTGTTATGAAGTATGTTAATACATAGCAACTATTTAGCATACGTTATACATGTACATGTATTTCAATACTAATTTTGTTATTTTGTGATTTGTTTAAACATTGAACAAACCACCACATAGATAAAAATAGAAATGTTATGGTTTTACATAAATATAACTGACACACATACATGTACACCATTGAATATTTTCACAAATCCGCAATAATAGTTTGGAGGTTAGATAATTCATAACACGTGTTGCATATTTCTACTAAATCACTTTTCTCTTTTTCCCAGCAACGAAATATCGCGACGTCACATATTGTTATATCTCATTGCCAAGTGATAGTATTGGCTGCGACCTACTCACTTATACAAGTACTATTACCGTATTTCTACAATTACTGCACACCATTTGTTATTTCCATACATAGTCATATACTAATAATGCAAGATGTTTGACTGAACCGGGTATGGAAGGTGTTCGAGCCAATTCCCACCCTTAAATATGAGCCGAATGAAATGACTGATAATCCTGTTTTAGTGTTTATTTCCATACATACTAGTTGTCATATACAAGCAATTTCCTGTGTGTATGTATGTATGTGTACGTGCGTATGTGCGTGTGTGCGTGTGTGTGTGTGTGTGTGCGTGTGTGTGTGCGTACGTGTGTGTGTGTGCGTGTGTACTTGTGACTGGAGAAACGGGGTTTATGCAGATCAGCCAGCGCATCCGTATGTAAAAAAGTACATATTACTGTGCGAACAGGTTGGAAGCTAGACTGGCCACAATTACCATAAGCCCCATTTCTCCAGTCACAGCCACAAATATACTCCTGTTCCTAAACAGTGTAGACACTGATCAAACTGGTCATTGACTCCAATGCAGGTAAAAATGTCACAACGTCTCCCTTGCCAGCTAAGAGTCCTGTACACCCCCTACTGTTCACCCTGCCCTAGTGTACCCCTTACTGTTCACCCTGCCCTAGTATACCCCCTACTGTTCACCCTCCCATAGTGTAACCCCCTACTGTTCACCCTGCCCTAGTGTACCCCCTACTGTTCACCCTCCCCTAGTGTAACCCCCTACTGTTCACCCTGCCCTAGTGTACCCCCTTACTGCTCACCCTCCCCTAGTGTAACCCACTACTGTTCACCCTCCCCTAGTGTACCCCCTACAGTTCACCCTCCCCCCCTAGTGTAACCCCTACTGTTCACCCTGCCCTAGTGTAACCCCCTACTGTTTACCCTGCCCTAGTGTACCCCCTTACTGCTCACCCTCCCCTAGTGTAACCCCCTACTGTTCACCCTGCCCTAGTGTACCCCCTACTGTTCACCCCCTAGTGTAACCCCCTACTGTTCACCCTGCCCTAGTGTAACCCCCTACTGTTTACCCTGCCCTAGTGTACCCCCTACTGTTCACCCTCCCCTAGTGTAACCCCCTACTGTCCACCCTCCCCTAGTGTATCCCCATATTGTTCACCCTCCCCTAGTGTACCCCACTACTGTTCACCCTTCCCTAGTGTACCCCCTACAGTTCACCCTCCCTTAGTGTAACCCCCTACTGTTCACCCTCCACTAGTGTACCCCCCTACTGTTCACCCTCCCCTAGTGTAACCCCGGTTATACTAGTGGGGGGGGGGGTGAACAGTAGGGTGTTCAACAGGACCCGTCGATGTATGGATTTTGATAACCGAGGACCACTTGTTACGGTACGTTGTTTTCAGACAACAATTGTTTATTACTTGGAACTATTTTCAGAATACTATTTGTTTATCCAATTTACATACATGCATATTATTATTATCACATTCTTTTTAAAATAAACGTATACAAGTAAAGTGAATTAATATGATGATTGTGTTTCCTTGAACAATGCACAGACTGGTTTATATCTAAACTGGTCGCAAAACCGATACGTCCCATTTCTCCGGTCACAGTGGCCATGACTGGAGAAATGGGGATTATGGGTTTTGCGACGAATGCAAATCCAGATCAGCATGTGCATACGCACAAAGATCTAACAAGCAAAATATATCGTTACCAGGCTGCTTGAGTGTGCTATTTTATTACATGAAACACTGGTCACAAACCCCATGAGCCCCACTTCTATATTCACAGCCACATAAGTATATGGTTAGATCTTCACTGTTTGCCAACACGACACGTGGTGTGGTAACTATCCGTACACAGTGGGGATCGTGATGAGACACATCCACATGTTGCGAACGGTAACTCTTGCAATTTACTCCCGTACCGTCCGGACGGACGTTACGGGAGTAGATTGCAAGAGTTACCGTTCACGACTATTGAAACGAATGTTAACGGACCATGACAACAATAATGTTGTTGAGTTTGGTCAGGGTACCTCACAAGAAGCCATTACTAAAAGATTGGAATCAATGTTGACATAAACGTGGTTAGGGGTTACCACACCAGTTATATATATTTAGGCCCATGGTGGCAGGGATGGCGAAATGGTTACACATTTCCTAATTATGTTTAATACAAAGTCAGAGAGGTAACAATTGCCATGAAAATATAATCCTCTCTAAAGGCCTATTATAGAAAGTTTCTAGGGATAATTAATTATGAAACCTGGGCGCGGAAGACAGCTGACATTGGGGCCGCGAGACCCCCTCGTAAAAGATGGTTAATGACGCGAAAGCGCGATGCGCATCGTAGGGCGGGTTCCCCCAAGAAAATGTGGAAAACCAGAACGCCTCAGACACGATTTCCTGGTACACAGGTCATTATTTTACCTGCTGCAAGTTGCATACGCAACCGTTTCAAAGGATTTGCTTTGCCACACAACCTCCACCAGCTTGCCAAAATATTGGGGCGGCCACGCCAAAATACTGGGGCCGCGGCACCAATATATTGGAGCCGCGGCCCCAGCTGCGACGCATCTGATTAACCCTTTTACAATCCATACCACCCTTTATCCAACTGTATTTATGCCATGGTATAGTGTATCTCTCGTACACCACCGCCTGTGCTAATCTGGCCAATAGTTGTCAATGTTTTTATTTCAAAATACATGTACTTGATTATTGTTCTTGAAAACAAGCATCTGTCAGGCTCAGTCAATCAAAATTCCTGATTGCGAGTTAAGATTTCTAGTAGATGTTCAGTAACGTTGACATATGGGCAAGATTTACGCAGGCCGTTGTGTATGTGCATATAGGCTGAAAACGGATGACATTCAACGTTCGCATGAATGGTCGACCCAGTACTATATAGTGATCCTGTATACCACATTCGCACGGTCGGATTGAGATTTACTCTCTTTATGCCTGCAGTATGGATACCACAGTCAATTAATCCCGAACAGCATAGTCCCAGATCAGACTGCGCGGACGCGCAGGCTGATCTGGGACTACGCTGTTCGCCAACGTCGCAATTCCTCTTTTTGAGACAAGACATCTTGTAGGTGAGTGGCCAGACAGAGGAAAGTGCCTTAATTAAGGAGTTTAATAGCAGCCGTCTACACACACCCAAATCGTATACCATTTTAAAGCTGATTATCTAGCCATCAATATTAGGCATGATATGGAGCTGACTAGTGGTGCAATTTTTGCCCAGCATAAATCCAATATGGCCGTCAAAATAATTGAAATGAAACTACTATGTCCAGTAAATAAGTGTACATGATACATAACAGTTATCTAGATGGCGAACATGCAATTTCTGGTCACAAGAAATATGTCAACTAACATTTAAACCTAATTTGTATAAATCCAAGATGGCCGCAAAATATGAAATTGTTGCCATATTTGTTCTTTTGTAATATATGTAAGTTATTATAAAATGTAAATCGTGACATACACACACCCAAATCATATTCTCTTTCAAAGCTTACCATCTCCCCTTCAATATCTGATATGACATATGACTATAAAAAGGTGCAGTTTCTGTCTAGATCACCAAACTTGAAATGTCGAAAGTTTGCCTAAATTGTGTAACCGGTACTATTTTAGTTAATATATTAGTTTCCAAAATTGAGTGAGTGAGTAGAATATATAAAAGCTATATTCTGTTAACTCTAGCTAGATAGACTCCTCATTTCCATAAATTCAAGATGGCCGCCATATTATTTAAAACGCCAAGTAGGTTGTCTGCACTGTATTTGTAGCAAGTTGAACCATACCCGTATACATGTGTATCCGCTTTACATTTGCGCACACTTTAGGATGGAGGGACGAAAATTCAGCGGCTTGATTTCACATTATGACAACAACAAGCAACCAACTACAACAACAACAACCAACAACATCTGAAGCAGACGTTTATTCCAGATGTTTATTCCGTATGCTGTTCAGACCATAGGCGGCGGAAACCGAACATTATCGGGGGGGGGGGGGGGTGGGCTCAATGTTGAGGGCCCGAAAGGCCCGATAGCGCTAGGGGAGTCCGCATTTTTTGAAATCCAAGTGGTGTGAAACGCCATTTTCTGCATTCTCAGCTCAGCAAAGTTCTCAGCAAAGTTCCCAGTACTCATGATTACACAAATATATTAGAATAACAAATATAATGTACAGAATTATTGGGGGGGGGGGCTAGGCCCCCCAACAAAATTATTGGGGGGGGGGGGGGGGCTAAGGGTCACCGGGAAGTGCTCGACTCCGCAATCAAGCGTGATGAAGACCACGTGAACGCACTCACCATGCATGTGACAACTAACATGACAAATCCAGTTGAACCAGAGTCACATCCAGAAGTCCGTATCAACATTTCTACAGGGCTGCATGCTACAAAGGATGTGCATAAAGCATTACTAGATCTTAACAGAACAGGAGAAGAAAAACTGGAGAAGTGTGTATTTGGGGCTTTTGAATTTGGCCAGACCAGTAGCTTCTACAGTTCCATTAGCATGTCGGGCATAAAAACATTTGCGGACATGGCCAAGAACACTAAGTTCAAACTGGCAAGGGCAGTGCCATTTCAGCATCAATCAGTCCAGAAATTGTATTCCGCAGAGCATTGTCTTTGGCGCGGTGTAGAGATGATGTGTCTATGACAACTGTTCTCAGTCTCAGTACCCGTAGCCCTCTTTCATGCTGATGGCACAATGAGGAAAACGAACAAGGCGGAATTGGGACATCAGCTACAAAACCAAGTAGTGAAGAGAAAGATGACATAACAGAATACAGCACACCGGAAAATGTCTACATTAGAGATGCGATGGCTGTCGTACAAACGATAACAGGTGACACATTGCAGTCATTTGATGATTTAGCCGCATCATATCTGTGACAACATTTAGCTGGCTTCCAAAAAGCCGACACTGTTGTGGAAGTCTTTGACAGATATGACAATGAAAGCTCGATAAAGAATGCGGAGCGAGATCGTCGTGCTGGAAGTAATGATGTGTCCCAGAAATACCAGGTGATTGGCGGACGTCCAGTTCCCCCATCCAACAAGCAATCACTTGTGCATTGCCTAGGACAATGTGTGATTGAATACGCACTCCCATATCTAGAGATCTATGCATGTAAGCTCTACGTTGTTGGGTGATTCTCTAATGGCGATCTTGTGAAGTCTGCCAGTGGCAAAGGTGTACTCGAAGAATCAGAACTTGCTAGTTCGCATGAAGAAGCCGATACTAGAATGATGCTACACACTGTCATTGCCGACGAAGACTTTGGCTCCCGTGGTGTTTCACGGACAATAATTATTCGATCACCAGACACTGACGTGTTAGTGCTTGCAGTTCACTACTTTACAAAGTGCCATGTGGATTGAAACTGACGTTATCACCAGTTCGACAGACAAGCGTCGATTTGTCCCAGTACATGCAATATGTGATGCTATCGGTCCAGAGTTTTGTAGCATACTTCCTGCTGTTCATGCAGTCACAGGATGCGACTCTGTGTCGTCACTCTTCGCAATTGGCAAGAAAACAGCATTTAACATTGTCAAGAAAAAAGGAGCAGAATCATTCAGCGGACTATCTGACCTGGGACAAAATGACAATACTGCTGCACTTTAGCAACTCGGTCATTTACAGCAGTCCTGTATGACCAACGTGACAAAGAGAGGAGTGCACATACAGATCTTAATTTGTTAAGACTGAAGCTAGCTGCCAAGAAGGACAAGTCACTAGCAAAATTACCCCCTTGTGAAGCCAGATTTGAAGAGCATGATGGGCGAGCACACTGGCAAACCAAACTTTGGATGAACCCGCACATAGCAAAACCAGATGTTGGGTCTCCAGAGCAACATGGTTGGCAGAAGAAAGATGATAGGCTTGTACCTGTGTTCTTCAAGGGACCGATGGCGTCAGAGATACTCAAAGGACTCATATGTTGTTGTTCCAAAAAGAACATATGTGTTTTCAATTGTGTCTGCAACCAGGGCAACATGACTTGCACTGACCTGTGCACATGCCATGGTCATGAGGACTGTGGGAACCCACACTCTAGTGATAGGGCACCTGAGTATCTTGATGACGAACTGGACGACTAATTGTTATAGCGGCTGGTGCGACTGAATCTTTCATGCTGATAATGTTCCGTGAAACAGTAGCATTTTTGTGTACATTTGTTTTTCCTATAATACATATAATGTACACTGTACATATGCTTTCTCATATTTTCATGCATCAAACCTACAGTATCATTCTTCAGTTTTATGGTGATGGCGTACATTAGCCTAGTTGATCTAAATATGTCAAAATATTAATATTTGGTGGCCATTTTGGATTTAAGCAAACAAGACAATTATCAAACTCAACTTAAATGTAGCCTATATATATTTTGTTCCTACACTCCAAATCACAATGTTAATGCTACCTCAAATATGTTATCTGAATGTACATACATAGAAACTACACTTATATATGTATATTTGAAATTATGTGATGCCCATCTAAATATTTATCCTCGTCAAAAGGCTGAACGACTGGAAGCTTAAAGTATACCTCAGAATACAAGGCTTATAATGCAGTTTGAAGTGGTATATGATGTACGTGTGTGTTTGTCGTAATGTATGTCATGTAATAAATGCAATGCATCCTATAAGGACATACATGGCAACATTTTCATATGTTTGGCGGTCATTTTGAATTTATGCAAATAACTTTCTTTGCCTAATTATGTTTGAAAGGTTGCTCACAAGTATATTGTAACCAGAAACGACAGGTTAGACTTTTAAATAAAAGAAATATTCCATTTGCACTCATTTACATTGCTGATATTAATATGTTAAATATTTTGGCGGCCATTTTGCATTTATGCATCACTTTATGTCTTAGACCAATGGTAAGATGTCAAGCTTTGAAATAGTACATGACGTGTGTGTGTATGTCGTTCTTGACACTGTATACAACTTGTGTGCATCACATATGAGAACATATGGTAAACTCTTCATATATGGCGGCCATCTTGGATTTATTGAGATATCTTTCTTTTGTAATTTAACTAAAAATCTCGCTATGGCGTGTATTGTAACAAACAACAACATTTAGAAGTGTTACAACCTGAACTGTATATTTTGCATTGACTTGCATGACAAACTATGAATACTATCAATTATGTTGGCGGCCATCTTGGATTTACGCTGGGCAATTACTGCACCACCTGTCAACTCCACATCATGCCTAATATTGACGGTGAGATGTTAAGCTTTAATATGATATATAATTTGGGTGTGTAGAGGGCTGCTATTAAACTTTAAAAAAAAAACAGGCTCTGGCCGCTCCCTATTGCTTTATACTTGCTACAATGGGGTAACTAGAAAAATGGCAATTATCTCGTTTTGAAAGTTTAATTATTACGTAACGAACATCAAGCATGCACGAACACCTAGCACTAGCACATAGTGACATAATAATCACTGATGCTGCACCCCACGCCGGCGTCAAATGTTTCACGTCGAAATAGGCGCCGGATTCCCGACGAATTCCCATTAAGCTGCATGTAACGATACTGCAGAAACACCTTTCTGTCTCATACCCGGCGGAAGAAATTTGCGCCGATTACTAGACGAAAAGTGCGTTCATGCGATAGCTCTAAGTAGAGCTGAGCTGGTTTGCTTTTCATCAGGAAACCGGTGTATATTGCTTGCGCCGGCGCGGAGTGCAGCGTCCGTGATAACAGGACGAAGAATCATGTTGTTTCAGAAGGCCAACAGCTATCGGTATACAACACCAGTAGCCGATTTCACCAACATTGCAAAGTATACTTTTCTAGCAAAGTATACTTTGAGGTAGTAATCATTTATTTTTCCTGAAATGCATTATTTTATATAGAACTAACAACTGCATATATTTGATGATTAAAAGTATGCAGAATTATTATACTGAATGTATTACATTATCACAGCCAAAATGGCTGTGATAATGTAATAAATTAAGTATAATACAAATTAATAAATTTATCTTAAAATTGAAAATTTCTCCCTCAATGTATACTTTGCTAGAAAAGTATACTTTGCAATGTTGGTGAAATAGGCTACAGACGGCATGGAAAGTTATTAATTATTTCGTTCTCACAAATTGGTACAATTTACAGTCAGGAATGGTTCATGGTTCCACAAACGAACAATACATCTATCATTTACACATCGTTGTTACACCGTTTTAGTTTTTATAATTAAATGTTTAAAACAACGAAAACATAACTTTTCTAATTAAAAATAATGAAAACAATGTGAAAACGATGCGAAAACGATGCGTTGAAAGAAACGACATGCGCTTAAATAGTGTTTACGTAAACAGAAAACATGATAATCTCTATGTATATCGTATAATTTCACTTCGTCTTCCGTTAGTTTTCACAAGCCATTAATATGTTTCCATATTTACCCATCGTGGTTAGTGCCAGAACTACGTTTCATCTCGCAAAATAGTTCCTTCTAAATCTTCACTAATTTGTTTACTGCATGTATATTTTGTATATTTTTTGAGGCGCATGTAAATTGCGAGTGATGTACGTATATAATACAAATGTTATTTGTGTGTGGATATATGCCACTCGTTCTGCCGCACATCGATATTGCGCTATGGCAAGCTGCGGAAATCGTGCATAAATCCATACAAATCAAATAAACTATACAAACTATTTCCTGGAAAAGTTTCGAAAATTCGCAGGAAAGAAATTGGAATGAAAGAAACTAAAGCAATCCATGGATTGCTTTAGTTTCTTTCATTCCAATTTCTTTCTTGCGAATTTTCGAATCGTTTTCAGGAATTAATTGTAGAGTTTATTTGATTTGTCTGGATTTATGCACGATTGTCGCCTCCACAATATAGCACGATATTTACATAAACAGTTATTACAATGTCAACAAATAGCTTGCCATTCAGAGAACTGTAAAAGTACACATGATTGCAATGTACAGATAGCAGCGCTCCAGATAAGGAATTAGTAATTGAGTATTTTCACTCCATCATTTCTGAAGTAATTAGGGTTTTCAAAATTTTAATTGGGTAAAATAAAATCACACTACTGTTTACACATCAACAGACAGCAATTATTGAATAGTTTGCTTCGAAATGAAAACATATCTTGGCATTCCATTATAATTGTCTCCTTGGAGACAATCATAATGAAATACCAAGAGGTGTTTTCATGGAAAATAAGAAATAAATCTATATGTGCGGTCTGTTTATTGTTTTCTGCAGTATGATAAGGTACCACAAAATTGTTATTGCTTTTTGATACTCGCTACTTCTTATTTCAATTGGGTTTTTGGCCATTTTAATTGGGTATTTAAGCAAATACGCAGCTTATCTGCAACGCTGAGATAGTATACACACTGACGGACATGGTGGAAAATCGGTTGTTACTCGCGTTATGCAACCTGTTACTAGTTTTTTTTCTAATAACAGGTTGAACACACAGGTTGAAGTAACATACCAAGGTCTATAAATGCATTAAATATACCTAAATGTATCAGTTATGTGTTATAACAGGGAGTAAAACAAGTTTAACTTACTTTTTTCACTTATTGATACATGTAGGTATATGTAATGTATGTATAGGCCTTCGTATGTTACTTCAAACTGTGGTTGAATAGGGGTTAGAATTTATTTATTTTTCTTGTAAAAGGCTACACGAGTAGTATCTGCGTACTGTTGTTAAAACAATACTGGTTTACTCTATGTAACCCGATATTAGAAACACGAATGTTCATGTTTCCAGTATCACAATCATGGTGACTTGTGACGAAAGTTTCACATTTATATATAACGGTGGCCGAAATGCTATTTTGAACTACCAAGCCGCCCATGAAACAATATTTTCACCAAAACCACCTATATTTATGATATCGCTTTATAGCAACTGATATCCGTACGGGAAAACATACATAGACGAACTTGCAATTCATTAGTTGCGGGCAATAATTCTGCGCTCAGAAGAGAATCATGAATATTGCTTGGATGACATTGGTGAGAAAAATACTTCTCTGAATCGGCATGATTTGCAATGGAAGGGAAATAATCGATGGCGAAATATGTAACCAGTGGTTGTCTCCCTTGGTTGTAAATTGTATTTGAGAATTGTAATTGAAGTGTCATCATGTATATACCCGCTTGATTTTCCCAAATAATACGTGAAATGACACAAACCTGGGTCCTAATCTCAGGACCCAGTACACATATAGCACATAAACATAAACACGCCCATCAATAGTAAACAGCCTCGTAGTTTCGTCTTGTTCGTCTAGCGATGTCATTTGTTCTGCCGTGGGAATCCGTCGTCATTTTATCGTAGAAGTTCAACAAACTGACGAGATTTTCCTTGTCAACATTTTCCAGGAAGTCCGTCATCGACTCGTCTACAGGCATGCTGTCCACATAACATTTACTCAGGCGCTTTTCTATCGTTTTATTCGTTTCGTCACGTCCATTTGGTATTACACCCGCTGGCAGTGTGTTTATTTCGGAATACTCGCTACTTACCGCAGAAACACCGGAAGCGCGCAAGTCCATTTCTGATCTGGCAACAAACGCATTTGTGGAAAGCGACTGGAAAGGTTTCCGTTTCCAAGTATCACATTGCGATTCACCGGATGTTGTGCACGTGCCCCCGCGAGAAAGGTCGGTCTCGGAGCAAGTTCTATAAACACATTTCGATTTCACACCTTTACAGGCAACATTTTCGCCACAGTCTCTAACCGGACGTTCGGTGGTCACGTGTTTCCGCTTACTCTTGTCGCTCTTACTTTCACCAAGCGTCTTTTTGATCGTGAGTGTACTCTTTCCTGCTTCACTTACGCGGTTGCCAATGTGACGGTCACTATGCTTCCTGTGAACGCTATGCAGCTCTTCGGCATACTCCCGTTTAGGGGTCGATACCATCGTGATTTCGGAACCCAGGTGGTGTGCCCATTGTTCCCACACTTTGAAAACTTTACCCTCGTTTAAAACCAAGCGTTTCTCCTCCCCAGTCGATTCAAATGACGACGTAGACAGATAGCCGGACGAATCGCTGTCGCTCTGGCTGGTACCCTGTGAGTTGGCGGATTGTAGCGGACACTGACTGGCTGCTGGTGGAGCCGGGTTCCTCATTCCAGTAACACAAAACACGCGGCCTTGCTTCGTTCTCCGTTCTGTCATCTTGATTGGAATCTGAAAACAAATAAGCCACATTTAGATCACGTTCGTCTGCATGTACGAGGAGATAATCAGCGAGCTTTAGCGAGTTGATTATCGATCGTACATGCGGACGAACGTGATCTAACAGTGTTGTCACATCCTTATGTCCATACACTGACATTGTGCTGTGTAAATGCAGAAACAAAACTCGAAATTGTATCAAAGATGTTATAAAGTGATATTATTGTCACAACTGTCCTTTTGATAAATGCTACTAAAAGTAACGATGTAGCTCCAGACTGAGAGGCTACACTGCTGGTTATTGACGCCGGTTTTTCATAATTCTTTACTTTTCAACATTCATATTACATCTACAAATTCAAAAATGTGAAAATTAATAACGTATTTCATGACTTTTATAATTATGGGAAAGGTATCCATGGTCGCATGAGAAAAATAGTGCGGTTATTCTTCGTATTGTACTAAATGAAAACCACGGCACATGGAAAATTCCGGCAAATTAGTCACTTCAGACTGATTAATATTGGCATGTACAGTGTATGAACGTGTACTTTACTGAAGGGGTCAGTGCAAGAAGGGAGCTAAATCCTAATAGACCTTATGACTTAGCCCACTTCTTCCACTGACCCCTTCCATTATAGTTACGTTGTACTAACCATGTAATTGCAATTATTTATTTTCATAAACAATTATAAATAAGTGCCACTAAGACTGCACTGATATCACATCGTTCCACTATACAAAATGTATGTCTTCTATGTCCAAATCTATAGATAATGTCGACCAGCCATTCGACAGCTGTGCGCTGGACAACGTGTAATAAACCTAACACCACCTGTTGTCGATTATGACACATTAGTCGCCAGGCGTAATTTGGTCAAACGAGGAGAATAGAACATAATGATGTGTAACAACAAAGGCAGGTTTCGTCAAACTGAAATAAATAATCAGATCGTGATTGTATAATTAGGCATACAAAATGTTGTGTTTGTGGCAGGCCGACACTATCCGCGAATTTGCGGCCATCTCTGGGTTATTATATTGATGTAACTGTAATGTGCACATTTCTTCATTTTCTATATTTGGAGACGTACACATCATGTTTTAAGTACAATCATGTCATATATATAGCAAACTAACTTGTAGTATTTCCGAAGTCGGAGAAATGGAGTTTATGCAATCAGCGTATACCCGGATTACTAAATCAGTGTTAGTTACGAACGGTAACTCTTGCAATCTACTCCCGTACCGTCCTGTAGCCAGCTACGGACGGTACGGGAGTAGATTGCAAGAGTTACCGTTCGCAACTAGATCAGTGTATGCCTTATTTGCGATTCAGTTAGTGAAATAGTTGCCATGATTCTAATATGTGGCTGTCACGGTGACTTGAGAAATGGTGCTAATGTGTTTGGCGACCAGTGTAGATCTAGATCCAAACAGCATGCTCACCCACGTAGTCTGGTCAGGATCTGCGCTGTTCGTGTTCGCCATTCCATCTGTGAAACACCCGTCATGCTTCTAACAAGTAATATATATCGTCATCAGGCTGGCTACAGACGTGTGCTATTTGATCAGGATATACACTGGTCACAAATCCCATTAGCCCCATTTCTCAGCCACATTATAGAGACATATACATTTTGTAGAGACACAGTGTGTCAGATGATTTTCAATATGTGATTTCCCACTTTATGTGTGACAAATGACAGATATGAATCGAAAAGACTATTATATTTGTTGATCAAATACCAAGGAGTTTGTGTACTATACTACTGTATCACTACTACTCATAAACTGTGATATGACATTTTCTGGCAAAATGAACATTCATTCAACATTACCCCACGTATTAATTGGCCTTATTATATATTTTATATCAGACGTAAATGTCCAAACTGATATTAGGGGCGATAACCGTGTTTCCTTAAAATGTTAACTCACAGTAATGTTTATTCTCTGTATTTATTTATTGATGTGCAATGATCACACTTTATAATCTGTCAAAAATATATTTTTTTCAGTGACGCATTTAATTAGTACAACTAATTAAAAAATAGCATGCCTCATTTGCATATGAAAATAGTGAATCACTATCAGTAAAATAAATATTACTAAATGATATCTGTATAGCGGGCAGTCGTAATGTTTAGAACTGTTGGAATAGTGACACAATTATACATTTATTTAATTCCTATAAATAACATGTTGTGCCTACTGAGTGGGCATGTACCTTTAACTTACTATTTATCTGTTTCACAAATGTCTGCGTACATTCGAAACCCACGATTTTATTGAGATATAAATGATTTAAATCTACTGAAATATACATTTTGTTCCAGATTTCTTTCTTTTTTTCACCATAGCATATTTGTATTGATTTGATTTGACCTGTTACCTAACATTAAACAGTTTACTTATACATTTAGTTAGCTGCCTCGGCATTTAAACAGATACATACGAGCTTTCTTCACATTTAAACGTTTATTGTCGTCACATTTATGTTTATATCTACTACAAAGGTATAATATACTAACCGAATGACAATATATATATATTATACTTACATTTTCAAATAATTCCGATATTGAAATACAAGATATTTTACTCCATTTCACAGGTTTAATATTTTCTCTATTCTACCGAATATCCACACATATCTGTCTACATGCATCGCATTCTTGTTAAAGTTCCAAACCCCAGTGTTCTGAATACAAAATTGATATAATGGCATTCATGACGTGCTTTGTTTGAATGAATATTATCATTCCATAAACATATGTCAAATATTTGTAACAATTAGGATATTCTTGTCCCGCCCACAGTGTGAGAAAATCGGTGATAATTAACTACAACCGCCCAGTTTAGTAAGGAAACATTACTGTTGTTTGCAAACAGCGTATATCCTGATCAGCCTGCACAAAGCAGGCTGATCAGGATATACACTGTTTGCTATGCTATTTTGAAAACATAAAATATACGCCCGGTAACCAGTATGCACACGATCATATACTGCCTATATTTACAGTTTGATCTGGTTTCATGCAAGTCGCACAGTATTATCAAGTTGTATGTTATTTTTTCAGTCCGTGACCCAATTATTGCACCCGCTGTGAGCGCAGACACCAGCCTATAATCTCTGATTGGTGCATGTAAGGCAGGTGCCTACATTCACGACGTATGTGAACTGCTTTAACTTTATCAACTTTATATTAGACAAATTCATTGATATTGCTTGCATGAAGTTTATGAAATCATATCTTCCGCTTTTTTCTGAAGGCCTTTTTACAGGAACCTATAGATAGTTTCACGTGTATCGTCACACGTGACCGTTAACCCTTTATCTCCCTATCCTGGCACGCGGCATGGAGTGATACCACACGTCGCGCCGACCATTTGGCCTCTTCACACATTTCTCGGACTTGCATTGTGCAAGGTGTCAGTTATAATCGGATTCCTGTTTAATAAGCTATTCACGGAACAAAATGTGCAAACCGATCAGAAGAACTACGCAGTTCTACATTTGCATTGACCCAGATATTCCGTCAATATTTCAAGGTACAGACACCTTGATTATTGAAGTCTGGAATGTTAATGTACCAAGAAGCACGATTAGTGAAACATTGCACATTTTAGCTGTGAAATTATAATATTAATAACACCAATAGAAATAGCTGTTCCATTACATGGGCCCGTTTCACTAAACTGCGTACGACTAAAATGTTCGTAAGTGCAAACTTATGATAGTCTGTAAATTTCACATTAACAATGTTTTTTTGTAAACAATTATTGGATTTACATTTATTGAGCATAGGCTGCAAATGCAGCCTATGCTCAATAAATGTAAATCCATCAATTGAGATTTCCAGATGATCCTAAATTTGCACTTACGAACTTTGTTTAGTGAAACGGCCCCCAGATACATGTAGTTGATGCATTTTAATTTAAAGTAAATGTACATGTAATTAATAACCATGACTTGCGAGAGAACGAAATAAGCCGATACAAGAAACAATTAGGCTGCGATACAAGCGTTTTGGTCACAAATTTAACATTGTCTTGATAGACAAATATATTACAACGAAAATATACATTTAAAAAAAAAGTATTGGAAATCGGTGAAAAAAATGTTTAATTTACCTATATTGGAAGAACATAGTTGGGAACAGTAACGGAACATTGTATGTACGTTCTGTCTTACCAGCGCTGTTATCACAATATCCCAATCTGGTGCCAGGCACTCTGACCACGCCAGATAATGTTGACCTAAATGTGAATGAAACCCTGTAACGACTGTTCATATCAATATACGTGTATACGCTGGACCTCCATGAGCATATCAGAATATCGGGATTCCAAATGAGAGACAAGATCAACTGGCGTGGATACTGATCAGTGTCTACGCTGGCCGACTGCCATCTTGTCATGTCACGGCAGTCATCATGACACGCCATAGC
Organism: Conchocele bisecta; assembly: GCA_029237695.1. Classification (NCBI taxonomy): domain Eukaryota; kingdom Metazoa; phylum Mollusca; class Bivalvia; order Lucinida; family Thyasiridae; genus Conchocele; species Conchocele bisecta. Next base: position 91,476,485 of record CM055273.1, read on the forward strand.
CGATACTGATCGCTGTTTGTTTCAGATGCCGACACACATATCACGTAGCAGTCTGTCACTCAAACCACGTGACATGCCGACACTCAGACCACGTGACATGCCGACACTCGGACCACGTGACATGCCGACACTCGGACTATGTGACAAAGTTAATACGTCCAACCCACAGACATAATCCCTGCTCCAACAGCAGGGGATGTTTTACTGCAATGTGTCGTCATTTATTCAAGATGTATAGCTTTATCCAACTTTCGACGTCATTTATTGAAAATTACTAATACGTTTTCGACACATCTTACACGCGAGAAACATTCAAATATAAATGTCAACATGTTATCGTTTATGATTAGTTTAGCCCCAGATCAGACTGTGCAATAGCACAGTCTGATCTGGGGCTACACTGATCGCTGTATACATAATAAGAAGTAATAAATAAATAGAGGTTTCTGTAGCTAGCGTTACATAAACACTATAGCCCATATACACAGGATGACCAGGGTCTACTCTGGTGGCGAATTCTATAAGACCCATTTTGTCTTCAAGAGTTATTTAATTAAGTTTTCATGGTAGTCTCAGCAATTATATTGATATTCGATCTGATAGCACTGTCGTAATCGCTTCTATGACGACCGCGACGTTGACAAATATGTAGTGGTTTTTTTTTTGTTTTTTTTTCAACTCGTAGTTTTTTTTTTTTTATATTTATTTTATTTTTAGTTACAAACATTTCAAATATGTTCGTATACTTCTTGATGTGGAAATACAGTTTACAGACAATCGGGTATCATTAACCGTGGTCGCACAGATTTAATGACTTCGTCTTCAAGTTATCTGATTACTGTAGTAATTAGTATAAGTTACTCTCTCTATTTTAAAGTACAACTATTTAGCTGTAAGAATAGAAGTATGTATGGTATGTTAAACAGGTAATACACCTGGAATTATTTACGCTGTTTCACATAATGTGGCGATACGATTCAAACTGAGACATGAATAGTTGCGAACGGTAACTCTTGTAATCTACTCCCGTACCGTCCGTAGCCAGGCTACGGACGGTACGGGAGTAGATTACAAGAGTTACCGTTCGCAACTATGACATTAACTAAACCGTACATTGACATAGTAGAAGTACACCTACTCTGGAACAAAGTATACAGGGTCTTTGATGTATTATAGATATTAATGATCAATCATTTGGTATGAGTGTGTAAAATATCGCCACTTTATTGAGGAAAACCATTGAAAAAGTCGTAATTAAGGCTGAGGCATATTGTTTCTAAGCATTACTACTATCGATATCACAAACATACGCAGCCTCGAACATGGATTTCTTTTATTAATTCGTTCCCACGAAATAACAATTCGTTCCCTCAATTTAGAATTCGTTCCCACAAATTAACAATTCGTTCCCACGATATAAAAATTCGTTTCCGTGGGAACTAATTGTTATTTCGTGGTAACGAATTGGTAAATTGAGGGAACGAATTGTTAATTCGTGTTAATTCGTGGGAACAAATTGTTAAATTGAGGGAACGAATTGTTAATTCGTGTTAATTCGTGGGAACGAATTGTGAAATTGAGGGAACGAATTGTTATTTCGTTGGAACGAATTCATAAACAAAAGAAGTATACGTCCCCTGCGGGACTCCATAGTTTTAAAGTACATGTACAACTATTTGGCTATAAGAATATAAATATGTATGGTATGTTACACAGGTAATACACATAAAGTGGCGATACGAGTCAAACTGAGACATCAATAGTTGCGAACGGTAACTCTTGCAATCTACTCCCGTACCAGGCTACGGACGGTACGAGAGTAGATTGCAAGAGTTACCGTTCGCAACTAGGACATTAACTAAACCGTGCATTGACATAGTAGAAGTACACCTACTCTGAAACAAAGTATACTAAGTCTTAGATGTATTATAGATAGTAATTATCAATTATCTGGTTCGAGTCACATACATTCGGCGTGTTTCGGCTTTCATCGGTATGCCGAATGCACAAAGCACCAACGCGTATCGTGAAGTGGGCATCTGCATGTTTTACAGTGGAACTTCTCTAAAACGTACACCCTGGTTTTGAGAGGTTCTACTGTATTTACCAAACTTATTGTACAAATGTCAGATGAGACACCATCGGAGAACACGCAAACCAACCCAGGCGCCGTAGACAGAGGCAAGATACGGCAACGATAATCATCAGAAGGGAGACAACCCATGACAAATAGTCATCAGTTGTCTTCCAAAGTTCGTCATAACCGCCCCGGAATCATACCCCCACCCCATCACTCCGGATATCCGCCTAGTCAGAATATGTCTACTGTCTGTTCCACGATTTTTTTCTGCCGACAAACTTTTGGCTATTAATCACATTAAGTGTAAAAACTATTTAAATGTAAGTACTTTTTCATCGATAACCCTCCTCATTTTGTTTATTTCGGATGAAATTTAAACAAATATTGATTTTATTGAGAAAAACTATTTTGCGATAGAAATTTAACAGGGGGGAAAATGAGGTGGAGAGTATGAAGAAGGGTAGAAAAACAAAATAATTTGGAAAATGGCTCCAAGACCTGGCTATATAGCTTGGATATGATGTAAATAAGAAAATAAGAGTAGGATTTTGAAAATCGGTCCACAAAGTCAACACTTTTTTTTTTTAATCTATTTTTAGCACCCATGTTAAATTCCGATAGACAAATAGTTTTTTCGCAATATTTGATGGAATTTCAGGAGGGTGGCTTTTTTGTTATTGATGAAAAAGTACTTACTTTTAAATATTTTTTACATTTAATGTGTTTAACAGCCAAAAGTTTGTCGGCAGAAAAAACGTGGAACAGACAGTAGTATCGGCAGCCAGTCTGTATATGACAGGGTGACCGTTACATTGGATGCTATGGAAATGTTTTGCTGTTTTGATATGCAAATGAGGCAGGATATTTTTTAATTATTTATATCAGCTAAATGCGTCACCTGAATAAATATTTTTTTCTCGACTTATTATAAAATATGATCATTGCACATCCAACAAATAAATAGAGATAATAAATATTTGTTTCCGTTAACATTTTATTGAAACACTGTTATCACCCCTTATATGAAAAAGTATAATAGTGTCAATTAACTGCGTCCAGTAATTATGAATAATTGTTTATTTTAATTAATTGGATATCTACGAAATGGACGAACAAAGTATGTCTGCCTATATTACAACATGGGATGTGGGAGACCTGATTTAAGAAAGACAGTGCTAGTGTTTATATACGGAAATATGACTTCAATAGATGTAACGAACACATTGGCAAACACAAGTCACTGGCGCCACAAGTGCAAACACCAATAAAACAAGGATACATACGTACTATACAATCCTATATGTGACAGTGACTGGAGAAATGGGGAGTATGGCATTTGTAGCCAATGTAGCACCTGATCTACTAGCGCAATCCTGCAGCTTGGCAAAGATCTATCATGTTTGTTACAAGCACAAAGGTTGTTCTACTGACTGAATATCGAACTGTGTAGACCCGGATCAGACTGCGCGTATGCGCAGTCTGATCCGGGTCTACACTTGTCGCAAACACCATAAGCCCCATATCTCCAAAACACAGCCACATATGCATCAACGCAGGGTCCCAAGAACGTCAGCTATTTGAAAATTATGATTTAAAAAATGTATGCACACTGATACTCACCAATTAAATCGTCTCACAACAGCTTATACATTTTGAAAACATCATTGCAACTAAAACGAAATTTCGAACACAAATACATACCTTGTTTACTTGCATTGTGTATACTCTTTCGTTACTGTGTACATTTTTCTCCAATATACGCCAATGGTATAGAGATGCGCTTGTGTTTCATTGAATAAAGATATCTCATTGACCATCATTTTGTATAGATAGTTTATCTTTTCTGTATAGCATCGCTCATAATGTTCGGCTTCACCGCTTCTCAATATCATCCTAGTTAATTAAGAGTAGATAATCATCTAATTGACCCGCCGCGTATACCCAAATCAGCCATGCAAGCCCAGGTTGACGAAACGGCGCCTAAATTTGAAGAAAGCAATCAAATTATCAATTAACTCATCAAACACGTTACAAAAGCCGAGGATAATTATCCTCGGCTTTTGTAACGTGTTTGATGAATTTCAAGGCGTTTGTTTTGTTACCTAATTAAAGATGTAAAGAGTTTTGCATCTCAGAACGTGCCACGGATCTTGGACAATAGACACTACTATAATTTTTAAAGTTAATTACATGCTCTCTAACTGAGAGTTAATTTTGTCGCGTTTTAACTGCTTTGACACACGAGTAATATGGATAAAGTAGATGTTTGTTTAATTCAGATAATTGATCCTTTCATTGGATCGTTTTTAGTAATCGCGAAATAGTGTAATAAAAAGTTGGACATTTCGGGTTTTGCATTAGTCTTCTGAAATTGTTCGTTGGTTAACCATCAATAATACAACTGCTTATATCTATGCATTCTCAGTAACGGAATATATACCGAGCAATCGACCGGGCACCGTTAAATGTAAGTAGTTTCTATAAGTTACTTTTAATAGGTTAACATTGTAGTCTTTGTGACGTGTACATGACTAAATATATTTTGGAATATATCAGTGATACCATGATATCATGATACGCTGTGTATATCAGTATAATAACTACGTTTATGAAAGTTAACGTATTTTTCCACGTCTTTAATATTTACTTTTGTTAATAAAAATGATTTATTGAATGAACAGACGCATTAGGTAATTTTGTTTTTACAATATTTGCGGATGTGCATATAGTATTAAATTTCACGTATCACGCAAGTAGTATTTGCAAGTACATGCACTATATACTGTTATGCAGTCATTAGTTGATTGTACATACAGTTATAGAATAATACAAATAAAAGTATCATAAATACAAAATATTAACATACCTGCATATCCAAAACTAGAAATTGAAAATAAAATTTAAGTTTTCATTATTCAGTTTGGGACAAGAAAATGACTAATAGTATCGCCAAGACAACTGCCCTCAGGTCGTGTCAGATTTGTGTCTGTATAACTGTTTCTTCTTGATATTATGATAAGCATGATTAAACACGAAACGTCAACATGACATTATTCTCATGGAATCAACATTAATTGAAATATAGTTGGACATTTTTATTATTATATCATCATATATTGATTCATTGGATGCTAGGACGTACGAGCCAAATCGACCTTAGAATCAAAGCATGATCTGCGATTGTTGCAAATGTCACAGTTCTCAATACGATTATGTGATTAATGACGTAATAAATATTAGTAATTTCCAATAACCTCCATGGGGAAGCACATTTAATACACATTGTTTTAAAATAACTCTGTTTGTTAAATTTCCAACCATGTGGTCGAAAATATAATAAAAAGAGTGACTTTAAAACAATAAATATTTTCTTCGGAGCTCCATGAATAACTATCAATATTGCATGTTTTAACGTACAATATTGTGTAGCAACAATTGTCAAGTATAGAGTGTACTTTGAACTTGAAATTACAACCCAAACATGTCAGAAATCCATATTACATAATTATATCAAGTCCCTCGATTTATTACAGTTATTTCCCTTGAACCGAATTCAGTAAACGGTAGAGCACAAGTTATTTGTTAAACGTACGCGGAGAGAATGCCTCAGCGCCGTTTGTCGCAGTAGGATAACGAGGTCGATATATATCATTGACATTTATGAAAAACAAACGGACAAGTAATTGATTGCTGTAATTAAATACATATAATCTAGCGACAAAACAATACATGTGTACCTAGCGACGATCGTTTTGCAATCTCGTATTGGTCAATGGGGACATCAGGCTTTTGTCATGAGGACAAAATACAGTAGAACCTCTGTAAACCGGACACCCTGTACGGTCCGGGGTGTCCGGTTTACATAGGTTCCACTGTATTTAGTATAATTATATGTGGCTGTGACTGAAGAAATGGGACTTATGTGTTTTGTGACCAGTGTAGATACTGATCAGACTGTGCATCCGCACAGTCTGATCAGTATCTACACTGTTCACCAATCTGTCCCTCCATGCATCTACTAAGCCACACAGATCGTTATCCCGTTGGTCACAAAACTCCACAAGTCATATTTCTTCAGTCGCACCACTTTTGATTGTACGCTTTTTTTTAATGAAACTTGTTTGTTCTGAGCGTTGATTTCTGATTGTAATAATATAGAATATTCTTTCAATTCAGATAGATTATCATAACCTCCTTAATTGAAAGCACACATTTCCACTGCATTGTAACTAATACTAAATTCGGAAAGAAAAACGAGCCAATGGCCATTGGCTTGACACATTTTGGAAGGTCTGCGAGTCAATTCCTACCCTTAAATGTAAGATAATAATAAAAACACGGGTGTGTGCGTTTATGTTTTTATGTGGTACATATACATATTAGGTCCCAGGTTTTACGATTGACAAGAACAATCTGAACATTCTAAGAGTGAATAATACATACAGTTTGTACTTGTTGGTTCGTCATTTCTATATAAATCCTGGAATTCATGTATAACTGGACAAAACTCACAAACTTCGTTTGTCTGTGATAGTCACTGCTGTCGCTGTGCAATGATGTCCCTGTTATTGTTTAGCCTTTTTACTGATATTAACATAACAATGGGCACAATAAAGTCGTTTCAAAGATCATAAACAACAGAATTTTAAATGCAAAGAAACCCTGGTAACAAATTACAATTGCATAACACATCTTGGGTTTGCCAGAGACATCCCTTAATCACCGAGTCGGCTAAAGTTCCGCTAGTGTTTTTAAACAATCGTATGTACATGTATGTATGTGCAAAACCCACTCGTCTTACGATGGAAATCTCTGAATCATATTTGCAGTCACCGTTGGAATTTAGACGTGAATATTATCGCCATGCCACTTTTGATGGCTTAATGGCTGTTCTGTCATGAATCAAATTACAACAAGCGTTTCATTACGGATGATGAAGATGTTCCCAAAACGATTGATTTGAATTACGGTTACCAGACGCTTTTAATGTTGCCAATAATTGAAAAGCAACAGGGAAGAGGGTTTCGTATTGTGTCACCGCCAATTTATAATGTTTATGTTGACGGAAAGCATTTAAATGGTCATGTCCAGCATGGGGCGAGATTGTTAACTGACCAGGTCAGTCTTGCTAGGTGGCTGGACACGGAGACAAGTTATGGAAACTGTCCGGTATAAGGAGGAGGGTTGCAGAGTTGAATAGTACTAGTCATGGGATAATCGGTCTTGTAACAACGCTGCGGTTTCATGAATAGTATTTGTGATATATTATTTATTATACTGAATTTATTACATTGCCACAGCCACGCTGTGATAATGTAATAAATTCAGTATAATAAATTCAGTATAATAAATTCATAAATTCAGTATAATAAATATTCAGTATAATAAATTCAGTATAATAAATTCAGTATAATAAATTCAGTGTAATACATTAATTGTAATAAATTCAGTATAATAAATTATTTATTACACAGTATAATAAATTCAGTGTAATAAATTCCGTGTAATAAATTCAACCGTTTCAACCCTAAGTAACTTGCATTATCGTTTTTTCTTCTGAAAAATGACACTGTTGTTAAACTGTTGTTAGACTCTGAAATAATATTCACCAATTTCGTAGAGCGTGATGAGCGGGCTCGTTACGAACCGTCTCACAGGATCTACACTGTTTGTCAACATTGGAATCGGGTAAATATTGTTGATATTAACAATTGAACAGTTTTAGATATGTACCATGCGTGACGCACAAATCTGACGAAATTTTCTGAACCCATGGCAATTTTTTAACCAATTTCCAACTAAATGGTTACGGAAAACATCCATTCAAAATCAATGTTGGCGACGAAAATGACACATGGAATAATAAGGTATGGTATCTAGACAACGGAATGAAATTCCATTCTGAAAATGAGACGTTAATTCAGCTAACAAGACATTCATTCCCAATCACAGTTTAATTGTGATGAATCTATTATTTGTCCATTTCCGACAACAGTCGTGAGAACATTTCCGTCCTGGGGGCCGTTTCACTAACCTTCGTACGACTAAAATGTTAGTAAGATTAAAATTATGATCTGTAAATGTCACATTAACAATTTTGTTTGTAAACAATTGATGGATTTACATTTATTGAGCATAGGCTGCATATGCAGCCTATGCTCAATAAATGTAAATCCATCAATTGAGATTTCCAGACGATCATAAATTTGCACTTACGAACATTTTAGTCGTACGAAGTTTAGTGAGACGGCCCCCAGGTTTGGTCGAACTCTCATTCCCCTCTAATGATCGGTTACTTCATAATGTGTCTGTATCTGGAGAAATAGAGCTTATGACATTTGAGACACGTCATGTAATTTTGTACCTAAGAACATGTGCAATATCTCATAAAAATATTTATAACATATACGATATTTTCCCTAAATCACGTCGAAAGATGACAAAAATCCGCATTTTTACAGAAAAGATCACATTTTATGTATCATAGAAAATCGCACATGTTCTTAGGTACAAAATCGCATGGTGTGTCTCACAGGAATAGGATCTGCACTGTTCGCCATTTCATCAATGAAACACCCGTTATAATAGTCTAATTTTAATAATAAGCAATATACATAATATCAGACTACAGGAGTGTGCTATTTGATCAGCACGTACAAATCCCATACGCCCCATTTCTCCGGTCACCTGTAGCCGATTTCATCAACATTGCAATATACTTATCTAGCAAAGTATACTTTGAGGGAGAAATTTTCAATTTTATGATAAATTTATTATTTTTTATTATACTGAATTGATTACATTATCACAGCCATTTTGGCTGTGATAATGTAATAAATTCAGTATAATAATTCTGCATACTTTTAATCATCAAATATATGCAATAATTAGTTCTATATTAAATAATGTATTTCGGGGAAAATAAATGATTACCCCCTCAAAGTATACTTTGCTAGATAAGTATACTTATATATATGCAATGTTGGTGAAATCGGCTACTGATCTGCTGATGTAATCCTGCAGCCTGATAACGATATATCCTGTTTGTCTAACTGACGGAAACGCGAATAGTGTAGACCATGATCAGACTGCGCGGATTCACAGGCTGATCTGGATCTACACCGATGAAAAGGTCATAAGCCGCATTTCTACAGTGCCATGTAATAAAGTCATAAGAGGGTAATTACAAAATTGACATAGACATGTGGATTGTACCGTATTTGTCTACCCGGTACCGCTGTAATTTCGAGAACGGCCCTCATATGTGTATATGTAAAACGACCAATAAAAACATATTTTTAAATTTTACTGCAGATCAACTTCAAAATACACAATCTAATTTTTCAAAATTCAATTTGGTTCTTCATTTGAGGAAAAACATGAAAGCAAGACAAGAAAAGCTGAGAGTAAATACAACAACATGGGGTAATCTAATTCTGGAATCCTCAGATCTGTACCGATCTTGTTCAAACTTGTCAGACATTCTGTCACATTGTTATTGTTTCTATCAGTGTGTACATGTCCTCATTATTGCGTAATAGCAAAATCAATTTACCCTCAAATCTAACGTATGCTTCATCAATGTCGTCGAAATGATCTCAGGAGGAAATACGCAAATAGACGCTTGCATAGACATGGGGTGTGTCAAAAATACAGTAGCCGCACATTCTGTTGAGGCGTGTATATGTATTCTTAAGACTATCAGTGTTCCAGTTGATTTTGTCTATATACATACTTGTTTCTGGCAAGCAGTGTAGACCCAGACCAGCCTGTACTTCCGTGCAGGTTGGTCGGTGTCTACACTGTTTGCAAGGGCTGGCGTTTTTCCTCATGAGCTCCATCCACAATTTCACTGTCTTTGCCTCCCGGGTCGGTATTGGTGTTTTCTGCTAAATCTGACACTTATTTTCATTGTACACCTTTCATGGTTGCCGAATCGATCATTGTCATAACGACATGGTGACTTATCATGATATCGTCGATTATCGTCACCCGCATCTCCAGCCAGATTACTCGATAATCGATTATCGACAGTGAAAATCCGATTCTTTAGAATGCAGAATTGCATATTTTTAATTCTCCAGTTGAATGCCGACAACTTGAAATTTTCACTCCGAATGTCACAATATCGACATACACTAACTAAATGGCGAACAGAGTAGAATATAATTGAATGCGCCTATGAGATATTGATTGCAGAAGCAATATGCACATAGCAGTGAAATAAAATCGTAAATAATTCCATATTTTTCCATAATAAATAGATGTCTCTTTCCGATCGTCCGACCAACACTTGAAAATCGGTGTGCCTCAAATAAGTATATTGCCGATTAAAACAAACAATATCTCCCTTGTGTACATCAGCACTACATATCCGGCGGCACAGTTTCAAATGAGCTGCAGTGGAACCTTTCTGAACCGGACACCCTGGGAGATCCCCAGGGTGTCCGGCTTAGAGAGGTTCCATTGTAGTTTAGGCATATAGCCACCACTTGAAGATACGTTTGCGTGTGTTTTTAAGTGTGGACTAACATCACGTGAATTAAAGTGTACCCCATCGGAATTGGACAAAACGGGACTTTCAAGTGGGTGTCCGGTTTAGAGGGGTTACACTGTACATGTATAGGTATAAAGTTATTTTAATTGATGGATTTACATTTATTGAGCATAGGCTGCAAATGCAGCCTATGCTCAATAAATGTAAATCCAATAATTGTTTACAAGAAAACATTGTTAATGTGAAATTTACAGACTATCATAAGTTTGCACTTACGAACATTTTAATAGTAAGAAGCTTAGTGAAACGAGCCCCAGTTCTTCAATATCAAGCGGCATAACGATGATCAGCTCAACAGTTTGCTTTGAAAGTAGAAGCACTTGAAAAAGATGTTACACATCGTTTATGAATATAGTTGTCCTCTTTTAAAAACTTCGTTTTCTTTGTCGCTGATTATATTCCGAGTATACCATTGTCAATGTGTATGATCACGTGGTACTAACAACAACAACAAGTACCGATTCAAAGTACGTATTCTTTTATAGTGTCCTTATTACGTAACGGATTTTGATGAAATATGGCGCATCAAACGCGTCTTGTTAAGCTGCATTTGGTGGTCTCTGTATTTTCGCCAAAACTTCTGTCGTTTTTGCGAAGAATCGATTTCCGTGTCTCCGACACGGAAATCGATTCTTCGCAAAAACGACATAAGACTGTGCCAAGCACCATAGACCACCCAAATGCAGCTCATGAAGACACGTTTGCTGCGCCATATATTATCAAAATCCGATGCATATTAAAAAACTATCAAATAATTCTTACTTTGGAGTGGGCGACGTTGTTGTTTTTGTAACCACGTGATCATGCACCTTGATTGTGTCCTCAAATAGCTGTCCTTTCATTGATTAATGGGATGTACATTTTTCGTCATAATCAGCACATTTTTGCTGTCGACATAATGTTCAAACACTGACAGTTTGTGCAATAGTTCCAGTGAAAAGTGAAGCAATATTTCACCAATGTACATCTGTATGTCCACGGCCACCATTTACAATACCTCACAGTAATTTATGACCGGTGGAACTTACGGAGCCCATGAAAGAAAACATTATAAGTGCCCTAATGGTCGTTCATTTGTCACCGGGGTGGGGGTGGACATGTTTCGTAACGTCTTCATCGCTCATAAGTGCGGTACATAAATCATCGTTAAGCGGCCCATCGTTAGCACAAAATAGATGTTTTAGCTGAACCCATTTTTTCCCTAAAAATAACAACAACAACAACAATAGCAACAACAACAGTAGCCGATTTCATCAAAATTACAAAGTATACTTTTGTAGCAAAGTATACTTTGAGGGAGTATTCATTTATTTTTCCCGAAATGCATTATTTCATATAGAATTAACGACTGCATATATTTGACGATTAAACGTATGCATAATTATTATACTGAATGTATTACATTATCACAGCCAAAATGGCTGTGATAATGTAATCAATTCAGTTTAATAAAGATGAATAAATTTATCCTTAAATTGAAAATGTCTTTATGAAGCTAGCCTGGTGACAAAAGCCATAAGCCCCATGTCTGCAGTCACAGACACACATGATCCGATCTATTGCATTTGTATCCTGCATCCATCAACCTGGCTGCGCATGCGTACAGTCTCATATGCCATCTTTAATAAGATGATTTAGCCATGGTGGGTCACATGATTAACGGATGTTCTACGTTGTATCATATATTTTTATTACAAAGTTTCAACGTTTTCAGTCTAAAGTACTTACGTTCATCTGAATTCCGACAATCCATTTGAAGAAGGAAACATCCCAAATATCAAGATGTGTAGTTTGATACGTATCTACACTGTTGACCAGGACTACACAATATTCGAGCCAATCCACTGAATTATCCACTGACAATGTGGCTGTAAATAATTGTCATATTCTCAATAACACCGTCCTTTGGTGTTGTAAAAAGTACTAAATTGAAAGCGAACCAGCGCAGATATCATCATTCCTAATAGACAATTATACGGAGCCCCGCAAGGGACATGGATTTTTTAAAATTAATTCGTTCCCACGAAATAACAATTCGTTCCCTCAATTTAACAATTCATTCCCACGAAATAACAATTCGTTCCCACGGGAACGAATTGTTAATTCGTGGGAACGAATTGTTTAATTGAGGGAACGAATTGTCATTTCGTGGGAACGAATTGTCTTTTCGCGGGAACGAATTGTTAAATTGAGGGAAGGAATTGTCATTTCATGGGAACGAATTAATACAAAAATATCCATGTCCCCTGCGGGGCTCCGTAATCATAATAGACAATTCAACAATCATTTACGTTTTCACTAACAGTACCTAGCTACGGCAGATACGTCGATTTCCTCCCTAGTTTCCATCGTCAACAGTTTCCAAATTACAACCACAAACAACAAAGGACAGAGCTGTAAATAACTCACCCCGGAACACCCACAACTGACACAAACTTCAAATATTCATTTCGGTGCCGTACTGGTCCGTTTCTAGTTAGACACTTAATTTAGTGGTTATTTACTCCTAATATAGGCGTAATTACTTATTATATATATTTGCGGTTGTGTGTCGTACCCTAACCCCGATTGACACCAGCGTCATTATACTGGTATTATAGCACATGAGTAAATACTTGGCCTAGTCGTGAGCATTTTTACTTTAATAATAGCCCGACCAACAATGATTTTATAAATACGTATACGATTTTTCTACCACTTCTACACATAGTTTAGAGATTTTGCACGCATTATTAGGAGACATTGTATGGATATTGTCGTGTGATAAATCACTTAGAACACGGTTGTCCGCCTGTACCAAGGTGTATGATCACGTGGTTACAACAACAACAACAAGTACTTCCAGAAGCCATCCGATTCAAAGAACATATTATTTTATTTTGTCCTTATTGTGTAACGGATTTTGATGAAATCTGGCGCATCATCTTGTTAAGCTGCATTTGGTGGTCTCTGTACTTTAGTCCAAACTTCTGTCATTTTTGCGAAGAATCGCAATAAAATCAATTTTGGACCACGAAATAAGAAGAAGCCTTTGAAAAAAAATAATATTAGGGAAACAAATATTGCACTGACATTTTGCAATATAATAGATGTACCGTGTCCTGAAAAACTAGATATTTTACGATAATCGAAATTAAAATGATTATCGAAATTACGTCAAATTGGTCCACTCCGTAAATGGTCCGTAAATGGATCCATAGTTCGCGGCCCAACCATATATATCTAGTATTTAACTTACAAGGTCGCCGACACACGTCACTGGTTTCTACATCAAGCTGTAATTTGAAAATTGAAATCTTTATTTAAAACATTTGAACACTTAATACATGTATGTAAACATACTTACATACATACATGTAAACATGCATGTTTTTTTAGTAACGTTCGTTGACTGAAAATCACTGAACAACAATTTCAAATGAAAAGTTGTCATTATTCATGGACACTGTGACAGTTGATTTTTCAGATTGTATTCTGGCCGATTCTTTAAAAAAAACAGTTAACTAAAAGTTGTTTCGTCTGTAATTCATATTACGGTATAAATCGATAATACACACGCTTGGATATTTTCATCAACGTACCAACAAATGGCGGGAAAGTCTGTCATATAAATAAAACAATAAATCTTCGGCATCTGACTGTGTTCGGCGGCTTGTTTCAACTGTCAGTCGTTTACCGCACAATGATGACCGACCGACTACAAGCCCGATGACTAATGACGTCCGTTGACGTCGTGGACCGCTTACGTCATCCGCCAGACTGACGGTCTCTATACGGTGCGCCGTAAAGACTACATACAGTGTCTGTCGTACCGCATTACTTGCCAATGTGCATGTACAGTAGAACCTCTCTAAACCGGACACCCTGGGCAGTTCCCAGGGTGTCCGTTTAGAGAGGTTCCACTGTAGGCCTACTTCCGCAGAGGTTGACTATCTGCTTGGACATTGTTGGTTTAAAGTGCAACACTTGGTTTACGAAAATGTAAAACTACCACTGAACATTTTTGGCCAGTGTAGACTGAAAGACGCAACTTGTTTTAAAATTAAGTAAACATACAAAACCTTGTTCATACCATTTCACTCTTCCATCCTTAATTGGACATTGGAGTTTGATTGTTAATTTTTGGTATATATAATTCATGAAAAAAATGTTGGTTCAATTTTTTAAATTGAATTATACTGACAAATGTTGTGGATCATGATGAGGCGAATCATCTGGATCAACAGTGTTTGCACATGTTGGCTTCATGGTCTGTATTTTTGAAAGGGTGACATACACATTGTGTTTGCACACCATATATGGTGTAGTCAAACAAATAAGATGCTAGATCGTTCATGTTTGTACCCGAATGCATTTCAAAGAATTAAGTATTTTTGCATAATTCTTCTATTTAAGAGTTTATGACTAATACAATGGAAAACCAGACTGGTGCCTTTTAATATTAAATGTATCGAATTCAGCTCCGAAATACTCGAATTTCCTCGACAAGCAATTTCGTACTCGTCTGGGCCCGATTGCTCAAATCTTCTGTTAGCTTAACATACTGTTAAATCCTTAGCATTGCTAAGGATTTAACAGTCTGTTAAGCTAACAGAGGTTTAGAGCAACCGGGCCCGTGTCTATATTATCGCCAATATGTTCATTCGATAAAGATCATTGAACTCTCTTCCTGTTTGCAGATGCCATCTATACCACAACGGCTTAGGCCGGAGGGAATCCCTCTGAAAGTCGACAACACCACCCGCCTCGTCACTGGCTTGACGAAGCAGACCACGTGCAGTGACGTCATCAAGATGGCGTTGAAGAAAACTGGAACAGACAACAAGGACAATCACTACATGTACTACATTATTCAATCTTCAAACGGGTCTGAAACAAAAATTCCAGAAAGAAGTAGAATTCTCAGTGTGCTTAAAAACTCTACCGACAATAAAATAAATTTCATCTTGAGAAAACGGAAATCAGTGTCCATAACGAAATATTCTGGGTCATCCATGTCACTTACGGAAGTTCCCTCGAAACGACAATGTCGCAATCGACTGAAGTTCAACACAAGTCTGGATGAATTGGATGACACTGGTGTAAAAGTGCTGAAGATCACAAAACTCACATCGGCGGCCAAGGCCCAGCGTCAGGATGTCGCGGATCTGGCGAAATTTGTCCAGAGTCAGATGACCATGTTGACCCAGCAGTGCGACAACAATGACGCCGCACCGGAAGTCGAATCACGAGGCGACACCGGCGAACAGGACTCATTCTCGCACGAGGTTCTCTTTGAGAACACGGCGGACTTCTTTGATCCTAGGGGTGAGGCAGACATTATGGAACACAAGCAACTTCCAGTCATAACCAAGGACAAGCCAGCAGGTGCAGCCCGACACTGCACACCGGTGCACAACCAAACATTGAACAACTCGACCAATCGGAGCAGCCCGCGATTCAGAACGTCGCTCCCATTCAAGAAGTTGTCGAAATTATCCAAGGCGTGTCTGAGAACTCCGAGCTACAAACTTGAAAAATCCACTTCCAAATTCCGTTTCCTACAGCGACGAAACAGCAAGCGGCTGAACAACTCCATATCACACTTACAACATTCAGAATCACAACGTTCCTACGACCTTTCGAATACCAGCATGACCGTTGATTCCGGGTTTCTGGATATAACGCGCGAGCTATCATCAAAAGACGTGAATGGAAACTGCAAAAAACAACCAAATTTCTTGGACAATTTTCTCATGGACACGCGATACAAACGGCAAGCGGTATCTGAGCAGCTGAACAGGAAATTCGTCGACTATGAGCAGCTCAGGTCGAATTGCCTTGATGGGAGCTATATGGAGCAGACCGACGATTTCACAGGCCGTTTTGACGTATTCAAAAACATGCGGAAAGAGCGACGTGGACTTGTGAATGACGGTACAGGCACCATTCAAATAGATCAGCGAAATTCGGTAAATGTGGGATTGTCTTCCACGGGAGTGAAGCGAACAAATACGTTCAACAAACAGAAAGATGGCGAAGATTTATCGGACTATATCAAGCGGATTTTCGCCAAGCCCACCAATGTTGATGAAGACGCTTATATGGAAAGTTTTATGTAAACATGTAGATACTGGTATAGGTTACATCTTATCGGACTATATCAAGCGGATTTTCGCCAAGCCCACCAATGTTGATGAAGACGCTTATATGGAAAGTTTTATGTAAACATGTAGATACTGGTATAGGTTACATCATACCTGGGCCCGGTTGCTCAAAACCTCTGTTAGCTTAACAGACTGTTAAATCCTTAGCAATGCTAAGGATTTAACAGTCTGTTAAGCTAACAGAAGCTTTGAGCAACCGGGCCCATGCCACTAACCCGAATTTTCTGTCTGTAACGCAGAAGGAATTACAATAAGTCGCGCTGCGTTACAGACAGAAACTTAAATACAGATTCATGTGTTAATCAAAATTATTGCATAAATGGGCTTTTACTACGGAGCCCCGCAGTGGACACGGATTTGTTTTCTTAATTCGTTCCCACGAAATAACAATTCTTCCCTCAATTTAAGAATTTGTTCCCACGAATTAACAATTCGTTCCCACGATATAACAATTAATTCTCTCGAATTAACAATTCATTCCCACGAATGACAATTCGTTCCCTCAATTTAACAATTCGTTCCCTCGAATTAACAATTTGTTCCCATGATATAACAATTTGTTCCCACGAATTAACAATTCTTTCCCGTGTAAACTCATATGTATTATGTGTCTACACTGTTCGCCATACATCATCATCGAAACCTAAAGTTCAATCCATACCGCTTCGACAATTGTCCGGCTGCAAGAGTGCAAAGGACGATCAGGATCTACACTGTTCAGAAATTAAATAAAACCGGATTTTGTCAGATCGTGGTCAACTTAAAGTGCTAACTAATTATCATTCATATTCGGTCGACATTTTGGTCGTCTTTTGAGACACGAGCTAACAATACCATGCCTTTTATTTTTACCAAACCAGTGTATAGCCTGATCGAACAGCTTATATTCATCCGGACATATTTGCATAGTTTGGTGACTGTATAATCGATGTTTAGCTTCATGAAATGGATATAAAAATACGGATCAGACTATTATACTCTGTTTGGCCCTGATCAGACTGGGTTTACATTGGTCGCAAATGTAACATGCCTGATTTAGTCCGATCGTGGATTGTATAATTTACTATTGTTGTACTGTATGATCAAGTGACAAATATAATAAGCCCTGGACATGTACTCCACGCTCATGCTCCAAATCAGGAAGTTTGATTGGCTGAGACTGAGCTGGGCTCAGTCTCAGCCAATCAAACTGCCTGATTTCTAGGACAAAATGTATCATGTTCTCCAGTTGTATATGATTGGAAGACATACGTACGTGTACATGTAAGCATGGTTGACAACCAAAGACAACCAACCAGGTTCACTAAAGTTCATACGACAAAACATTCGTACGACGATTTTTATGACGTTGTTTCTCAAACATGTACACATTATTGGAGGTGAATAGATCCGCGAAGGATTTACAATCATCAGGAGGCCGTTTCATTAAACTGCGTACGACTAAAATGTTCGTAAGTGCAAATTTAGGATCGTCTGGAAATATCAATTGATGGATTTACATGTATTGAGCATATGTTCCTATGTTCAATAAATGTAAATCCAATAATTGTTTACAAGAAACGATTGTTAATGTGAACTTTACAGACCATCATAATCTTGCACTTACGAACATTTTAGTCGTACGAAGTTTAGTGAAACGGCACCAGCTATCGGTGAGAATATTACAGTAGATTTCAATTTCGTACTTACGAACTTCTTAGTCGTACGAAGTTTAGTGAAACGGGCCCCAGTATTGTATTGTAATATATTATGTACATACAAAACAATGTACAGTTATAATATAAATATATATGGTGCAATAAACTTGCTTTGTTGAAACAAATGTGGTATTATTTAATTGCATTTGCCCGGGAAATGATATACATTTGAACCTCCCCGAACGGCCACCTCTCTACAACAACACCCTCTCTCTACCAGCCGCTTTTTTATATACCAAATGGATGATTTCCTCTGTATCTAACACTTAGACTGCTGAGCACGAAAATTGTCGTCTGCTGTTGCTTTTGCCTTCTTTCTCAATAAAAACATGTTTTGACAGCATTTTAGAATCATTTCCATTGGAAATTATTCTAAAATGTTGCCAAAGCATGTTTTTGATGAGAATTATCGAAGAAAATAAATAAATAGCGGACGATAAAATTTAATTCAGCATTAACCTCCCTACAACAGCCACCTCTCTACAACAGCCAGTTCTGCGTCTTCCCATGGGTGGCTGTTGTAGAGAGTGTCCTATACAATGGAGCCTCTCTAAACCGGACACTCGGGAAAATATAGACGTTTACCTTAGATGTGTTTCGCTGCTATGTATCTCTGATTACAATGACTTTTCATGATTGCAAACCACTAGAATGTGTCATGAAGTGCTCGCATGTCTGATTTACAGTGGAACATCTCCAAACTGGACACCCTGGGGACCTCCTATTTATAGTGGAACATCTCCAAACCGGACACCCTGGGAACATCTCAATGTGTCCGGTTTGGAGAGGTTCCACAGTACACGTACATTTATGTACGACTATAAACTATAATGTATACATTTGTACGCCAGGCAGTGACACTGTTGGGCTATTGGCTTTGTGACCAGTGTAGCCACAGACCAGCATGTGTATCCACACAGTCTAACCAATGTATTACAAATGTACCCACATATCAGCGTGTGTATCATCGGATAAGGGTCTACATTGTTCTCTGTCGAGTATTTAACTCTTAGAATGCGGAATGCAGATATACTGGTGTGGTTTTACACTGGTCGGATAGGCGATAAGCCCAATTGCTCCAACTTTCTCCTTCAAACGACTGGGTTCAGAAAAATGATACAAATCTACATATACTTATTTTTTTACATTTTATTTCACCCTTTACTGCGCATGTTAGAGACACGCTGACTTTAAAGGTACATGCCCACTCAGTAGGCAAAATTAAGAATGACCCTTCTTTTTGTTTCGTGAAATTTGGTTAAATATTGATTTTATTGCGAAAAAACAATTTCCCCATGTTAAATCCCCATAGACATCTTCACGGGGAAATTATTTTGAATTTTAGAAATACTGGACCGATTTTTAAAATTTAACTTTTGTTTTCTTAGTTAGATCATATCCAAGCTATCTAGTCAGGTTTTGGAGTCAATTTCCAAATTTTTTCGTTTTTTGACTCCTCCCACACTTCCTTACCACTTTTTTCCCCAGGTTAAATTCCCATAGACAAATCAATTTTTCGTAATAAAATCAATATTTGACCGAATATCACGAAATAAAAAGAAGGCTCATTCATAAATTTTCCTTTAATTTAATATTATCGAAAACAATATGGTTTTTGAATTGTTTATATCGCCGAAAAATTTAAGAATGAGCCTTCTTTTTATTTCGTGAAATTCGGTCAAATATTGATTTTATTACGAAAAATTGATTTGTCTATGGGAGTTTAACATGGGCGAAAAAGGTAGACGAGTTGTGGGACGAGTCAAAAAACGAAACATTTTGGAAATTGACTCCGAAACCTAGCTAGATAGCTTGGAAATGATCTAACTAAGAAAACAAAAGTTAAATTTTAAAAATCGGTCCAGTATTTCTGAAATTCTAAAAAATTTCCCCATGTTAAATCCCCATAGACATCTTCACTCCGTGAAGATGTCTATGGGGATTTAACATGGGGACATTTTGTTTTCGCAATAAAATCAATATTTGACAAAATTTCACGAAATAAAAAGAAGGATCATTCTTAAATTTTCCTTTTATTTAATATTATCGAAAAAAATATTGTTTTTGAATTGTCTATATAGTCGTAAAATTTGGGCAGCTTTCGTGAAACAGACTACTTGATCTGGGACTACAAAGCTCGCACATTCAGCGACACAGCGGCACATGCATATGTGATAACCGCTGCAATATTCAACATTGACTGACAACAGTTGCTTTACAAATTCATACTGTATTGGAATGCAGTGTGTGTGTTTTTAATTGTACATATATGCATATATCGTCTCTCGTAATTCTTGATGGAATGGCAATTGTGCAACATCTGTATGTAAATATATTGTATGCTGTAAATAAAAATTAAATTCTTCATTAAAACAGGCATCGCTTGTCATATTCAGTGGCTGAGCAAATTGACCTTATCATGTGGCTACCAGCATAGCCCCAGATCACAAGGTGCATGATCACGTGGTTACAACAACAACAATGGCTGTAAGTGTTGAAAGCGCGCCCACTCCAAAGTAAGTATTATTTGATATTTTCCTTAATATGCAACTGATATTGATGAAATATGGCGCAGGAAACGCGCCTGTATGAGCTGCATTTGGTTGTCCCTGGACTTATGTCGTTTTTGCGAAGAATCGATTTCCGTGTCAGTAGACACGGAAATCGATTCTTCGCAAAAACGACAGAATTTCGGGCCAAAGTACCCAGACCACCAAAATGCAGCTTAACGAGCCGCGTTTGATGCGCCATATTTTATAAAAATCCGTTATATAACAAGGACAAAATAAAAGAATACCTACTTTGAACCGGAGGGCTTCTGGAAGTTTCAGTACTTGTTGTTGTTGTTGTAACCACGTGAGCATACACCTTGTATCAGCATAAGCATCCGCGCAGTCCTGATCAGGGCACACGCTGTTTGTCAATGGGCACACATTAGAAAAGAAGTGTTACTGCAACTATCTGAGTGATTTGTTCATAATCCAGATATATGTGTGGATGTGCAAACGGATATAACATTTATACAAACGCCGCAAGGCCCCTTTTGCCAGCCAGCTGTCTTGTTTTACTGTTGTCATTAACATTTGTTGTTAATATTTTATATGCTATTTATAAAACGAATAATACATAAATATGATATGTTTATCAATACAAAATTATATTTATATTATCTGGGCGATTCGAATGTATCATTGCACATTACATTATGTGAATTTGACTTGAGCAATTGTGTATATGGGTTTGGTGACGAGTGTAGCTCCTGATCAAATAACACACTCATGTAGCCGAATAACGATATATATTCCTTGTGAAAAAAAGCTTAACGGGTTTTTCTTTGATGGAATGGCGAACAGTGCAGATCCTGATCAGACTGTGCGAATGCACAGGCTGATCTGGATATACACTGTTCGCAAAACCCATAAGTCCCTTTTCTCCAGATACAGCCACACGTGTGTCTGTGACTGGAAACATTGGATTGTATCGCCTATATAAGCAGTGTAGAACAAGTAAATTGGCGGCCAAGAAGGACCCATTTTCCCTGCTTATCATTTCCAAAAGAACAAATAGACCCACACATCAAACATAGCAAAAACTATCAAAATGACAGTACATGTAGTTTATATTATAATACATATATAGCAGTAAATAAATAAATAAATAAATAAAAAAAAGAGTAAATATTCGCTACCTATTATAATCATATTGGTCGAGTCGACCAATATGATTATAATAGGTAGCGACTATTTACTTTTTTTTATTTTTTTATTTTTTTTTATTTATTTATTTATTTACTGTTTTAATGTTTACTTTACCATTTCGCTACTGAAAATAATAAATGAAGTTAACTAAAGAAATGATTTTCTTTCTAAAATAAACAGATTTAGACTGCATAAATCAAATTTCGCTTACCTGTATAGTGTATACAATACATGTAACACTGACGAACATATTAAGATATTAAGATGTTAACCCATATTTTAACGAGGTCGTGCTGACAAGATACTATTGACGATATAAATGTACGTGATAACAACCCGAATTTTCTGTATGTAGCACAGGGCGAGTTTACGTAAATCTCAAGCGTTACAGACAGAAAGTCCGGGTTAACGCTACAATTACATGGTTGCATTACCTCATATACATGAATTACAGTGGAACCTCTCTAAACCGGACACCCTGCGGACACCCTACAGATATATATTATTGATAAAACAAAATTACAGGTTGAACACCATATTAAGATGAGTTCACGAGTTCATGTTGACAAGATACTATTGACGATATACGCGATAATTGCATGTTTCCATTATCTTAAAAACAGAAATTACAGTGGAACCTCTCTAAACCGTACACCCTGGAAATTCCAGGGTGTACGATTTAGAGAGGTTCCACTGTGTTTGGAAACGATACACTTATACGTATTCACTAGCATGGCTTAAAATTAGCATACATGTATATTTCACAATCAAAGATATTAAGATGTTAACACATGTTTCAACGAGCTCATGCTGACGAGTGACGGTGTGCGCGATAATTGCATGGTTCCATTAGCTGTTTGTACATACATGCAGCTGGACAATGTAACGTTATCGCCGTAAAAGTGGCAGGCGATAGCATCTCGACAATCGGCCCACCATCTTATCTACTAGTGTCATTATCGCACGTCCAACATTACCAACAGTTTACTGAATAAAATGTTTTGTACGACGGGTAATTAAACACGAAGTAAAAATGTCAACTAGTAAATGTGTATATACATGTAATGACGACTTTTTAACACGTTAATTAGCTATGCGTATTATGATTTCATGCATGTACTGGCAAAAAAGTAAATGTATAACATTTTCCATGGAAAACAGTGCATGTAACAGCTTTAAAGGTTAATACTTTCAACGAGCGATATAGTATATGTTTATAATATACCAAACTGAATAATGGGGATGTGTTAAATACAAATGTGACAGAACAGTCACAATGCAACACACATACAAGCAGCTGAGACGATGACACATATTCACACCCAACCAGACTTCCTTATGCAGAAACACAGGCAGCAAAGTTAAATACGTAGTCCTTAGATTCAGAAATTGACACACGCTAGCGTGTGTCAATTTCTGAATGTAAGGACTGCGTATTTCCCGGCATTTATGCATATTAGACATAGACCCAAGTCTATCAATGACAATACATCAGAAACCAAAATCAGAAATAAAAGCCGATTCACAATAGGCTTTCAAATATTCGTGTGCATACGTATTGTATGTATGTACAGGACAATATTGAACCGTCCAACACGAACACATGACGATACAGCTATATACAATATTGGTCATGGCGACTATCGGCCATATATTTTTAATAGAGATCATGTTCCATGTTACAGAGCTCTACAATGTATGTTAAAGCAGCGTGTGTGGTACAGCACCGCCTGTGTTAATCTTAATCTGTAAATGTATTTATAAATACTTGAATATTGTGCTTGAAATCAAGTAGCTTGATTGGCTGAGCACGAGCTGTGCCATACATTGCTTGATTGCAAGATTAACACAGGCGGTGATGTATGCAACAGTTTTACATATTAAACCCGCGTGCACATGACCAGTACCATCAACATATACTTATAAACACTCGTAGCGGGCAGATGGGAATTACAAAAAAGTACATAAATACATGTTCAAACTAGTATTAATAGCGTAATTGTATTACACGTTGTAAATAAATATATCCGTACAAGATATCAGTGACGATATCGGCAATAATTGCGTGTTTCCATTACATACATGTATCAGGACAATACGAGACATTCGCCATAAAAGTGGCACACGATACCATCTCGCCAATCGTCCGCCATCTCCTCCATTACGGCTGATGTTCCAGGGAAATTACCAACATTCGCCAATT
This sequence comes from Conchocele bisecta, assembly GCA_029237695.1. NCBI lineage: Eukaryota > Metazoa > Mollusca > Bivalvia > Lucinida > Thyasiridae > Conchocele > Conchocele bisecta. The sequence goes on from CM055273.1 coordinate 91,500,866, forward strand.
AGGACGTTTTGTAAACATGCAATTACTGCGTTAATCTTGATATTCGATGTTAAAATATAGCAACGTAAATAGAAAGTTGTCTACATTTGTTGTAGTAAATGAACAATACAAATGTATTGTAAACATGCCATTACTGTGTAATGGTTATGCTGGCGTTAACGCTGTGTATCTTTGTTTGTTTTTGTGTGTTTTGGATAGGTTCGATTTTTATTTTCTTTCAAGAACATTACCAGGAATATCATTAGGAATTCGAAACTATCATACAATGTCATACTTAATGCATGTGACACGCCATGACAACATTGGGTTATCGGCCATGTGGGTACGGCGTCTGATTAAATGTGTCGGGTTTGTCAAGCTCTACAGTATGACGCACATGGTGCATGTGTACGTACGATAATAAATATGTACTATATATACATACGCACTTGTGCTCGGGTCGTTCAGTTATGCTTGTCGTACATGTAATGAAAAATTGTCTTACATGTAATGAAAACGCTGGTGTTAAATTGTCTTACATTTAATGAAAACGGTGGTGTAAAACACGCAAAACAAGAGATACATGTATATACCTTTTACACCAGCGTTTCATTGCATATACTACCAAGGTGTATGATCATACTAAAAACAATAGCAAGTACTGAAACTTCCAGAATCCATCCGATTGAAAGTACGTACTCTTTTATATTGTCCTTATTACGTAACGGATTTTGATGAAATATGGCGCATCAAACGCGTCTTGTTAAGCTGCATTTGGTGGTCTCTTTAATTTGGCCCACACTTCTGTCGTTTTTGCGAAGAATCGATTTCCGTGTCTCTGACACGGAAATCGCAAAACGACAGAAGTCTGTGCCAAACTCACTAGACCACCAAATGCAGCTCACGAAGACGCGTTTGCTGCGCCATAATTCATCAAAATCCGTTTCATATCAAGGAAAATATCAAATAATACTTTCAAGATTTCAAAACTTTCAGCCACTGTTGTTGTTGTTATAAACATGTGATCATGCACCTTGACTACAAGTAAAACTAGATTATACCAGCGTTTTCATTACATGTACAACAAGCAAAACTAGTAAATGATCCAAGCATATTAAGTGCATTCTGTGTGAATTAAGAATATACAAACTGCATTACTTTCTGTTGCTCATGATCAAATAGCACGTGTACTCTTCTGTAGCCTGATACCGATATATATTGCTGTGAGAAACATGACGGGTGTTTCACTCATGGAATGGCTAACAGTACAGATCCTCATCTGACCGTGCGAATGCACAGGCTGATTTGGATCTACACTGGTCACAAAGCCCATGAGCCGCATTTCTCCAGTCACAGCCACAAATGCAAAACAAAACTAATTGCGATGTATAAAACAAACAAAATACAACGAACACAAAACATACACAGTGAGCTTAACAATGCAATTTTAACACGTTGTAAATAAATATATCCGTACAAGATATCCGTGTCGATATCAATAATAATTGCGACTTTCCATTAAGTACATGTATAAGGACAATACGAGACAATCGCCATAAAAGTGGCACACGATACCATCGCCATAAAAGTGGCACACGATACCATCACGCCAATCACCCACCATCTCCTTCATTACGGCTGATGTTCCAGGGAAATTACCAACATTCGCCAATTAGGACGTTTTGTAAACATGCAATTACTGCGTTAATCTTGATATTCCATGCTAAAATATAGCAACGTAAATATGTTTTGTACATTTGTTGTAGTAAATTAACAATAAGAACTTCGCATTGTAAACATGCAATTACTGTGTAATGGTTATGCTGGCGTTATAACTTTGTACTTTTGTTTGTGTAGGTGTGCTGTGGAAATGTTCGATTTTTTTTTTGAGAACATGACCAGGAATAAATACTCATTAGGAATCCTAAACTATCATACAATATCATACTTCATGCATGTGACACGCCATGACAACATTGGGTTATCGGCAATGTGGGTACGGCGTCTGATTAAATATGTCGGGTTTGTCAAGCTCTACAGTAGGACGCACTTGGTGCATGTGTGCGTACGATACTATATACATGTATGTACTATATATACGTACGCACTTGTGCTCGGGTCGTTGACTAGTTAAGCTTGTCGTACATGTAATGAAAAATTGTCTTACATGCAATGAAAACGCCAGTGTCAAATTATCGTACATGTAATGAAAACGCTGGTGTAAAATTGTCTTACATGTAATGAAAACGCTGGTGTAAAACACACAAAACTAGATACATGTATATACCTTTTACACCAGCGTTTTCATTGCATATACGACAAGCAAAACTAGCAAATGATCCAAGCATATTAAGTGAATTATGTGTGAATTAAGAATATACAAACTGCACTACTTTCTGTTGCTCATGATCAAATAGCACGTGCACTCTTTTATAGCCTAATACCGATATATATTGCTGTGAGAAACATGACGGGTGTTTCACTGATGGAATGGCTAACAGTACAGATCCTGATCTGACTGCGAATGCACAGGCTGATTTGGATATACACTGGTCACAAAACCCATGAGCCGCATTTCTCCAGTCACAGCTACAAATGCAAAACAAAACTAATTGCAATGTATAAAACAAACAAAATACAACGAACACAAAACATACACAGTGAGCTTAACAATGCAATCTTAACACGTTGTAAATAAATATATCCGTACAAGATATCCGTGTCGATATCAATAATAATTGCGTGTTGCCATTACGTGCATGTATAAGGACAATACGAGACAATCGCCATAAAAGTGGCACACGATACCATCTCGCCAATCATCCACCATCTCCTTCATTACGGCTGATGTTCCAGGGAAATTACCAACATTTGCCAATTAGGACGTTTTGTAAACATGCAATTACTGCGTTAATCTTGATATTCGATGCTAAAATATAGCAACGCAAATATAATGTTTTGTACATTTGTTGTAGTAAATTAACAATAAAAACGTCGTATTGTAATTGTAAGCATGCACTTACTGTATAATGGTTATGCTGGCATTATAACTTCGTATTTTTGTTTGTTTATGTGTGCTGTGGAAATGTTCGATTTTTATTTTCCTTCGAGAATATGACCAGGAATAGATAACATTAGAAACCCGAAAATGTCATACCAAAATGAATGTACATGTATGTGGCAAACCAAGACACAATTAGATATTGGTCATGTGGGTGCGGAGTCCGATCAGATGTGTAGGATTTGTCAAGCACATGTGCATGTATACGTAAGATAATGTATGTTTGCTATATACGTACGCACTTGTGCTCGGGCCGTTGACTAGCATGTAATGCACCCAATGGTGTAAAATTGTCTTACACCATTATCTTTTACACCAGCGTGTTCACATGCACACGTTAAACGAGCAAATGATCCAAGCATAAGTGCTTTCTACGGAGCCCCGCAGGGGACATGGATTTTTTTTAAAATTAACTCGTTCCCACGAAATAACAATTCGTTCCCTCAATTTAACAATATTTTCCCTCGAATAACAATTCGTTCCCTCGAATTAACAATTCATTCCCACGAAATGACAATTCGTTCCCTCAATTTAACAATTCGTTCACTCGAAGTAACAATTCGTTCCCACGATATAACAATTCGTTCCCGTGGGAACGAATTGTTATTTCGTGGGAATGAATTGTTAAATTGAGGGAACGAATTGTTAATTCGTGGGAACGAATTGTTATTTCGAGGGAACGAATTGTTAAATTGAGGGAAAGTATTTCGTGGGAACGAATTAACAAAAAATAAATGCTACGTCCACTGCGGGGCTCCGTAGCATTCAGCATGGATTTAGAATAAATAAACTACAGTAAAAAGAAAAGTGACCGTGTTGATACATGCACGTATAACTTGAAATGTGGATGTGACTGGAGAAATGGGGCTCGTGTGATTTGTGACCAGTGTAGCTCTTGATCAAGTAGCGCACTCCTGTAGCCTGAAACATTTGTCAATTAGGACGTTTTTTAAACATGCAATTACTGCGTTAATCTTGATATTCGATATTAAACTATAGCAACGTAAATAGATTTTGTTGTGCATCTGTTGTAGTAAATGTTGACAATGTTAACAATGTTGACGTCGTATTGTTAATATATACGTTTGGTGATCGTCGGGCTTGGCGAATGCCATGGATCTCTTAGCACTTGTATTTCTTAACATATTATGAGACATGTGTTTTGTACGATATTTTCCATATATGACGTCGAAAGTTGGGGATATTTCAGAGCACATGTTTCACTGGTGGAATGGCGGTGTAGATCACGTGTGTTCTGTCCAATGTCAAGTTTATCAAACCTGGAAAACCACAAAGGATATATTACAAACATGATTGACAAACACAGCAAATCATATCACAGTAGGACTTAGAGCAAACTAATCGTGCATTATCATATAATTACAGCCGGTTGGTATTTAAAGCTATAAAGTAGGTAATATCCCGGTCCATCTTCTTGCAATGCGTGTTTAGTGAATAAATGCAATTTACGGCCAGGTGTGCTCTTATTCCAAACAAGAAGATAAACAAAACAAGGCTTGAAGCTAAAGTATATGTAGGACTTGAAATAAACTTATCACATTTAAAGAGAATTACGGACACCCTTGAACCAGATAATACACTGAACTATCTTAATGTTTAAAATTTGGCTTGTTAGATCGATTTTATTACTACAGGTTTTTTTCCGTCGTTCACCCCGTTAACTCGTTCACCCCAAAATGTTCATCATTGGACTTTCCTTGCTAATTTTCAGACTATTCCATTAATAAGAAAATAAGGCGTTTAATGCGAATTGAATAATACTGACACATTCTGCAGATCCTGGTGAGACGGCTCGTAGCAGCCGTCTCATCAGGATCTACAGAATGTGCACGTGTTGGCTTTATGGTTTGGTATGTACGGTTGAAAGGGTTAAAAATTTCGCCTACGTGGCCTACTAGCATATGGACCTAACTCCATCACCACTATTGAAGACCTCATATATGTACTTATATCACTCACCCATCCAAGTAAAATTCCTTAGTCCTACTAGCTTAGAAAATCTCAGCTACACCGATGTCTTTTACTGTTTAATCCTTTTTGTCTGTATACTTCTATTTGAGACACGTGCTGTGCAATTTGTTGGTGACGGGTGTTTCATTGATGGAATGACAAATAGTGCAGATCTTGATCAGACTGTGCGGATGCACAGGCTGATCTGGATTACTCTGCTCGCAAAACCCATAAGCGCCATTTCTTCAGTCACAGCCACAAGTAATACCTATCATATACAACAAGACGCTTAACAACAATTCTAGCAATTGACGAAACTCGCCGAACATTACTACAGCGGAACCTCTATAAACCGGACATCCTGGGGGACCCCTGGGTGTCGGATTTAGCGAGGTTCCACTATCCCTTTCATAACGGTAGTCGTGGGATACACCACATGTTGGACGTATAAGCCGATTGTGATACACAGGCCAGGTGTTCGATCCCACAAACATATAGCACAAACAGCGCGGCAACTAACAATGTTATAAGCAACAAACAATAAGATGAATAACAGAATTATAGGATAAATGTAATACACATCTACTTTAATACACCTATTAAATTAAATCCCCTAAAAAGGAATCATTAACTATTTATATAATATTATATTCATGAGATTGTTCAGATAACCGTAATCCACTATGATAAAGTAGCTCATATCTGTCGTACAAACCGATTCGCTAGAATATCGAATATGTGGAAACTTGTCGGCAAGAGAACGACAAGTTTACGAGTTTTTGCTCCAAGCGGGGATGTGTTCCTAAATTAAGATAAACAAATATAGAGAGGATAACTTAATGGCTTTACACAATGAATATGTAAATAGTTAAAAATAAAACAAAATTGGTATAAAGATGTCTAAGAATATGCATACCAATTCTTCAAGCACCTAAGTATGTGAAAAGACACAACAGGCAGGAAGTAGCTTCCTCAAATTTAGTTGGTCTAAATGCCACAACAAAAATAGTATTCGATTGCGTTGCAAAGTAGTCGAATACATGTCTGGTATAAATCAGTTTTCGAATTAAAAGCAAAACCATATTTAGTTGTGCAAGTATCCGAAATTGCGTTCATGTTTCACCGAGTGTGTTTATGTTTGAACGTCTCGTAACCACTGTATGGGCCATTGACCACGGCTAAACAAATCTGCAGAGGAACAACTTTGTAACCGCATGATGTAAAACACGCACCATTAGCCGCTTGTGCAACAATTTCCTTTGCGAAAAAAGGTACCAATACGCTGTGATAACTACTGTCTGTTTCACTGAAGCTGCCCAAATGTTACGGCTATATAAACAATTCAAAAACAATATTTTTTTCGATAATATTAAATTAAAGGAAAATTTAAGAATGAGCCTTCTCTTTATTTCGTGAAATTTGGTAAAATATTGATTTTATTGCGAAAAAATAATTTCCCCCCTGTTCAATCCCCATAGGCAGAGTGAAGATGTCTATGGGGATTTAACATGCGGAAATTTTTGAAAATCCGAAATACTGGACCGACAAACTTTTGTTTTCTTAGTTAGATCAGACAGTAGTGATTACGTTGGCAGCGCCTGGCAGTCTTCCCTAATGGCCGAACCTCAACATCCCTCATCAAGTAGCCAGTGCCCTAATGAATTCCAACTCAAACCCACTCGCATTTCGTGGGATTTGTTCCGTATTCGTACGGTTACACATTGAAATTCCTGATTGTTAAAATTAAATTGCAATTCACGGCAATTTAAAAACGTCTTGCTTGCAATTAAACCTCCATTTTACGTGTTTGACAAGCAAGATTACAAGGGTCTTTCGAAAAATCAACAAACTGCCTTATCGCTGACACATCTTCCTCGCGGCGCTTGACTTTGTTACCGTGCGGATAGCACGCAGGGTGACCATCTCTCGGGTGAAGGTAGAGACTTAAGATTTACGATACTTATTGTTGTTCTAGGCGAGATTAAATCAAAACAACCCTCAACTATGTTGACACTGACCCAGGGGGAATTTACATAGTGTAATGTTGTTGTAATGTTATGAAAATGACAATCAATTTGAGTCTAAAAAGTACATGCTTTGCAAAAATAATTGTTAGTGCAGCCTTAACAAGGCCACATAAATATTACATTCTGCTACGTTTAGATTAAATGCTCTAAAATTAATTGTATAGCTATATTTTTAATGTAAAGTGCTTTCGATATTTAGACAAAATAAATGTTTTTCTGGAACATTTCGTGGTCAATATAAGTGTTGCAATGCAAAACAGGGACAAGATACGGAAAACTGACCGATACATGCATCGCATTGGCACATGTGTAGGTAATTTGTCTCTGGTTGCACCGACGTGAAAACAACTCAGAAAGACGCATTTTGTTCTGCCAGGTTGTGGAGATTGACCAATTTGAAAGGATTGGTGGAATAAAGGACATAACTCCATAAGAGACTTAGCCCCCTTACTTGTGATTAACAACAATCGTGTATCCATATACTAGCAATAGATTGCGAATTTATGTTCGTGAAGTGATGGGAACACAACTCAGAAAGTTACATTTTGTCCTGCCAGGTCACACGTTATCTCAAGGATTGCTCAAATGTAAGGGGCAAATGTTTCATAGGCATATACTAGCATCAGTTTGCGAACTGATATGGCTGCACTAACGTGAAATCAACTCAGAAAGACGTACATTTATCCTGCTATGTCACACGTTATCTCAAGGATTGGACCAATTTAACGGGGTCAGTGGAATAAGGAGGCTAATTTCCTTAGCCCCCTTATTCCACTGACCTCGTCAATTGTAGTACAAACGCTAATCCCTATCTATGTCAAGTACATGTACGATGAACTACAGTTTAACTACGTTCAAGTTGAAGTGCAAGACAAACCACATATTGGACTTAAAAGACATTATGTGACCCACACTTCATCTCGAGGGTGTTCATGTCAGTCGATGGCTATGAACGGAAAATGTGGAACGGTTGACCTGATAACGTGTATAGACAACAGCCTCTATAGACTATTCTCACATCATTGTACATCTTTCACCATAGTATGCTGTCCAAGAACGTCTCCAATTCGGAGGAAAGCTTCATATATAGTTAGCATGCGCACAGCTAACCCTAATGTTCTGTTTGTAAAGCAAGGCGACTTAAGTCGCCTTGCGTTACAGACAGAAAATTCGGGTTAGCACAAACATATTAAATGTGAACTAAGAAGCATATAGTCTGTAACATAAAGAAGCATCGTCCCTACCACAACATATGAACAATGCAACATTTTGGAACACCACACACAGTTACACGATTAAGCATAACATAATGGCCAATGCAAACTTCGACATCGTATATAATAGGTTGGAGAAAAGAAAGTAAACAAGTCATCTACTTTACGTATTATTGGAACCTAAATATATACCGGTAATATATTATTTTGGTGAAGCTGGTGTTCAGTTTAAACTGAATTGACAAACGTTCTTATCTACGTGTAGACGACATGTACAATGTGAACCACGCATTCTCCGGGAAATTATATGGACACCAATTTTCAAGAATCTGTAAAAGGCTCATAACGTTGGCAAACATTTAATGCAACTGTATTTTGTCTTCATTTGCGGAAAGTATGTTTTGTTCATTATCAGTGAAGCAATTGAAGATGCCGATTGACTGACGTATTTCGCGATCATGTAAGTTCCAGATGGTTATACATGTGCCAACGAGCTACATCTGAAACACCGGGGGTACCTCTAATGCGTTATAAGACGTCTTGACTCTTTTGGTGCTCAGATTATCCTACAATTCTGCTAATAACAAGCGGCATTGACAGCCAATCTTCCCTAATTCCCCAACAGGGAAACCCTGACACTGTGTGAACCACCCCCGGATTTGTATTTACTTTGCCCGCTTTCAAGTATCTGTAGAAACAAGTTGGGCAATTGTATGTGATAATGTTCGTTGTAGCCGTTGTACTGGTGTTCAAGTTGAGCATTATTTTTTACCGAACAAACTGATCTGGAAAAGGTAGTATAAATTTCCGTAAATGGTGTCAAAAGTTGGTGAAAACTTTAGAACAAATGCGGAATTATTCCGCATTTGTTCTAAAGTTTTAACTAACTGTCAACGTCTTCACCATGAAAGATGTTTCCATCAATACTTGCATAAGATGGTATTTGGCAATGTAATAATACCACGAGGTATTAATAGTAATAATGAATATAATAATAATAATACACCATTGTCATACATGTGTAAACCCAAAACATGGCATCGCTTTTTTATAAAATCAGTAAACGTGTCACGATTCATGAAACAGTCTGTATTTCACATCAGAGACATACATGCTATGCAAGTTAAATCTTTGTTCTGATTCATTTTTTATCAGAAGCGAAACTCGCAAATAGGACAAGATTTGTTTTCTCATACACGAGGATATTTAATACAATAATAATAATCCCCAAAACTGCCAAACCCCAGTGGGAAACAATGTGACCATTTGAAATGTGTGTTTAATACTGTCAGGTAATCCACGAACAAACATTCGCCGCATGATAACAATATGCCAAAGTCATGACAGACAGGCCCGTTTTGTTAGTAAGGACATCTTCAGAAAATTTATCCAATTATGAACACGAGAACGTGTCTATTAACTTCAGAATTAGCCCCAATTGTTTTCTAGGGAGTCGGGCGGATGTGGACCCCTGTCCCCAATTTTCCTATTTGTCCCGGAAACGCGTGTCGATTGGGAAAACTGTTCTCTGGTTCATTGGTTCGTCTAGGACAATTGGGACCCGGGGCGTTACTTGATCTTTATCACGTGACAAAGTCACATGACATGGCTATAAAAGATATGTGATGTCGAAATGATAGTCATTCTACAAATTTGTTTCTGGTGATACTAGTAACACGGCTTAAGTGATATTTTACCTACAGAGTGAAGTTCTATTTAGGGTTTAGTGTATTGGATGTTACGAACTATTAACTGCAAACGTAAGTATTATTCTTGGGTGCGAATTACATATTCGTTTGTCGACGAATTTTTCTTTTCCCTATGTAAACTATATATTATATAGAGGATCTTACATGATATATGCGGTGATTTAATACAATATTTATTAAACGAGTTTATTGAAATCAGCCAACAAGTTTAATATATTTCACATTACACCAACACAAATGTTATATTCTCCATTTATGTTACAATTATCTGAATATTTATTTTTCAATGCAATAAGTATGTCGCCATCCCTAAATTGATAATATAATCTGTACCATGCTAATTTTGAACTTTTCCATTAAGAAAAATATGTTTTAAAATGATCCTGATGAGACGGCATGTAGCGATAATATAATCTGTACCATGCTAATTTTGAACTTTTCCATTAAAAACAAATACGTTGTATGTTTTAAAATGTCTTTAAAATATTAACAAACATTGTAGATCCTGATGAGACGGCATGTAACGATAATATAATCTGTACCATGCTAATTTTGAACCTTTCAATTAAGAAAAATATGTTTTAAAATATGTTTTAAAATGTCTTTAAAATATTAGCAAACACTGTTGATCCTGATGAGACGGTTCGTTACAATAATATAATCTGTACCATGCTAATTTTGAACTTTTCCATTAAGAGAAATATGTTTTAAAATGTGTTTTAAAATATTAGCAAACAATGTTGATCCTGATGAGACGGCTCGTTACGAGCCGTCTCATCTGGATCTACATGTTTTGCAAACATTGCTTTACGGTATGTAAGGTTGAAAGGATAAGACCAAAAACAAACAAAGGGGAATAAGCATTGATTACTTAATAGATACTACAACCGTTTCCCCTGTAGCTAAACTCAGCGATACAATGGACGTGTTCACCTATATAGATGTATAAGCTGGGCTAGGGGCACCAGGTACTTGAACACCATTAGAGTAGTGAAACCCATTACAATACAATGCAATGCAATATATTCTGGCTTATACCATAAAGCACATGTATAAATGATATGCAGTACCGAACAGTGAGACATAACGTATTTAAGTAAAGGGGAACTACTCTGGGGTCATACGTGTACGCGTTTGTGGCTGTCACAGGGGACATTGGGCTTATGGGTGTTGCGACCTGTGTAAATCCAAATCAGCCTGTGCATCCGCACAGTCTGATCAGGATCTGCACTGTTCGCTATTCAGTAATGAAACACCCGTGATGCTTTCAACACGTAATATAGGTCGTTATCAGGTAACTACACTGGTCACAAATCACACAAGCCCCATTCCTCCAATCACAGCCACAGTTCAGTATGTATTCCTGCAGTGCATGTAGTTTGTTACTCGACAAATTAAGTCTTAGTGGAATGTTTTTCGCATGGCTTTTATCCATATGAAATGATTGTAGCAAGCTAGTTGCGAACAGTAACTCTCGCAATCTACTCCCGTACATTTCGCAGCTATTAGCAGCCATTAGCAAACCATTCCATGGGAAATAATAACGAATGAAAGGCTTTGCGTCTTAGATGCTGCTACATATATGGGCCATCGGCTGAGAAAAGGTACCTTATGGCATGTTCAGCATTTGCTCCACTTACACAGTCACTCACAATGTTGTTTTCAATCGAATTATTTTGCTGTTGGCAGACAGCCTTCCTCAGTGAATGACGAACGACATGGACATGGACTGATCTGGAGCTACGCTGGTTGCAAACGTCGTTTTTCGTTGTATGAATGGCAAATTACTTTTTTTTTCAACCACATTCACCAGTTTATTTGATCAAATGCCAATGAGTGTTTGTTGTATGCAAGTATACACTATTAACGTGCGTTCCAAACAAACGCTGGTTTATTTTTTAGTAGCATAACCATTTCTTAACAAATACATACACAATTTTCTGTTTGCGTATACAATGTGCACGATCACGTGGTTACAACAAAAACAACAACGTCGTCCACTCCAAAGTAAGTATTATTTATATTTTCCTGAATACGCAACGGAATTTGATGAAACATGGCGCAGCAAACGCGTCTTCATGAGCTGCATTTGTGGTCCAGGGAGATTGGCACTGACTTATGTCGTTTTTGCGAAGAATCGATTTCCGTGTCGGAAACACGGAAATCGATTCTTCGCAAAAACGACAGAAGTTTGGGAGAAAACACAGAGACCAATAAATGCAAGACGCGTTTGATGCGTAGTTCATCAAAATCCGTTACGTTATACGGGCACTATAAAATAATACGTACTTTGAATCAGATTGATTCTGGAAATTTCAGTACTTGTTGTTGTTGTTGTTGTTGTTGTTGTTGTTGTTAGTACCACGTGATCATACACCTTGGTATAACGTGAACAGAAAATTGTGTGGTTCAGAAACGACATAAATTTACACTATTAATACACAGTTTTCACTTATTTGCACCTTAAATTTCTTCACATCTCTGAGACCAGGTTCTTCAATGTACAGATGGACACATATATGGCACTGACTGACGGGTGAACGGACAGATGGGCGGACACAAATGACGACACCATTTTGATATGTTATAATCTGCCATGACTGAAATCGACATGGAATATTGATCGGCTTATCAATTTATCAGTGATATTATGCCTGTTCCCCGTTATCACTGGCCTTATCGCAATGACAGTTACCCACGGGCTGGTGGTGTTCCCAGCCTTATCTGTCCGTCTGTCTGTATACCTGTCTGCATGTCTGTCCAGCTGTCTGTCTGTCCACCTGTCCACATTTCTGGTATCGATACACTGGCTGTTACTGTTCACATGTCGTGCTGTCTGTGAAACTGACTTAGGCTGGTATGGTGTATAGCACCAATTCATTTTTGCCGTATGTTGTTAAATATATATTTTTCAAATGATTATATGACCATCTTTTTATTGAAGTAACACTGCAAACTCACACCGTACGTAGCGTTCATGAGACAAGCCATGTGATTTAGTACCTAAGCAGATGTGCGATGATTTTTCATGAAATATATTTACACAAACGTGGTATCTTCTATAAATGACGTCGAAAGTTCCCTTAATTTTCATAGCAAACCATTTGCTTTGAACGACTTTCGATGTAATTTACGGAAAATATGGTAAATTTTGCAAATATTTTTCATGAAAAATCGCACATCTTCTTAGGTACAAAATCACATTCGCGTTTATATTGATTTCATAGAAACCCGGCAAACCTCACAATGTCCATTTTCTCAGAGGGTGATACATTTACATTCAACTATAATTTAACTTTATCGTCACGTGTAAAATTTACATAATTGAATTTGGGTAACCGATTGAGTGACAGGGTGCAGGCTGGGATTGACGGAAATTGATGGGTGTGTCAACGGCACCGTCAATCAACGTCACCCGGGTGGCGACACGTACGGTATCTATTTCCTGGTGGAAGGTGCTAAATTATATTTATACAAGAAATCAGTAATGCATACGGATGTTCCTCTCAAAAACTTTAGCGCAAATTGAAAAACAAATAACGCAAATTATTAATAATTCATTTGACTTTGAGCACATGGGTGGACTATAGAATGAAAATATGGATGATGACAAATACGCATATCAGATTCAAGCCGATCTGGTAGCATATGTAGTAGGTAGCCGAAAACGTTAACGCAAGTCTGGGACATACATACTGACTGACAGACGAACATATGGACAGACAGAGTTACTACTATATCAGTATATGTACCCCGTCTTTTTCAAGGTACACAAGCACTTTCAATATTATAAAGGAAACTTATATGACATTTTTTTTTAATTGGGGTCACGTGCCCCATGAATTGCATTTGTATACTATCACAAGAATGCAATTGTATATATTTAAACCATCAATCTACCTTTGTTCATGTTCTGACAAAATCGGGCTTTTATCAATTACAACCAGTGTAGAGCCAGATCTGTCGACCCATGTACTCAGTATGATTAGGATATGTCATTTTGTCGCAGAAGTATATATGCCGCCGTTAATGGCGTAATATTCAGTTGTATATGTGACAGGAGAAATGGGGCTTATCGCAATTTCGGCCATTATAACTCTATATATGTGGCTGTGACTTGAGAAATGCGGCTTATGGGTTTTGCGATCAGTGTAGATCCAGATCAGCCTGTGCATCCGCACAGTCTGATCAGGATCTGCACTGTTCGCCATTCCATCAATGAAACACCTGTAATTGGGGCTTAAGGAATCCGTAGACGTGACTATTAGTGTAGAACCGGATCAGACTTAATTTAGGTAAACTTCAAACAAAGAAATCACTCTATATATTCACCCTCCATTGTTAACACTGTCTGCCATTTTTCTAAACATTATCTGCACGCGAACGGAAATATTAATTAGCGATAATAAACTTATCGTACACGAAGGAAAACATATTTACGATCTCATTATGGATTGCATTGAATCCCACATAACGCATCATCGAGAAACAACACGAATAATTACTAATAATAACAGAAACTGGGCCGTGTAATGATTTCTAATTTCCTCTTATTTTCTAGAAAAACGATAAGGTATCCATGTATCTGCGGAATCTTTGTTATGTTCGCCGATTTCTAAAACAGCAAGATGTCGGTATTTCTTTTATTGCGAAAACCGTCAAAGAAGTATGTGATACTGGGAGGGCATTATGAGATCTTGACAAAGGAATTATGATTATAATCCGGCCTTACATACGCTCGCTGCAGTGGTGATATCATCAAACATCATTGCAAACTTTATCTGATTTCACCACATTTGGTATGTGTATATATAAGAGAGTAGCATCTAGGTCCGTCATTCACTGTTGGAATCTACACTCGATGAGCATAGTGAGCATTAAGTGTCGGAATATTGGTCAATACTCGACAAGGAACAGTTGTGGGATAGGATATTTCTTGTAAGTTAATATACGAATAATTTTTATTTTATCAATAGAAAGATATACATGTATTTGTAACACACGTTCGTGATATATTTGAGTAGTAATATCGAGAGCGTCGCTATATTACTACTATATGTACACATGTTGCACGTGGTAATTATTTGTTACATATATAGGCATACAGTATAGTGTATGAGATGATGTTCCTTTAATTTTTTCATTTTAATAAAATAAAATAACCCTTACACCGCTATCTTCATTTTTTGTCGTCTGCTGTATTTTCTATTTTCCATTTTTATCATCAAAAACATGCTTTGACAGCATTTTAGAACAATTTACAACATGCTTTGACAGCACTTTAGAATCATTTCTATTGGAAATGATTCTGAAGTGCTGCCAAACCATGTTTTTATTGAGAAATAAGGCAAGATATGAAAGCAACAGCAGACGACAATTGTAACGGTCAAATATTTGCAAACACTGTAGATCCAGATGAGCTGGCTCCTAACGAGCCGTCTCATTAGGATCTACAGCATTTGTCACTGTTATTCACCTCTAAAAAATCCGCATTTTTGTCATTAATTGAGTAGTGCAAACATTTGTAGGATATCCAGGGTTAACAACTTTCTATTTACTTGCAGATCCACCCGAACCCTTAGTTGTTACGTTTGTGTACCGTTATATCAAATGTTAACCGTTGTGTTTTATTTCATTGTATTACAGATGACTGACGTGAAAAAACACAAGTTCAAGGACGTACCCATGGTGATAGAGGGCGCCACGAGATATATCAAGGGAGTTAACAAGTACACGACTTGTAGTGACGTCATCAAGATGGTGCTTCGAAAAACCGACATCGGCAAGGAAAACATGGCGTCGTATGCCATCTTCGAATCTTCACGCGGTATTGACAGAATTCTTTCTGCCAAGGAAAGAATATCGAAAATCATGCGAACATGGGGTTCGTCTCACTCAAACTTTAAGCTTGTTTTGAGAAAAACCAGCCCAATCCTTACAATGCCGAAAATATCCGAAGCCAAACGGAAGAAGCTGAATGAAAAGGTCAAGCATACGACATATGAACCTGTTTCCGGTTCCGGTGCTATAAATACCCGGGGGAAATACGAGAACGCCGCACAACTGGCTGGGTTTGTACATTCACAGAAAACAAAACTAAACAACGGCGACAAAGAGTTTGTGAAGGAAATCTACTTGCACGATGATTCAGATGACAGCATGGACGAGTTCATTTCCAATGTGGACAAATCAAACATGGCGGGATTCCTGAACTTCTGCGGTGCCGTAACGTCCACTCAAATCAACAGGCTCTCGCACGACCAGCTCGCTACATCCCAGTCACCAGATATGATCGACAGCACTGACGCCATTGTGAATAATAACGTCAACCACGTCAAATACGCCGTGAAGAAAAACTTGAGATCGAAAAAGGTGCACGATATTTCTTCGGGTGCAAGTACCTTGAACGAACCGGTATATTCCAAACCCAGCAGACACCACAGGTCACGTGATAGCTACTACAATATCGCATCGGTAAGCAGTCAAGACATTAAACCGACAAAACGACATGAAAAACTTGCATGTGATATAAAATCAAAAGTAGCAAAAATGAGTCAAAAGGAAGGCAAGGAAGCGTTGCTACAAAAATACTTCGCAGACTACATATGTTACCAGTCGCCAAGTCACGGAATTAGCCGACTGCAGCATCGGGAACGAGGCGATGGTTCGGACGTAATCGACGTGGCACGAAGTTACCGCGCGGGCGATGGAGCCGAACAGGAGCCAGCGACGCGACCGATTCGTATTCGTGACGACATGCGCAAACCATACGACAGCGCAAGTGATTCGGGACAGGAAGATAATCTTTCTGAATTGGATGTTGCGTTTGTAAGCGATCAAGTATGTGAACGTAAAGACGTTAAAACGTCCACGATACGCAGACTAGTTGACTATGACCAAACTTCGTGTAACTTGGTAGACTATTCTTTTAGTGATATTGATAACAGCGTCTGCTCGTCAGATCCGAGTGAGATTAGCTCAGTTTCTGACGCGGTGCGAAACATCTTCGAAGAACACATATCGGACCTCGACGAAGATATGGAAATGGAAAGTTTCATGAACACAAAGGTGTTTGATGATTTCTCAGACGAAGGACTGAGTTCGATGGGTTCTGATGATGAGAAAGAGATCATTGTTTGATATGTAGATCTAGGTCAACAATAACAACAGGGCGAATATCGTGTCGTCTGCATATTTCACTGGCATCAGCATTTTAGGCAGAAACATGTTTGCCAGCACATGAGAATCGTCTCCAAAGGAGTCATGTACGGTAGTATGCTGCACGTGGTGCTGGAGTTTGGTATTACATGAAACGTGTTGGCCAATTGTACATTAACGTACATTATTTGAAAACATGCAGCTACATGAAGCCAATGACTTCGTGGCAACTGTCTCTCTTGCTGTCCATCTTTGTTTCGTGTCCTTCTTACATGTCCTTGCTGGTCTCCATATTCTCATTACCTCTGTATATATGTATATGGCCACATTGGAAAATCGTGTATAACACGCCCATTACAAATCATGACCATTCTGCAACCTGACCAAGATATTTGTGTTGCATCACTTTACTTGATTTTCTAAGCTTCTGTTTTTATTTAATTCTTTCTCCTGACTACATCTGTCCTTCTGTCTCTAAGTTAAGAAACGGTTCTTTAGTGCTATAGAATTATGTGAATACTTGTATTTAAAATAAAAATGTTACATGAATGAACTTGTGTTCGATTTTGATTTTCTCTAACAACCATTCCCATCAATCCATCGGCTACTGACTAGTTTTGACAATACCGGGGGCCGTTTCACTAAACGTCGTATGACTAAAATGTTCGTAAGTGCAAAATTGTGATAGTCTGTAAATTTCACATTAACACAATTATTGGATTTACATTTATTGAGCATAGGCTGCATATGCAGCCTATGCTCAATAAATGTAAATCCATCAATTAAAATTTCCAGAAGATCCTACATTTGCACTTACGAACATTTTAGTCGTACGAAGCTTAGTGAAACGGCCACGAGGTTATTTGCGACCAATGCCCAATACAACTACTTAGTTACTCATGATGAATCACATATAAGACAAGCCAAGTTATTTTGTATCTAAGATATGCGATATCTCATCATAAATGTTTACACAATTTACGATATTTTCCGTAAATTAAATGACGTCGAACATTGACAAGCTGTTCACACTAAATGCGGAATAGAATACCGGATTTGCTATTGAAATTTCGTCATTTACAGAAAATATTACAGTTCTTCGTAAATATATTTCATGACAAATCGCATATCTTCTTCATTCGTCCATTCCTTCTATAAAATGGACAACTATGTAGAACTCGATTGAAGGAAGGTGGTAAGGTCCAGTAACTCTAGATTACTCTGCACGTCATATAGTACGGAGCCCCGCAGGGGACATGGAATTTGTTTTATTAATTCGTTCCCACGAATTGTTAAATTGAGGGAACGAATTGTTATTTCGTGGGAACGAATTGTTATTTCGTGGAAACGAATTGCTATTCGCTGGAACGAATTAATAACAAAAAGAAGAATTTTACGTCCCTACGGGGCTCCGTAATATAGAGACGGAACCCCTGTTTCAAATATTATCAGAAAGACCAGGGGGGCGTTTCACTAAACTTCGTACGAACCAAAATGTTTGTAAGTGCAAATTTAGACCCGTCTGGAAATTTCAATTGATGGATTTACATTTATTGAGCACAATAAATGTAAATCCAATAAATGTTTACAAGAAAACATTGTTAATGTGAAATTTACAGGCTATCATAAGTTTGCACTTAAGGCTTGGTCACAACGAACCCACGACGCATTTGTGCCACGACACGACAGAAAATTTGGGCAAATCGTGGGTCATCGGGGGTCGTCGCAAGACAGTCCTACGATATGTTGAGCATCGTGGCATCGACTTGCCGTCGTAAGGCAAAATTGGACATGCGCCTTTTTTGTTCGACGATTTTGTGTGGTATCTATGTCTTGTGGCTGTCGTGAGTCTGTCCTACGACAGTCTTGCGACAGTCTTGCAGTCGATACATATCTTGTCGTGGGTACCAGACGAAATTTGTTTAGTCAAACAATCTTACGACTGTCGCACGACTGTCATACGACTGTCTCACGACTGTCGCAGGACAGTCGTGAGACAGTTGCAAGATTGTCTCACGAATATTATATTTCGTAAGAGGCTCGCACAACATTGCAAGTCTGTCGTGCGTTAGTCTTGCGTTAGTCTTGCAACATATTTTCGATTTTTGAGGGGTATATAGCTCGGGCTTGGGGTCGGGGCTCCTCTGTCTGGTGCACATCAGCCACTGTTATCACCTTTCTCTTGTTGGTTTTCTTTTTGGGAGGCATCCTGGATACAAACTTGGATTAAATTTGCAAAAAGTTGAATAAAATAAAGTGACAAATGTCAAAAATTCAGGCAGAACTTCGATGTTTCCACTGAAAAATCTTGAGAGCAAATGGCAGGCAACTGACCGGGCCTCCTTATACAGTCGGAAGACGGACGCGCGAACGTCCCACGAGTGAGCCACGACTGTTGTGCGGCAGTCTTGCGTGAAAAACAGCCCCCGACAATGCCCGACAACTCACGATGGTTCCACGACTGTCGCACGACTGACTTGCGTCACACCCACGACATAACCACGACATATCTTTTTTTTCTGTCGCGTCCCCATCGCCAAACAATCTTTAATGTGTCTTAGCCCTTGTGACCACTCGAAATAGATTTCGGGCATGTTGCAAGATCTGGCCACGACAAATATGTTATGGGTCTATCACGACAAAATTTCGTACGATCCGTTGTGCCCGGGGCTTTACGAACATTTTAGTCGTACGACGAACTTTAGTGAAACGCCCCCAGTGGGGTGGACATTCTATTAACGTATTGTTCCGTCAAATATCCTACCATTGAGCCGATTTCCCCAGGCACAGTCACATACCAGTCTGCTCAGGGTACACATTACTTGGAAAAGTCGCGGGAATACTGGACGAAGGCCGGAAGGCCTCGTCCAGTATTCCCGCGACTTTTATACCCAGGAATCCTCTTGTACAAACCAAGGTTGTCATTCAAAACAATGTCTAAGGAATTACTGTCTGTTCCACGTTTTGCTGCCGACGAACTTTTGGCCATTAAACACATTAAATCTAAGAAATATTTAATTGCTAGTACTTTTTCATCAAAGACAATAAAGTCACCCTCCCCAATTTATTTTATTTGATGAAATTCCATTAAATATTTGTTTTATTACGAAAACACAATTTTCATATGAGAATTTAACATGACGATAATTTTTCATTTTCAAAATCTAATTTTTGTTTTCTTAGTTACATCATAACTACAATAAAAACAATTGGGGAGGGTGACGTTTTTGTTATTGATGAAAAATTACTTACATTTAAATAGTTTTTACATTTAATATGTTTAATATCCAAAGGTTCGTTGGCAGCAAAACGTGGAACAGACAGTAGGTACTGAACGGGTAGCTCTGTTTGTGGCTGCTACTGAAGAAATTAGCTTTGTGGCTTTTGCGACCAGTGTAGATCCAGACCAGCCTGTGCGGATGCACAGGCTGGTCAGGATCTGCGCTGATCGCCATTCCATCGGAAAATATCGTAAGCTCCATTTCCACGGTCACAGCGACATATCACGGGCGTTATACTGGACAAAACGAACAAAAACGGTTTCTTCATGACAATAATGACGTAATGTTGACTTTTCTGACTTAAAATTATTTTTATTGCGGGACGGGTATTTAATCACGGACTTAATTTTAAGGCATTTTGTGGCCCGGGGTGCTAACTACGATAACTGTCTTTCCGCATATTGTCCCCCACCCGTGGGATACCTGGTCAACCCTTTAATCATATTACGTCACGTAGCGGCGAAAATAAGTGAAGTATGCTAACTAGGTCCATGTCCAGTGACATTGAGCTAAATGGTCAGGGTTGGTCAGCGAATGTACAACATTGGGGATGTGAGCGGCGGAGAACATGACCAGACTGCAAATTTATGGTCTGCACTGTTCTTTAGCCATTCATTTCGCAGTCGGAAATAATGTGATAGACGGTGTACATTTCGAGACAATGGCTATATGACTTCAACGGACTAGTATACTTGCAAAACTATGATGCAAAATGCAGTAAAGCCAATTTTCATAAAAATGAGGCCAACGTGAAATTGTTTGATGAAATTCCACTAATGCGCTTGGACTTGAAAGACTACCTAGCCAAGTCAGACTTATAGCATTTTCCGCCAGTGAAGACACATATCAGCATGCGCGTCCGCGTAGCCTGTTCAGGGTTCGCCAGTCGGTCACAGAAAAACGAACAGAACGCTACTAATCAATATGCATCAGTGGGCGGGCTGGACAGAATATACACTGGTCGGCAATGCAATGAGTTTGGTTTTGTCAGTTCGCGATCCAAATGAGATATTTACTTTTTGACCTGTGACCCATGGTACTATTGAATAGCGCCGCCTGGTGGTTCGTGGGCAACGGTCATGTCGTGTTATTCAATGATACAATGTGCAGCTGTGGGGTGAACGGTTGTTTTTGTCAATTGAGCTAGAAACCAAATTAGAAACCAGTAATCCGGCTCTAGTTGCGGAAACATGACACGGTATTGACTACACCACCGACTGCGGTAATCTTGCCAAGATGTCAACGTTTTGAACATATATTGGCAATATCAACTCACAATCAAGAAGTTTGATTGGCTGTGCCTGAGCTGTAGCACAGCTCAGGCTCAGCCAATCAAGCTGCTTGCTTTCAAGTACATGTACAATATTCAAGTATTTTGTAATAAAGACATTGCCAAATATTGGTAAAATTATCGCAGGCGGTGGTGTACTCCCAGTACCATTAGGGCGGTAAGGGAGTATTTGAGGTGTTACGTTTCCGTAGCTTACCCGGATCAGACCGACGACTACAGGGAAAATGCAGGATAACCACTCTCAGCCGGACACCCAGAAAACTAACTCGATGGGTTTCCTCGTCAGTTGTCTCTGGTGATGATATGCGGTTGTGACTGGAGAAATGGAACTTATGGGATTTGTGACCAGTGTAGTTCATGATCAAATAGCACACTCCCATAGCCTGATATATTGCTTGATATAAACATGACGGGTGTTTCATTGATGGAATGGTGAACAGTACAGATCCTGATCAGGCCTAGCTACAGTAATTCGCCTCCGATATGTTATCTACGAGAGGGAGAGGTATACCTCGCCAGAGGTATAAAGCGGGGTAGCAATTTTGTTTCTAGATCCGACCGTGTGGATGCACAGGCTGGTCTGAATCGACACCGATCGCAAAACCCATAAGTCCCATGTCTCCAGTCAGAGGCACAGATATGTTCATGATTGTAATGCAATGTAATGTAATCTACTTTAAGTTATGTACTCAGAACTAGGCCATTGCATGCAGTTGTCATCACAATTCTGTCAAAGGGTTCACCCCACGAGTAGCAGTAAATTGTATATCACGGATATCAAATTTAAATAACAGGAACATGCATATATGACAATATGTTGCTGTGACTGGAGAAATTGGGCTTATATAATTAGTTTTTATACCAGTGTAAATCCGGATCAGCCTGTACATCCTCACAGTCTGATCAGGATCTGGGGCCCGTTTCACTAAACTTCGTACGACTAAAATTTTCATAAGTTCAAATTTAGGATCGTCTGGAAATTTCAATTGATGAATTTACATTTATTGAACATAGGCTGCATATGCAGCCTATGCTCAATAAATGTAAATCCAATACTTGTTCACAAGAAAACGTTGTTAATGTGAAATTTACAGACTATCATAATTTTGCACTTGCGAACAGTTTAGTCTTACGAAGTTTAGTGAAACAAGTCCCTGCACTGTTCGCCATCAATGAAACATGGCATGGGTCTAGCAAGTAATATAGATCGTTACCAGTCTACATGAATGTGCTATTTGATCAGGTGCTATGCTGGTTACATATCCAATTCAATAAACCACATTTCCCCAGTTACAGCCACGTATACAAACAATATTTACTAAATTAGCAATTCCATCTTTCATACAATATCAAGAGCGGAATTGTAGTCGAGAGGTTAAGAGATCCGACTGTCACTCCGGTGGCCCGGGTTCGATCCTCGATCTCGACACTGGAATTTGTGAAATACAATTATTGTATTTCCCGCTCTACCAGCTGGTTCTACCCAGGTGTGCCATATAGCGGCTACACCCGCGGGTATTCAAGGCCTGAGAGCCAATTAGGACCCTTATTTTTATGAAAAAAAAGTGAGAATCATTTTGTGACGACTGGATTGGTCGGAAAATTAACATAACAATCGATTCCAGTTATTTAGGGTGAAATGGTTTAGTTTTTACTAAGTGAAACGCCATTACATTCGCATCACTAGGCACGGCAATTGTATTACTTTATTTCATGTCAATCCAGATGTGCCAGCTAGTAACGAACAGTTCTGTGATCTATCCAATAGGTCTGTCTGCAAATTGACAAGACATAATCAACGCATACTAGCCACATGTGAATAACGCGTGGCAGGGATGATAAAGTAGGTTAGACATTACGTCAGAGAAATAAAAAATTCCATAAAACAAAAACTCTCCCCTAACAGCCTATTATTATCTAGTTTTTGTTGTTGTTGTTTTTTGTTTGTTTTATTTTCGTGGCAATTTTTATTTCTGTGACTCCTGGGGGCCGTTTCACTAAACTTCCTACGACTAAAATGTTCGTAAGTGCAATATTATGATAGTCTGTAAATTTCACATTAACAATGTTTTCTTGTTAATAATGATGGATTTACATTTATTGAGCATAGGCTGCATATGCAGCCTATGCTGAATAAATGTAAATCCATCAATTACAATTTGCACACGATTATAAATTTGCGCTTACGAACATTTTAGTCGTAAGAAGTTTAGTGAAACGGCCCCCTGGTTTCTAAATGTAATTACTATTAGGATTTTTTTTAAACATGCATTTTACCATCCCTCGCAACGCGTTATTCACCACCTACGAAGCTAGTATATGCTTGGGTTGAACAATAATACGCCTCCATGTATAACACATGTAGATACGTTCCGTGTATACGGATACGCTGCTCTCTAACCATTACAATGCTTACTTCTTTCGTCTTCTTATATTTTCTATTTTGTATTCTTCTCATCAAAACCATTTTTTAGTGAGAAATAATACACAATTTAAAACAACACAGACGATGATTTTCGTTTCCTGCAGTATAAGGGCTAAATCCACCCATTGGTGAATGAGTCAAAGTACATTCCAAAATACGGGAAAGCAATTGCACTTTGAAAAGACAATCGCGTCATAATTTATGACCTAAAATGCAATAAAACTAAGAAAATTCGCTAATCAGTCTTTCAAGAATTTCGACAATGTTTAATGATTCGCTCCATTGTTAAACAACACATTACATTTTCAATATATACTGATAGCGATCTAGATAGCTTAGTATTTTCGATACAACTATAAGCTGAAAGCTGCAAGAAAATGCTATACATGTACTTTGAATAACGAAGACGGGATGCACTAATGTCACTGTGCTAATGGCAAATCGTGAGTGTAATACTTAACGTAAACGTATGCTCATGGTCTCGATTCGCAATTTCTAACAATCAGTTTCATTGGTTGAGCTGCATCTCAGCTATGGCTCGACCAATGAAACTGTTTTCACATTCACAGTATGCACCACTGAGGTCTCCGATGAGCAATGTAAGCGAGTAGTTTCGTAATTGCCCGTTCCAAGTCGGTATCCGTATTTTATGCACACATAAGTACACGCAGATAAATGTGACTGCGATTGCAGTGATTTGGGTTTATGAGATTTGTGACCAGTGTAGCTCCTGATCTAACGGCACACTCCTGTAGCCTGATAAAGATCTATATTGCTTGTTGGAAGCATGCCAGGTTGATGGGATGGCGAACAGTGCAGATCCTGAACAGCCTGTGCGGATGCACAGGCTGTTCTGGATCTACACTGATCGCAAAACCCATAAGCCCCATTTCTCCAGTCACAGCCACATTCAGGTTTTCAGGGTGTCCGGTGTAGATATGATCTACTGTATCAGTGCATGTGTACTTGACCTGTATGTGGCCGTACATGCTGGTCCGTATCAAAGTAAACAGCTTCAAGTCAAATAGTCTCGTGGAATATGTCATTTTATTCAATTTCCTGTTTCCCTATTTCGTCTACAATGGAAAGATTAAAGGTACATGCCCACTCAGTAGGCACAAACTGTTCTTTATATCAGAGACATCATCTGAGGCATTTTCTGGCAAAATAAACATTCATTTACCATTACCCCACGTGTTGATTGGCATTATTATACATTTTATATCAGACGTAAAAATCCACACTGATATCAGGGGCGATAACCGTGCTTCCTTAAAATGTTAATGTTAATGGACATTACTATTTATTATCTGTATTTATATTTTGATGTGCAATGATCATACTTTATAATCTGTTGACAATATTATATTTTCCGGTGACGCATTTAATTAGTATAAATAATTAATACATATTATGACTCATTTGCATATGAAAATAGCCTGATACAACCGCGCGCAAATATTACTAAATGATTATATCTGTATAGCGGGCACTTGCAATTTTAAAACTGGTGGAAGAGTTACACTTATTGAATTCCTATAAAGAACAGTGTGTGCCTACTGAGTGAGCATGTACCTTTAAGACGTCCCCATATCTACTGGCCTGTTAAATAGAGACCTGTGCAAAATCATTTTCCAACTGACAACACAATCACCTCGGATAGTAACATTATACTTTAACTCGTTGACATAATTTATTACCCAACATACAATAAACCGAGGGTATTTGCTAAACGGCCTTTCAAGTATTTCCACAATGTTTAATGATCTGTCCTTTTGTTCAAAAACACATAAAATGTGCAAATCGGCAGATCGTGATCAGATATCGGATATTTACAATACAACATTGGAGTAAGCCGCACTAAATGCGATACATATGAGACACTCCATGTGATTTTGTACCTTCGGACATCTGCGTAATTTCATAAGATTTATAATATTTTCCGTAAATAAAGTCAAAAGTTAAAAATTATATTCCGCATGTACTCTGAAAATTTTGTCAACATTTGACTTTATTTATGAAAGATATTGTAATTTTTTTAAACGTATTTAATGAAATTACGCAGATTCCGAAGGCAAAAAATCGCATGGCGTGTCTCAACATGGTTGTTATTTGCGAAACGGAGCTTTATATGTTCGAGTCAATCTAGCTCTTGATTTGCTAGCACAGAAATGCAGGCTGAAATGGCTATATACTGTTTGTCGGTATTCACTGGTTGAATAGCGATGAATAGCGAACAGTGTAAACCCTGATCAGACTGCGCGGACGCGCAGGCTGATCTGGGTCTACACTGGTCGCAAATACCATATTAAAACCACATTTATCACATGAAATCCTTGTTATGCCGTGTTTTAACCCATTTCATAAATGTGTTATGACACACGTGCAATAACACCTGGAACTAATTCGATTGGCTGGCAGCACCACCCCAATTACGTATTCGTATTATGCGCCAAGGTTATGTCAATGAATAAAAAAGAGACGTTCCAAATGTCGTCCGTAATGGCGCGACAAAGCAATGATGTTTTAACGTTGATGTCATCATATTGTAAACGTCATTAGAAGCGTCATTGACTCATTTAAGCTGCTGCAATTGTCAGAATGAGCTCCCGTTTGGTAGTATGAAGTGTTTACAAATAACAGGAACCTGTTATATGGCATATTTATAATAAGTTTATTGCTGGGATTAAAACTACTTTTCTCTGTACTGATTTTAAAAACCTAAATGCGAAAATAGGCAATGGCGTCTGCTCACTGAAACGCATTCTGCTCAAGTGTTCTGCTCTTTGGAGGCTGAAGTCATGTGATAAACATAATCTCAAACTATGATATGAGATTTATGAAACTCGTCCGCGATTGTATCGTTTCATAAACCTCGTATCAAATGGACACTCGTTTGAGATCCTCTATGTCTCAAATCACAGTTACATACACAGGGACGGATATCCACTGATCAAACAGCGTCTATGGCACCAATATACACGATGGTTATACATGCACTCTGAATGATCATGTATGAGATATAAGTAATACTCGAACTCAACACGTTTGATTTGTTCAGCCTGAGCTCAGTTCCAGTTTTGGGCATACATTGAAAGCTCGGATAGAGATATCGAGCCGTGTACGTGTAGCTATCATTTAGTAACTGACAGTTCCAAGTCGGCACCATTGTCATTAATTTTGCTTGTACATGTAACTGTGTATATGTAGTCACACTATAGTCACATCTTTGATACATTTTCGAGTTTTGCTTCTGCATTTACACAGTACATGTATGGACATGAGGATGTGATAATACAGTTAGATCACGTTCGTCCGCATGTACAGTCGACAATCCACTCGCTAAAGCTCGCGGATTATCTCCTCATACATGCGGACGAACCATGATATAACTGTGGCTTATGATTGGGCTTCATTGCGTTTGGTGTATAGCAATGTTCTACTATAGTATTCGATTTAAATTTATATTCTATTCGGAATGATCTTCTTTCTGGCTCTGAGTGGCGAAATGGGGCTTGTCGCATTTGCGACCAGTGTCGTCCCAGATCAGCCTGAGCATCCACGTAGTCTGATTAGGGCCTCCACTGTCCGTCATTAAATCAACGAAAGACATACATGTAACAAGCACAAACATTATGTCCATATTAGACACGCCATGTGATGTTGTACATGTGCCTTCGGAAATCTGCGTAATTTCATTAAATACGTTTACGAAATTTACAATATTTTCCGTAACTGGTGTCAAAAGTTGACAAAATGTTCAGAGTACATGCAGAATTATATTCCGCATGCACTCTGAACATTTTGTCAACTTTCGACTTTATTTATGAAAAATATTGCAAATTTTGTAAATGTATTTAATGAAATTACGCAGATGGCCGACGATACAAAATCACATGGCGGTCTCATATTTGATTCCAGGAATGCTCTAACAAACCAGGCGGGAGTCAGACTATTATATGTAAGCCCCATTTCTCCAGTCACAGCCACATTTCAGCCAATTTCCTGCTACACCGACGTTGTCTCCAGTTTGATACATTACGACGTCTCCATATTTCCTGGGCGGGGCCCGAACTGCTCTCGTTATACACACTGCATAAATAGCCGGCTGGGCAACATCTTCTTCAATTGAAAATAAAATCTCCCCAATTTCAAATTGAAACAGTATACATGCATTTTAACTCATTGACATAATTTATGACTTAAATCGCAATAAAGTAGGGTATTTGCTGGAATTCTATCAAATAGTTCGACAATGTTTAATGATCTCACCTTTTGTTGAAAAACACATAAAATGTGCAAATCGGCAGATAGTGATCAGATAGCGGAGGTATTCAATACAAAATTGCGGAAAACTGCAAGAAAATGTGGCTGACACAGGAGAAATGGGGCTTATGGCATTTGTGGCAGGTCTAACTCCAGTAGCCGATTTCACCAAAATTGCTAAGCATACTTATCCAGCACAGTGTACTTTGAGGGAGTAATTATTTATTTTCCTGAAATGCATTATTTCATATAGAACTAACGAGTGCATATATTTGATGATTAAAAGTATGCAGCATTATTATACTGAATGTATTACATTATCACAGCCAAAATGGCTGTGATAATGTAATAAATTCAGTATAATAACAATTAATCAAATTGAATATTTCTCCCTCAAAGTATACTTAACAAGATAAGTATACTTTGCAATTTCGGTGAAATATGCTACTGGTCTGCGAGCGGACTCTATAACAATCGATTATTTTAAAAGATCTTGCTTTATAAAAAAACATGGTGGGTTTTTCACTTATTGAATGGCCAACAACGCAGACACTGACCAGACTCTACACTGATCACAAATGGGAATACCACAATTCTCTGGTCGTAGCCACAAATATGATACCTTGATGATACATTTATTTTACCGCGGGTGACTTAATAAACCTGTCGAAAACATGGATTTATGTGGTCGGTGGTGGGACGGGTCAACAGGAATCAATTGTCCAGGGGTCCGTTTCACTAAACCTTTTACAACTAAAATTTTCGTAAGTGCAACATTTTGATAGTCTGTAAATTGCACATTCACAATGTTTGCTTGTAAACAATTATTGGATTTACATTTATTGAGCATAGGCTGCATATGCTCAATAAATGTAAATCCATTTATTGAAATTTCCAGACGATCCTAAATTTGCACTTACGAATATTTTAAATGAAACGGGCCCTCGCATTGTTGGGAGCAAATAGATAACAGTATACCCAATTGTGTACAACTCTGACATACAAGACGCATTTTTGGGTTCAGTGCATGAGAA
The DNA here is from genome assembly GCA_029237695.1 of Conchocele bisecta. Classification (NCBI taxonomy): domain Eukaryota; kingdom Metazoa; phylum Mollusca; class Bivalvia; order Lucinida; family Thyasiridae; genus Conchocele; species Conchocele bisecta. The sequence continues at coordinate 91,530,282 of CM055273.1, forward strand.
ACCTGAAATTTTATGTATGCCCAAAGGAGCTCGAAGCCAAAATGATTTGATTGAATCTGATTTTGATTGCAACCACAATGCAACAACTTACAACCATATAAAGAGATTTGTCAGTATATAAGGGCGTACGGAATACCTCCGCGTGGGCCCTGTCTGTTCTGCTATTGTGACCTTGCCATTAGCATATGTAGGGGGAGTGGTGTGTTCGTCGATTTGTTACAGCATGACGGAGGACCATCGCAGTATTTGTGAAATATAATGAAGTTCCGGTAAAGGAAACAGGAAACACGAAAACTTACCCTGGATGAATAATTTTGTGAACACACAATATTTGTGGCATTGACCTTGAGGCGAGGGTGTGGATGGTTATAAGTTTGCCCCAGTATGGCAGAGTACCAGCAGTTACTTCCAAAGTGAAGTACAGTCGAACCTCCCTTAACGGCCACCTCTATACAACAACACCCTCTCTGTAACAACCGCTATTTTATATCCCAAATGGATGGTTTCCTCTATATCTAACCCTTACACTGCTGAGCACGAAAATTGTCGTCTGCTGTTGCTTTTGCCTTCTTTCTCAATCATGATTCTAAAATGATGGCAAAGCATGTATTTGATGATAATTGTCGAAGAAAATAAATAAACAGCAGACGACGAACTAATTTAATGCAGGTTAACCTTCCTAAAACAGCCACCTCTACAACAGCCAGTTTTGCGTCTTCCCATGGGTGGCTGTTGTAGAGAGGTTGCACTGTATCAATACTGTCGAAGAGCTGGCTAGTAGGTCATCTATAATGTGGCCAAGTGACAGCGCATCTAATATCTAGAACATACGTATGTACGGTACTTTATTTAACCCATTCAACACTATATAGATACCTGTATAGTGGTATTGGCAAATAGTGTAGATCCAGATGAGCCGGCTCGTGAAGAGCCGACTCATCAGGATCTGGACTTTTTGCAAGTAATTTTCATATTTTTGAGAACAAAATACCCCCTTTTCATAAATGGACTAGTCTGAAAATGATTTTGTGACGATTGGATTGGTTGCAAAATTAACATATCAAATCCATTCCAGTTATTTATGGGTGAAAGGGTTAATATTCGTGCTGTGGAAGAACAGTGAGACCTTTTGTCCGTTTTGTCCCAGACCAATTCGCAATAAACCTGTTCTGTATGACGGATCTGGGCTGCCCATGTTTGCGCCGTTATGAATCAATTTGCGGACATTTCAAGTCTAATTGACTTGTTTATGAAGTCGTAAAAACTGTAACTCCAAATACGAGTTTACGATTGACGCCTGTTACGTCATTGCATTGACTTTGCATGTAGATCACTGACCCGAATATTCTGTTTGTAACGCAGGGCGACTTCGCCCCGCGTTAAAAACGAAAAATTCGGGTTAGTAAATCACAAGTAAGAAAATAGTAGCCAAAATAAGCGAACACTACACGAATAAATCAACAGGGGCCCGTTTCTAAACTTCGTACGACTAAAATGTTCGTAAGGGCAAAATTATGATAGTCCGTAAATTTCACATTAACAATGTTTCTTGTAAACAATTATTGGATTGACATTTATTGAGCATATGCAGTCTATGCTCTATAAATGTAAATCCATCAATTTAAGTTTCCAGCCGATCCTAAAGTTGCACTTGCGAACATTGTAGTCGTACGAAGTTTAATGAAACGGGCCCCAGTTCCACACATACTGACCAGGATCTGCGTAGCTCTCAGTGACGAGTTCTAGCGTCAGTGTACGGTGCGTGTGTATGTACAGTGAGTTAAAAATAGAGCAGAGAAAGAAACAAAACTATTGTGTAACCGATTTCACCAAAATTGCAAAGTACATGTATATTAATCTTGCTAAACATTGGGGGAGAAATTGTCAATGTATGCGTACATTACTGCAGTGGAACCTCTCTAAACCGAACACCAAGAAAACAGCTGTGGTCTTATGTTTGATGAGTTTCTTGGTCATTTATCTCAGGTGATACTGTTTGTTCATGATCACATAGCACACAACTATGGCTCAGAATGATCAAATGCCTGATTTACAGTGAAACCTCTCTAAGTCGGACACCCTGGGGACCTCCCAGGGTGTCCGGTTTAGAGAGGTTTCACTGTATTTGTTAATGAAATTCTATCTAAAAAAAATGGATTCATGATATTTACAAGGAGAAATAAAAGCAAATATGATGAATTTTTGTCCGCTAGTTTTGAACTATTTATAGCCCACAAGTTTCCCAGCAAGCAAAGAGTTAAGCAGCGGCTAATATCCAGATGATCCTAAATTTGCTCAGGGCACACCACCGCCTGCGCTAATCTTGCCAATATTTGTCAACGTGTTTATTACCACATATTTGAGTACTATGTTTGAAAGTAAGTAGCTTCATTGACTGTGCTACAGCTCAGGCACAGTCAATCAAACTGCTTGATTGGGAGTTGATATTGGCAATAGACGTTCGGATGCATTGGCATCAGTAGCCTAGTTCTCCAAAATTGCAAAGTATACTTATCTTGCTCAGCACACTTTGAGGGAGAAATCTTCAATTTAAGGATTAATTTATTACTTTTTATTATACTGAATTTATTACATTATCACAGCCATTTTGGCTGTGATAATGTAATCAATTCAGTATAATAATTCTGCATACTTTTAATCATAAAATAAATGCAGTCGTTAGTTCTATACTGAGCAAAACTAGAAACGTCCCTCCATGTTTAAGGAAAGATTCATAAAAAACCAAAAGGGTTACTTTTAAAAATCAAAATGGAAAAACAAGTTCATTCATTTCTGTATCAAATCCAATAAATTGCATTTGGATATCTTGTTAAATATTCGAGAGATAACCGGCCAAGGGCGGTAGGGGTCAAAATCAAAAATCACAAAAACTCAGAAATGTGTTACTTAATGTTTAGAGATGGAATTTCAATAAGTAATGTGGCAAATTCAGTAAATCTCGTTAGTACCGAGTGTGGCCACCATTTGCATGAATGCATGCAATGATCCTACGCCGCATCGACGTGACGTAACGCAATACCAGTGCGTTGGGCAAATTCCTCCATTCCCGTTGTAACGCCCGTGTAAGATCGCGAACATTGTCAATCTGATGGTTAGCTCGTGCTTTGCGGCCCAGCTCATCCCATATGTGCTCAATGGGATTGAGATCCGGGGAGACCGCCGGCCATGGCATGACGTCGACGTTGTTTTGCTGTAAGTATTGAGTGGTGACCCTGGCTACGTGAGGGCGGGCATTGTCGTGCATCAATGTCACACCAGGACCATGCTGACGGATAAATGGTAAGGCATGTGCATTTAGCACATCTGCAACATAACGTTGTGCATTGATGTTGCCCTGTACAACAACAAAATCTGTCTTCCGGTTTCCCATGATCCCACCCCAGACCATTACGCTCCCTCCCCCAAACCTGTTCTTCTCAACAATGCAATAATCGGTGAATCTTTCATTTTTACGCCTGTATACCCGTAATCTTCCGTCAGCATGACTAACTGTGAACCGAGATTCATCGGTGAACAAAACTCGGTTCCAGTCAGCCCTTCTCCAGTTCAGATGACGTCGCGCCCATGACAGTCTGGCAGCACGGTGACGTTGGGTCATTATCTGACCAGTGTACGGGCGGCGTGCCCGGATTGGTTGGGCGTTACGACGTAACCGGTTGCGAATGGTCTGCCCTGAGACACCGTATCGCCTAGCAGTGACTGTGGCTGCCAATCGACGTTGACGTAAGTGCGTCAACGTAATGTAACGATCGGCTCTAGCCGTCGTTACACGAGGCCTACCAGGTCGCTGCCGGTCGTGAACAGCCCCAGTCTGCTGGTACCGGGCTGCAAGACGATCAATCGTCTTCCGACAGCAACCAAACCGAGGCGCGACCGCCCTGGCGGCCATCCCACCCGCAAGCATCCCAATTGCCTGATTTCGCTCGTTTTCGGAAAGCCGTGGCATATCGAAAACAGTGAAAAATTAAAAAAGTTTTTTAATTTTCCGAATAGCCCCTATCGCATAAATGGTACGACATGAACTGAATCACCTTATCGATGACAAGTATAGCGTGCACGTGCAAAAAGTGGAAATCAACGTTCCGGTCACTGGCCGCTATGTAAACTGTGTGTATCGGCTAAACTCTACACGATCGTATTCTGAACATCGCCACGGTTTAAAATACATGTACTTTGAACATGTGGTACATACATAGACAGAGCTACACCGGCTATAAAACAGGGACGTTTCTAGTTTTGTTGAGTATATATGAAATAATGCATTTCGGGAAAAATAAATTATTAATCCCTCAAAGTACACTTTGCTAGATACGTACACTTTGCAATTTTGGTGAAATCGGCTTCTGGGCAACAATAACGTGGGTGGTGGTGTACGAGCCAGAAGTGAAATGTGCCCGGTCTTGTCATATCGCTGTCCTGCTCATATTTTGGTATCATGGATTTTCGGGATATTTGCTGTAGATACAAACGCAGTTTATTTTACAATCTACATACGCGGCTATGGCACTGAAATGGGGCACATGACATCCAGTTTGAACTAGACAGTATGTTTGTAAAACATGGGTATGCCCCCGTGGCATACTGGGGGGCCGTTTCACTAAACTTTGTACGACTAAAATGTTCGTAAGTGCAAAATTATGATAGTCTCTAAATTTCACAAATTTCACATTAACAATGTTTCGTTGTAAACAATTATTGGATTTACATTTATTGAGCATAGGCTGCATTTGCAGCCTATGCTCAATAAATGTAAATCCATCAATTGAAATTTACAGACGATCCTAAATTCCTAAATTTGCACTTACGAACATTTTAGTCGTAAGAAGTTTAGTGAAACGGCCCCCTGGACTCTAACTGGAGAAACTCTTACAAACTTTTCGAAGTAAATGTACACGGACGGACGTACGGACGGAACCTCAAGAACAGCGCAATATGTCCCCTTGCTATCGCATAGGAGGCGTGACTATATTGTACTCACATTCTGATACATGCAAATACATATAAGTAGTACAAATCACGAAATTGTTAAATATGATAGGGGCATATGGTATTTGCGATCTGTGTAGACCTAACCCGAATTTTCTGTCTGTAACGCGTGGCGACTTGTAAGTTACAGACATACAATTCAGGCTTTTGTAGACCAAGATCAGATTTGGATTTTATTGCGACAAGTGTATTTCTATCGGAATTTAACATGGGGGATAAAATAGATATTTTAAAAATAATTTCGGAATTGGTGGATGGATTATAAAAATCTTTCTTTCATTAGTTACATCATTTCCAAGCTACCAAAGCTTCTCCACCTCCTACCATAGGAAAATAGTTTGTTTTCGCAATAATATCAATAGTTGATGGAATTTCATGAAATAAATACATATGAACAGGATGATCTTTTTGTTATTGATGAAAAAGTACTTACATTTAAATCATAATTTTGCACTTACGAACATTTTAGTCATACGAAGTTTAGTGAAACGGCCCCCAGTTCTATAGTGACGCACACATACCCGCATATTACACAGATTACAGTGTAGATTATGTCTAGATAGCACTAACATTATTTCTTGCACAGGAAATTCGCGATGTCCTTTCCCGTAGGGTATAAAAATGCAAACACTGCGTTCATTACATTTTTTTGGACTTTATCAATACTATAGATCTATTTATGATTATTAAAATATATACATGTGCCAGGGCAAATTTACCAGAAAACCTGTATAATAGTGTTTTGAAAATATACTAATGTCCTATATCCTAAAAATAATGTCAACCGCTTGAAAATTTATAATTGTTACACCCACCCACCCGACCTCACCCGCCACATAAACAAACAAGAAATGCGTCTGTCGAACGCGGATGCCACCTGCAGCATATTTGAGAAACTGTGACAAAGTGGTTAACCGAAAAGTGTGACGGACGAAAAGTGTGACGGACGGACGTTCTTACGAGAGCTACATTGTGAGGTTATTTCCTTTGATGTTTACACTGTGGGGTTAACCTCACAATGTAGCAACTTATTCCGTTATTTTCTTCCTTAACGATTCTCTTACGGAATAAATCGCATAATATGCAAATGAGCTAGCCATTAGTTAATTATATTTGAAAAACACTTATCCAAAAATGTAGCTCTCGTAAGTACAGACGGACGGACAGACGGACGGTCCAAAAACAATATGCCACCCGACTCTTCGAGACCGGTGGAATAAAAAGTCAAACTCAACTTTCGTCATCCACTCTATTTGCCTCTAACAATGCATAAAACAAAATAGCGTATTACTAACTGAATACGGTGTGGAACATGCTCGTTATCTCAAGTTTGGCCGCTAATGTTTTATCGAATTTTTACGATCATCATTATAAACTCATAATGGTAGATTATAAAAATAAAAAGTCAAACTCAACTTTCGTCATCCACTCTATTTGCCTCTAACAATGCATAAAACAAAATAGCGTATTACTAACTGAATACGGTGTGGAACATGCTCGTTATCTCAAGTTTGGCCGCTAATGTTTTATCGAATTTTTACGATCATCATTATAAACTCATAATGGTAGATTATAAAATAATCATCACATTCCTAACTGCGATGGAACCTCTCTAAACCGGGCACCCAAACGTCATCACTGTGTTTGATTAGTGTGGGTTTCGCCGCCACGTGCCTCCGATTGTCTGTACGTGGTTTCAACGGTCCTTGCTTTTCTATGCACGATTAGCTACATTATATCATGTGTTCTACTTCGCATTTTCCGTTATGTGTCAAACGCCAGAATAGGTGAAACTGGCTGATGGCTGGAACACACAGAGATGGCAGAGATGGCAGAGATGGCAGAGTTGGCCACTCCATAGGTTACAATAGTGTAACAAAATAAACATTCCTTCACGATTACCCCACGTATTGATTGACATTATTATACATTTTATATCGGACATAAATTTCCACACTGATATCAGGGGCGATAACCGTGTTTCCTTAACATGTTAACGTGAAGTGTGCAAAGTGCAGTGATCACACTTTATAATCTGTCTAAAATATTAATTTTTCAGGCGACGCATTTAATTAGTATAAATAATTAAAAAATTGTATGCCTCATTTGCATATGAAAATAGCCTGATACCACCGCGAGTCACTATCAGTAAAATACATATTACGAAATGATTATATCTGTATAGCAGGCATTTGTAATTTTTAGAACTGGTGGAATAGTGACAAACTTATACACTTATTTAATTCCTATAAAGAACAGTTTGTGCCTACTGAGTGGGCATGTACCTTTAACACTTCAGTGATTTTCCCACCGAGATACATGCTGAAGTAGACTTTTTCAGACTCTGGAATTAATTGATTGATTGGGTTTGTTTTCGCCAGTTCTACCTCTGATCAATTTGATACACTCGACAATTAGTGCCATATGTATTATGGAGGAAACTGATGAAAGCAACAGTTGAATGTAATACTCGTTTTATTCCTGCAACAGTGTTTCAAATAAATCTTCATTCATCACAGATCAATTGGGTGTAAAACATAGAAAATACAAAATTACGTCAGTATGTACAAAATGTACCAATTGGTGTTTGTAACCAGCCTAGATCAACACTAGTCTACCATTATATACATACATTGCACCATAGACATACTATGTGGCTGTGACTGAAGAAATGGGGCTTATGGGATTTTTGGCCAGTGTAGCTCCTGATCATATAGCACACCCTGTAACCTGATAGTGATCTATGTTGCTTGTTAGAAGCAGGACAGGTGTTTCATTCACGGAATGACGAACAGTGCAGATCCTGATCAGACTGTGCGGATGCACAGTCTGATCTGGATCTAAACTGGTCGCAAAACCCACAAGCCCCATTTCTCCAGTCACAGCCACATGTATTGTCTCTTAGCAGTAGACGGGTCATTGAATAACAGCACAAGACATGTATGTGGCTGTGACTGAAAATTTGGGCTTATAGCATTTCTGGACAATATATCTCACATAGATTGATAAGGATCTATACTGTTTGTTAGAAGAATGGCTGATGTTTCACTGATTGAATGGCGAATATTGTTGACCGTGATCAGTTTGTTTGTTTGTTTGTTGGGGTTTAACGGCCTATCAACAGCTAAGATCATTTAAGGCCGGGTCCCATATATTACCTGCACAAGTACATGTACATTGTTAATATGGCCAGAAAATTTGGGCAGGTTTCGTGAAACAGACAGTAAAGCAGGTAACAAACACCAAGGTATACCTTAAAAACTCACTGGCTTCATTGTCATTTGGTTGTGGACGGATTTTATACACATAACACTAACTTGGTACATCAATGCCCCAACACTGCCCCCATTACAAATTGGAACACCATACCTTAGATTTGTTGGGGTTTAACGGCCTATAAGGTGGAAGCCCTACCGTTAACTTAAGCCGTCGCGTTCGCCCGACCAACCACTCACCCATACCATAGAATGTATTTAGTACATATAAACAGGGGATTTATTTATTTAATGATGTTTAACGGTCTGTCAATAGCTAAGGTCATTTTAGGCTGTGTTAATAAGGTCGAATCTCATATTTCATCTGTTGTGATGACTGATGGGGTGAAATCCCAAAATCAGAACTGAATATTTAAATAAAAATATATATATTCAGCCCTAAAATTAGAATAACCTGGCCAAGTCCTCACCACACAAGAGTCACTTAGCCCTACTCCCTATAAGTGATAGGAGGAGTACTAATCTTACTACTTAGCCCTACTCCCTATAAGTGATAGGAGGAGTACTAATCTTATTACTTTTATAATCGGTATAACCAGATTCAGCTCTCAAGTAAAGAAAGCAAAAATGTATCTGATGTAAAAACCAGATATATCACGATTCAAGTGAGGACGAACCTCATTGCTAAATTACCATTCACATTCTCCCAACCAACCGCCCGCCATGTGTAGAAATAACGTGTAAACATACGGGAAATTTCACATAAGATTCAAAGTATGACATATCTTCACCTACAAAATTCTCTACTTGTGATAAGGTAAGTATTGTGACAGAGATGGGTTCATTTTTGTGGCTGTGACTGGAGAAATTGGGCCTATGGGATTTGTGACCAGTGTAGCTCCTGGTCAAATAGCAAACTCCTGTATTTTTATTTAATGGTGTTTAACGGCCTGTCAACAGCTAAGGTCATTTTAGGTCGGGTTAACGAGGTCAAATCTCATATGTTACCTGCACAGATGGGGGGCGTTTCACTATTCACTTTGTACGACTAAAATGTTCGTAAGTGCAGATTTAGAATAGTCTGTAAATTTCAATTAATGGATTTACATTTATTGAGCATAGGCTGCATATGATATAAATCCAATGATTGTTTACAAGAACACATTGTTAATATGAAATTTACAGATTATCATAATTTTGCACTTACAAACATCTTAGTCGTACAAAGTTTAGTGAATCGGCCCCCTGTAGTCTGATAACGATCTACATTGTATGTTCCTTGTTAGAAGAATGATGGGTGTTTCATTGATAATAGAGCAAACAGTGCAGGGGCCGTTTCACTAAACTTCTTACAACTAAAATGTTCGTTAGTGCAAATTTAGAATCGTCTGCAAATTTGAATTGATGGATTTACATTTATTGAGCATAGGCTGCATATGCAGCCTATGCTCAATAAATGTAAATCCAACAATTATTTACAAGACAACAGTGTTAATGTGAAATTTACAGACTATCATAATTTTGCACTTACGAACATTTTAGTCGTACAAAGTTTAGTAAATCGGCCCCCTGTAATCTGATAACGATCTATGTTCCTTGTTAGAAGAATGATGGGTGTTTCATTGATAATAGAGCAAACAGTGCAAATCCTTATCAGACTGTGCGGATCTGGTCTACACTGGTCACAAAGCACACAAGCCCCATTTCTCCAGCTACAGCCATATTTATATCACACTACACAGTCATGGACGGATTACCATTTCAACAAATTTTATATCTGTGCTGCCAGGCACAAAATGATCAACATTATTTTAAATCACGTTCAAAATGTCTAAATACTGAATGTTTTAGATGATAACACACAAGATTAAAGCACATAAGTCATAACACAATTAGAACATATATATCTCCATTTGTAAGCACAAGGTAACCATTGTACAATCATTTAATACATTAACATAGATTCACAATTAAAAACATTTGCTTTACATCGCACCAAGATAGTGATAGATTTAAAATTATAAGCTGTTTAAATCTTTCAAAACACAGATGTGTTTAGAAAGATTAAAACAGCTTATAATTATTCAGACAAACCATGTCATTTGTACCTAAGAAGTGCGATATCTCATGACAAATATTTATAAAATTTACGATATTTTCCATAAATGACGTCGAAAGTTGACAAAATGTTCAGAGCAAATGTGGAATAGATGAAAATTTCGTCAACTTTGATGTCATTTACAGAAAATATCACAGTTTGTGTAAATTTGTTCATGAAAATTCGCACACCATTTACGGAAATACATGTATCACAGTTTCTGTAAATATTTTTCATGAATAATCGCACTTCGCATAAAAATCATGTGGCTCGTCTCATTCAATTTCATCTTGCTTGTACATCAGAACAATAAAACATAAGCAATGCATTTCTTTTCATATTTCTATGTGGGCTATCTGGCCCTTACGTTGGAATTAATTTAGGGGGAAGCACCCCCCTTGCGTACGGGCCTGGCTATCACAGACTTAACACTAGATATACGGTTTGGACGGATTTGTACATACATCAATTGGATTCACCATTTATGAAAGTAAAAAAATATTTTATTTTTGTTATTTCTCAATGAAAGTATATGTTGTGACCACACGTTTGAACCGTCTCGATGAGACGGTTCAAATGGTGGTCACGACATATACTTCTAAGCATATAGAAAGAAAATATTTAGGATTATCACAAACAAAATGGCATATACTCAGCATAAAATAGGTTAGATACATACAATATACTCACATCCTACACAGTGAAAATCCTTCACACAGAATATTTAAATTTAATATATACACAGTAACGCATATTAAAACAAGAGGGCCATGATGGCCCTAATTCGCTCACCTGACTCCATGAACACCAGAGGAGAATGTGACATTGAGTTCATGTGTTTTAAAAAAATTGTGTTATTTTTAGATGGCGGTCATCTTGGATTAAGCGATGACTCTCATTTTACAAAATCTGAAAATGCTTCACCCAAGGATCTTAACTTCCTATGAAGTTTGGCCAGCATCGGCCATGTGGTTCCTGAGAAAAAGACGTTCAAAATCTTGAATAAATGGACCTTTTTGGTGGCCATCATGGATGACATAATCATCCGATTCCGACAAATATTGCACCAGAGCAATCGCTTCATCGATACCTTCAATTTGATATATGGCATGAGCATATTCGGTCAAAAATAAAATTTGACCCCACGGGCCATGCCCATTTTTGACCCCAGGGTCACCATTTTAACAACTTGAAAGAGCAATGTACATCAATCATTCCTACCAAGTTTCGTCGAAATCTGGCTAGCGGTTCATGAGAAGAAGATTTTTTAAGAATTTATGCTATTTTTAGACGGCGGCCATCTTGGATTAGCGATGACCTCCATTTTAACAAATCTGAAAAGGCTTCACCCATGGACCATAACTTTTAAGTTTGGCTACCATGGGCCAAGCGGTTCATGTGAAGAAGAATTTTGAAATCTCTAATAAAAGAACGACTTTTTGACCTTTCGGCGGCCATCTTGGATGACATAACAATCCGATTTCGACAAAAAATGCACCAGAGTGATCGCCTCATTGATACCTTCAATTTTATATATGACATGACCATATTCGGTCAAAAATAAAATTTGATCCCAATTTGACCCCACGGGCCATGCCCATTTTTGACCCCGGGGTCACCATTTTAACAACTTTGAAAGAGCAATGTACATCGATCATTCCTACCAAGTTTCGTCGAAATCCGGCTAGCGGTTCATGAGAAGAAGATTTTTTAAGAATTTATGCTATTTTTAGACGGCGGCCATCTTGGATTAGCGATGACCTCCATTTTAACAAATCTGAAAAGGCTTCACCCAAAGACCATAACTTTTAAGTTTGGCCACCATGGGCCAAGCGGTTCATGTGAAGAAGAATTTTGAAATATTTAATAAAAGAACGACTTTTTGACATTTTTGTGGCCATCTTGGATGACATAACAATCCGATTTCGACAAAAAATGCACCAGAGTGATCGCCTCATTGATACCTTCAATTTGATATATGACATGACCATATTCAGTCAAAAATAAATTGACCCCAATTTGACCCCACGGGCCACGCCCATTTTTGACCCCGGGGTCACTATTTTAACAACTTTGAAAGAGCAATGTACATCGATCATTCCTACCAAGTTTTGTCGAAATCCGGTTGGCGGTTCTTGAGAAGAAGATTTTTTAAGAATTTGTACTATTTTTAGACGGCAGCCATCTTGGATTACGTAATGACGTAATTTTAACAATTTTGTAATCCCCCTACCTAAGGACCATGACCATGAAGTTTGGTGACTATAGACCCAATGGTTACCGAGGAGAAGACGTTTGAAAATGTTCGCGGACGACGACGGACGACGACGGAGGAGACGGACGACGTACACATTGCGGTAACAATAGCTCACATGAGCTTCGCTCAGGTGAGCTAAAAACAATGGTCACACATGTATTGATATAACAGTGCAACAGTGGTCAACAAAAACAGCTCCATTGCACGTGTCAACAATCAAACTATCAACATTTCACTTTCTCCTTCATGCACCAACATGTACATTTCAATAACGTATTGAGATTTGAAATTTGCAAGTGCTCGCGTATGACGTGATGGTGGAAATTTCATGTTTGTTTGTTTATTGGTGTTTAACGGCCTATCAACAGTTAATGTCATGTAAGGCCGGGCAAACAGGTTTGATCCCGTTTTAACATACATTGGGGGAAAATCAGAACGGAATATTTACATCGAGAAAAAATATATTCAGCCCTGAAATTAGAATAACCTGACCTGGTGCAAGGTCCATACCACACCAAAGTCACCTGGCCCCTTCCCCTAAAATAGGATTACGAATAATCGTAATACTCACATAAGGGGTATAACCAGATTCAACTGTCGCATACAAAATGCCAAAGACGTATGTGAGGGCCAAACCAGGTCTCCATTCGGAATTCCAGTAAGGATGAACCCCGATCGTTAAATTACCCATCGCTTGCACCCACCTTCCACCCACTTCAATGAATGTATTTACATTTATTGACTATAGGCTGCCTATGCTCAATAAATGTAAATCCAATAATTGTTAACAAGAAAACACGGTTAAAGAGAAATTTACAGACTATTATAATTTTGCACTTACAAACATTTTAGTCATACACAGTTTAGTGAAACGGTCCCCAGAACTCTGGAGACCCTTTTTGCCACGCCAAATCATAAAACAAATGCGTATATAGTTGGTCGCTTCATGTAGAGATAAAAAGAGAAAACGTAACACTAACTAACTGCATTATACATTACAATATGAGATCTGTAAAACAGCTACATGTAATAACATCAACACAAGTGTAAATTAACTCTGGAAGTAGAGTGATTGATTGGAGGACGGCATGAATGCATCTGTATATTAAGTCAATCAATATGTGATTGTACTATAAATTTAAAAATATGGTAGATATGAAATTGAAACAAAATACACAGATTATACATTTTTGTGACGCAATGCTTGTGATTTCAAAATATTTTAGCACATAATTTGAACTAACTTTCATTTAAACAGTTGTGTAGTTGAGCATGAGCTCTATTTATAGAGACAATGGTCGAGCGATTCACTCATTTCAGTCTAACGATACATAAATTTTTGTTGAAAAATCTCATTATTTTGTTTATTTCGTCATAAAGGTATATGTTGTTACCACTCGTTTGAACCGTCTCATCGAGACGGTTCAAACGAGTGGTAACAACATATATGTTCGAGATTAAATTAAAGAAAATAGAGATTTTCTCTCTCAAAAAGTTCCATACTACATATTATAATTTTATCCCATCTCTGGGATAGATCTGATGTATATGGCACAAACACAGTGGTCAGTCACACAACAAACTATTACATATAAATATTTACATTACTTGTTTGATTTTCAACAAAATATACACAAATACAAAACAGATGCTGTCAAAACAAGTAAACATGAGCACAACAAAATCAAACAGTTGGGCAGCAAGATCCAATTTAGAGTCATTGCCCCATCAATTAAAGTTTATTCAACCATTACAACATATACTTCCATGCATAAATAAGAGAAAAATTCTATTTTTCTGCAAAAAAAATGTGTATCCTATTCCTAAGGATGTATTGGGTTAACATTATACATGCACACAAAATATACCTACATATATAATACTGGTCTGCTTCGACAGCCAGCATCAAAGCAAAGTGCAACGATGTGCTCGTGTACAAACATAAGTCCTGCACCCAGAATGTCACATCTATAAATAGGTCACCAGCTGAGAAAATGTACCTTTAAACATCTGTCGCCAGTATAGATCATCATGTCTCGTGTTACGATCAGATATGATCAAAATTACTAATCTAGTGCATAAACCACGTTTACTTGTCGGAATACAGAACAGCGTAGCCCCAGGCTGATCTCGGGCTATGCTGATTGCATATATACTAGTGTCATTTAAGCCAGATCTGTGGCTATGCTCATCGCATACTTAGCTCATTTAAGGTTGATCTGGGACTACGCTGGTCGCATATGTCATAAGGTTATTTTTCTCCTTCTGGGACCAAAAGAAACAACAATAAAACAAATTTAAACATTCACTTAATTGAGCAAAAAGCAAACACTGTTTGCTTTTTGCAGCTCAACTAAGTGAATTTCCAACTTTATGACAGTATTTTCACTACTCAATTTGAAATTCAATGCGTATTTTCACATTGCTGTGCGTATTTTGTACTCCCACTTTTGATAATCAATGCGTATTCAGCTAAAATAATTTTGTAAAATACGCCAATACGCACCTTATCTGGAGCTCTGACAAAGACTACATTTTATTGATAATACAAGCCTTGTGGTCGAGATTGAAGAAATGGGACTTATGCCATGCGTGTCCAGTACAGCTCTTGTTTATCTAATTAATTGAATATGGTTAGATCTATGTGTTTGTTCAATAACAAAGTCTTGTATATATGGGAAAGCCTTCGATTCGCCAGTATACTCGAACAGTCGTAAATGGATCTACATCATGTATTAGACAAAGGTTTCACTGTCTGAAAGGTAAACAGTGCAAACCTTGATCAGACTGTAAAGATGCTCAGGCTGATCTCGGTCTCCGCTGCTCACAAACCATACGTCCAATTTCCTCAGTCACAGCTATATTTCATTCACACAAATGATAAGCAATTAGAAAATGGTCAGTTGTGAAACGGATAACAGGACTGGTATTGCTTTATATTTGATATTTGATTTATTGGTGCATAACGGCCTAAGGTGGTTTAAGGCCAGGCCAACAGGTTCGATCCCACATTTAACCTGCTGCATTGGGTGGAAATCCCAAAATCAGAACGGAATATAGTATCGCTTAATAGAACATAAATTGGTTTTCGTTCTGAAAGTTAAAAACTTATTTCAAACGCAACATATTTGTAAATCTAATGAACAACACCCACAACACACCTATTTCTGTATTGGGATTACAAATAATCTATAATAAACATATGTCCCAAATCTCAAATGGATAACTGAATCTACAACATGAATTAAATTATGACTTTAGAAGCACTACACATTCAATACTGATTTTAAGATACTAGTATCTTGAAGACCATATTTTCTCAAAGGATACCATTCCTTCAATGGCTAACCAATATGTGGCTGTGACTGGAGACATGTGGCTTATGGTATTGGTGATCAGTGTAGCTCCTGATCAAAGAGCACACTGCTGTAGCCTGATAACAATCTATATTGCTTGTTCGAAGGATGATGGGTTTTCATTGATGGAATAGCGAACAGTACAGATCCTGATCAGACTGTGCAGATGTACAGACTGATCTGGATCTGCACTGGTTGCAAATCCCATAAGCTCGATTTTCTAGTCACAGCCATATAAAGGCTGTGACTGGAGAAATCAGGGCATACAGGATTTATCACCAGCCTGACTAAAGCTCTGCCATTGACATTGTCGAACAGTGCAGACCCTGAGCAGACTGCGGATGTCTACACTAGTCGCAAATGTCATAAGCCCCATATCTCCAGTGACGGCCACACAGGTGTAACATGTTGCATATAACGTTTACAATAACACCGCGCCAACAAGAGGCAGACCTTTACAAATTCAATAAATAAATCAATAATTTCTGACATAGAAGATCATTTTTTCTGGCAGAACGATATTCCTTCAGAATTTGTGCTGTGGTTAACAGAAAAATGTAACATGTGGCATAATGCCAGACATATATAATGTAACAATAACTGAAATCTGTTTCCAAAGCAAGATGAAACCCATCAGAGGTTGCAAAACATGTGCGGACACACAACACTGCGTGTAAACAATAGAAAAATAAACATGTTTGTGGCTGTGACTGGAGAAATGGGGCATATGGGTTTTGTGACCAGTGTATATCCAGATCAGACTGTGCATCCACACAGTCTGATCAGGATCTGCACTGTTCGCCATACCATCAATGAAACACCCATGTTGCTTCTACAAAGCAATATAGATCGCTATTATGCAACAGGAGTGCGCTATTTGATCAGGAGCTACACTGGTCACAAATTCCATAAGCCCCATTTCTCCAGTAACACACATTTGTGATTACAATAACCATAGGATCAACAACCCTAACCTACATAACTATTATTTATTTCATTTAATTAAGTCTGGCTCTGTGTATATCTATTTCACCACATCAATTCACACAACCATGATAAGGACAACTGACATCATTATGTATGCTCTTTTCTAGCAACATGCCATGTGATTTCAACTATGTTTTGTTATACAATATGTACACGATACATGATGTATTTAAAAATTGAAAATAAACCATTGAGTAAAAAAAAAAGAAGTTGACAAAAACAACCTGATAGTAGTAACAGTAAACTACCGATGAAACGCCAAAAACCTGTTTTGAAAGCGCATGAGAATCGTCTCCACTGGAGACGATTCTCATGCGCTTTCAAAACAGGTTTTTGGGGTTTTGATGTCTTTTTAAAGTCACATATTTGAGCTGCAAAAAGAAAACAGTACAAAATCTAGCCAGTGGCCATCTCAGTATCGAAAATGTACACAATGTATCTAATAGATAAATTGTGAACATTTTCGATACCGAGATGGCCACGACCGAGAGTTTGCACTGCATTGCAGCTCAGGTAAGTGAATTTTCAACTTGTGTTTGCTTTTTACCTTGCTGATTTACTCCCTATTTTACATCAGAAAAACATGTGATAAATTTGGTGACCGTTAAAAATTATGATTTTAAATTTCACATTAACACCGTTTTCTTGTAAACAATTACTGGATTTACATTTATTGAACATATAATCAAACAATTAAAATTTTCAGACAATCCTAATTTTGCACTTACATTTAGTCGTACAAAGTTTAGTGAAACGGGCCCCTAGGAGCTCTGGTAACAAGAAAACAAAACATGGCCCCTATACCGTGGAATGTTTGATAGCAATGGAATGATTTTGTAGAATAGTATAATACTGATGAAGGGCGCTACATCTGTTTAGTCAGTTTATAAAGATCTGGGGACCGTTTCACTAAACTTTGTACGCCTAAAATGTGCGTAAGTGCAAAATTGTGATAGTCTGTAAATTTCACATTGACTATGTTTTCCTGTAAACAATTATTGGATTTACATTTATTGAGCATAGGCTGCATATTTATTGGATTTACATTTATTGAGCATAGGCTGCATATGCAGCCTATGTTCAATAAATGTAAATCCATCAATTGAAATTTCCAGACGATCCTAAAGTTGCACTTACGAACATTTTAGTCGTACAAAGTTTAGTGAAACGTCCCCAGGATAACAACATCTGCAAACAGTGTAGCTCCAAATGAGCGAACTTGTATGAATAAAGCCTGCATTTGTACATGTATATTTAGTTGGATTAAAGGTACATGCCCACTCAATAGGTTATAATAGGGAGACAGACAGTTTTGTAGATTCTGTAGATATGACATTTTCTGACAAAATAAACATTCATTCACCATTCATTTCTCCACCTACTGAGTGGTCGTACCTTTAATCTAATTATCTCCAAACAATGACCGCTCGTCTACACGACATCAAGAGAAAAAGTGAATGTGTTTAGTATCCCAGCAAAAGCTAAGGTCATATAGAGACAGGGCCTCGGTTTCGAGTCTCATCCAAAAGACCAGTGGGATAGAAATACTATGAAAGTAATTTTGTCATATCTAGAGCGGGGATTGAACCCTAAACCTTTTGTTTTAAGTCCAATGCTTTAAACAGTGGATCACAACCACATCCAAAGTCAAGAGAAAAACTTTTCAAATCATAAGTCGGGTGGACAGACTGCCAAAATCTGCCGGGCCTATTTACCAAGTCCCGACCCACAAGAGAACTGTCTCGATATTAGCTCGCTCATCTGGATCTACAATTCTAGACAAGCCAATGTGATTAACCAAATTACATAACGAGCCAGCTCTTCCGGATATACATTGCAAACATTGGCTTTTTTGTCTGAAGAATTAAAAAAACGTTTCTACAACACGGATAAATGTTTCTCTTGCATGATATACGGTACTGTGTGGTATTTTCGTCAGTTGTGCACCTTTAGAAGGCTAGAACAGAAATCCATACTCTAGATATATCGAGTGACACAACTACATTGTTGGCCGTCATTGGAGAAATGGGGATTACGGGTTTTGTGACCAGTGTAGATCCAGATCAGCCTGTGCATCCGCACAGTCTGATCAGGATCTGCACTGTTCGCCATCCCGTCAATAAAACACCCATTGACTTCTAACAAGCAATATATATTGTTACCATGCTACATGAGAGTGCTATTTGATCAGGAGCTACACAGGTCACAAATCACACAAGCCCCATTTATCACAATCACAGCCGCATTTCTCACGTACCGACTAAATCACACCGTATCTGATTACGCAGCAAAAACATGAATAAATATATTGCAGCCTGTCATGAGTCTTTCAATAACTAAGCAACAACCGACATCACATCCCGTCGAAATTATTCCTGCTTTTCTTCCGCGATTTCTTCCCGATCGGCTGCAGAGCTTCGAGTCTCGTTGGCTTCCTCATTAACCCCTCGTCGTTCATGATCTGCCCGTGGACGTGTGCGGCCTTGAGATCTTTACTCATGTTGTCACCGGTTGTACCCCTACCGCTGAATCCGTTTGATGCCGGCAGTGCGTGCGTGGGTTGAATGCCGTAGCTCTGCTTCACCTCTTGCATATCTGAAATGAAAGTTTTCATTAATCATTCCACCAGTTAGTAACTGGAAAGATTGATTGATTGATTGAATGGAAGGAAGTCTTCCATGTTGGTTTTCTGGCTATTCTGTTATTAGGGAAGGGGATAACATAGTTGAAATCAGAAAATATCCACAAACAGTGTAGATCCAGATGAGCCGGCCCATAATGGGCCGTCTCATCTGGCTCTACACCATTTGGAAACATTGTCATCACGATCTGTACAGGTTGAAATTTTTAATTGGCATTTAAGCCATTCATCCCTAAATATCGGACACGGATTGTTTAAAAACTAATTGTCAAATATTCAATTAAATGGATAGTATCTTCAAACAACGAGAGAGTGTCAGGTCAAAATATATGCCTGGTATAGTCAGTAAAGTGGAATTTGTTTTACAAACCTTATTTAAAATACAAATTTCAGTCATTCGACATAGGAGCAACATGGGTGGGCTACTCAATAAAATTATGGATGATGATAAATAGACAGACAAGAAAATGATCATTATATCAAAGACAAATTCAATATATCAAAAATGTGTACATTTGTATATTAAAACCAATTGCAGAT
The DNA here is from genome assembly GCA_029237695.1 of Conchocele bisecta. Classification (NCBI taxonomy): domain Eukaryota; kingdom Metazoa; phylum Mollusca; class Bivalvia; order Lucinida; family Thyasiridae; genus Conchocele; species Conchocele bisecta. The sequence continues at coordinate 91,550,383 of CM055273.1, forward strand.
GTTTTAGATTGAGTATGTTCGTACATATTTGAGGCTATGATAATGCAAAGGAATTAGACAGATGTAGGTGGACTAAAATATGGATGATGATAAATAGACAGATTACTTACTGACTTTGCTGAGGGGTTCATTAACCAGCTGGCTCTGTCTCTTGGTCTGGAAATACTGACCAGTCTTGTCCTGCTTCCTCATGATTTTCTAAAAATAGAACTTAGTTTACTCCACAAATGGTAGATCTTATAATAAACATATTGTTGTTAATATTTAATATTCCACCAGTCACAATTACATTCCAGGGGCCCATTTCACTAAACTTTGTACGACTAAAATGTTTGTAAGTGCAAATTTAGGATCATCTGGACATTTCAATTGACGGATTTACATGTATTGAGCATAGGCTGCATATGCAGCCTATGTTCAATAAATGTAAATCCAACAATTGTTTACAAGAAAACATTGTTACTGTGAAATTCACTGACTATCATAATTTTGCACTTACGAACATTTTAGTCATACAAAGTTTAGTGAAACGGCACCCACGGGCCCATTTCACTAAACTTTGTACGATAATGTTTTACGATGATTTTTATATTGTTAGCAAGCACATTAATCTTGTTCACTGATGCTACCATTTGTACGACCCGCATGTAAGTCATTAAATATGAACAAATCCACCAAATGTGTCACAAAATCTAAACATATTTTTTAGACAGGTGACCTTGAACTTGGTGAAATAACCACACTTTCAATAGGTGTCTTCCCCTTGATTGATATCCATGCACCTGGGAAGTATGGTGGAAATCAGTCAAAGATTATCAAGTTATCGGGCGGAAACGACCAAAGTGAAAATAAAAATATATTTAATGAACTTGCAACAAATCCCACTTTGAATAGTGTCTTCCCCTGATTGATATCAATGCATCTGTGAAGTATGGTGGAAACTGTGCAAAGATAACTCAAGTACAGACGGAACAACAAGCCTAACGCGATATACCCCCAGCGAAATTCAGCACAGGGACATACAACGAAATGTGTGGGACTTGATGTAAATCTGTCTTATTTTGATTTTTTAGGTCCATACCTCTCTAAATCTGTCGTCATATTCATCGGTTTCGCCATTCATTCTCGGACTCCTGGACCCACCCATCCCACCTGGCAATGCTGTACCTGTAAGTTACACGGGCGGGCTGTGACTGGAGAATTGGGGCTTATGGGAATTGTGACCAGTGTAGCTTCTGATCAAATAGCACATTGACGGAATGGCGAACAGTGCAGATCCTGATCAGACTGTCTGATCTGGATCTACACTGGTCGCAACACCCATAAGCCCCACTGGAGAAATAGGGCTTATGGACTTTAGCTCCTGATCAAATAGCTCACGATCTATATTGCTTGTTAGAAGCATGACATGTGTTTCATTGATGTACAGTGCAGATCCTGATCAGACTGTGCGGATGCACAGGCTGATCTGGATCTACAATGATCACAAAACCCAAGAGCATTATTTCTCCAGTCACAGCCACATATATATAACATAGATATAGATGAACAAGAGCTCCGCGGAGCATGATGTCCCGCCTGGTGCAGTATGATAGTACATAAGGAGCTTGTAATAACCTTGGGGTTAGTGAGCACCATGGGCTTTCTGTAGAATGATGTGAGATGTTGTTAAAAATACACCTATGAAATATTAAAGCATTCCATTGAGGGAACGAGAAGTTATAATGAAGTGTAAAGTTTTTGAAACAAAACATTTTCAAAGTCCTTGACCTTGGGGTTAGCGAGCACCATACGCTTTCTGTAGAATCATGCAGGATGATGTTACAAATGCACCTATGAAATATTAAAGCATTCCATCAATGGAAACAGAAGTTATTGCAGATTAACCCCAATGTTAATTTTTGTGATTGACAGACGGACAAACAGACAACTTTTGCATCCCTATATCCCCTTTTCGCTACGCGAGGGGATAATAAACTGAAACCAAAACACTTATTTTTCAACAAACACAGCTCAACACAAAGAAGAATGCTGCCAACGACAGTATCTCCTGGCACCGATGCTAAATTTCTATACCAGACATTTTTGAAGTCTGTGACCTTGACCTTGGGGTTACTGGACACCATGAACTTTCGGCAGATGATGCAGAATTTTCTTATAAATGCATGTATGAAATATTAAAACATTCCATCAAGGGAAACAGAAGTTACAATGAATTAACCCAAGCATTAAGTTTACAAAACTGAGCATTTTCTAAGCCCGTGACCTTGACCTTGGGGTTAGCGGCACCATGGGCTTTCTGTAGAATCATGCCGGATGTTGCTATAGTTTACACCTAAGAAGTATTAAAGAATTCCATCAAGGGAAACAGAAGTTGTAACTAATTAATTAATTGTAATTAAACCGAGCATTAAGTTTTCCAGCGACCTTGACCTTTGGTGTTAGCGGGCACCATGGGCTTTCTGTAGAATGATGCGGGATGTTGTTACAAATGCATGTATGGAATATTAAAGCATTCCATTGCGGGAAACAGAAGTTACAATGAATTAACCTGAGCGTTAAGTTTTAGAAACAGAGCTAAATGCAAAACTTAACGTTGAATGCATGTGAAAAGTAGGTCAATGTACCATGAAAACTAGGTCACGGTCACATGGGCTCCCTCTGTGTGAGATGGTTACACCACAGTGTTGATGTATACCAAGTATGGAGGTCGTAGGACTTATAGTTTTCTGGAAACTGAGCTAAACGCAAAAACTTAGCGTGAAATGTTGACGCCGACGGAAAAGCTATGCCTATGTCCGGCTTCTGCTAAAGCAGACGGGACAAAAAGTACATGTACTTACATTTAAATATTCTTTAGATTTAATATGTTTAATAGCCAAAAGTTTGTCAGCAACAAAACGTGGAACAGACAGTACATATTTATTGTTTTATCGTATTTTATCATTGAGTACCTTATTATGTTTGTTTGTTTGTTAATTAGTGTTTAACGGCCTATCAACAGCTAAGGTCATGTAAGGCCAGGCAAACGGGTTCGATCCCATTTTAACCTGCTGCATTGGGGGGAAAATCCAAAAATCAGAACGGAATATTTACATCGAGAACAAATATATTCAGCCCTGAAATTAGAATAACCTGTACCTTATTATGAAAGTACTTGATTTATGAACCGTTTGTGCTGGTGTTTACTCTCGTGCATGAATATATATACAGGGACAAGGTCATACATGAACACATGCTGCAGTTGTTTGTATTTGGTCAAGTTGTTATTTAACTTATTTACCACCCACAGAAATATGACAATTACACTACTAACCGGCAACTGAATGCAATTTTATGCAGGAAAGATGAACATTCCACAGGCGTGGAGCCAGGTGGATTCGTGTCCGACACACACCCCATCTAAGCTGAGTTTAGATTTTAACCCATTTTTACGTGTAAAAATCGGACTATATTTCTTATTTATCACCCAAAGTGTATGCTGTTACCACTCAGTTGAACCGTCTCGAAGAGACGGTTCAACTGAGTGGTAACAGCATACACACTCATCGAGACAGTTCAACGGAGTGGTAACAACACATTCTTTTGATGCGAAATGAGAAAAATTGTGGAAAAAAATATTTAGATTGCTTTTACATACACAGGTGCTCACGATGGATATTAGGAAAGTTGACTATCATGTACGTCTAATTGACAATTGAGAATCCACGCCCCCTCTAAATATAAATCTACCCCTGTTCCATACCCACAGAATATCACCCACAGAAACATCACAATTAATAACCAGGAAATTAATGCAATTCTGTATGAGCTACCGGTATGTAATAAAATATATTTCATACCGGCTGGCAAAGAAGTTTTTTCGATGTGAAGTTTTGGCATAACCCAAGTCTGCTCTTCCTCGTCCCATTTGGCCTCCATTTTGATTCTGTCCAGGTTGCTATAGTTACAGTCACGCCTCACGCACGGCTGCAGTCGCTCCACCAGGCTGTAGAAGAGCTTCAATTCCTTCTCCTGTTTCCGAATCGTCTCCAGATAATCAATCTTCTCAAACTCAAACTCGGACTGAATGTCAAGGATTTCGACGTTCAAAGCTTCATTCTGAAATAGTATGTAAGGTATTACATGTATTATTTCCTAAAACCTTTTTTTCCACAACTTGACTACTGATTGAAGGTCAAGGATTTTGATGTTTAAAGTGTCATTCTGAAATATTGAGTAACCTAAAATAATCAAATAAACTAGGTTTCTAATTGAAGGTCAAGGACTTTGACATTTAAAGTTTCATTCTGAAACATTAACCGTAGACCACTACACACAACAATTGTCGTCTGCTGTTGCTTTTATATCTTGCATTATTTCTCAATAAAAACATGGCTTGACAACACTTCAGAATCATTTCCAATGACGTGTGTATAGTTTCAGATCGATCGACTGAACGGTTTCAGTGGAGTTGTGTACAAAAACTATGTACCGTATATATAATTGTATAGAAAAATGTAGAAAAAATGGCCAAGTTAAAAAGGCAATATTTTTGTTAAAAAATATTTTTTCGGCATAAAAACAGCAAGGTGCACATCTTCAATATGTGTAGAAGACATGTGTATAGTTTCAGATCGATCGACTGAACGGTTTCAGAGGAGTTGTGTACACGAACTATGCACTTTTTCTGTCAGCCGCCCGCCCGCCCGCCCCACGGTAAAACACAATACGTTTTTAAAAACGGTCGTATAAAAAACTATAACAAATTTATACATTCACTTATTTGAGCTGCAAAAAGCAAACAGTGTTTGCTTTTTGCAGCTGAACTAAGTGACTTTTCAACTTTCTGACATTATTTTCACTACTCAATTTGAAAATCAATGCGTATTATCACATTGCTGTGCGTATTTTGTACTCCCACTTTTGATAATCAATGCGTATTCTGCTAAAATAATTGCGTAAAATACGCCAATCAATACACATCTTATCTGGAGCTCTGAATAATATGTAGACAATGGGCATTTTTAATGTTTAAAACGGGTGGAAAAGTAAACAATTAAGTACTTGTTTATTTTCCAAAATAACTTTTTTTGTTCCAATCTGCGGGAGTGCGTATAATACACAGTATAAAAACATTGCAAAGGCCCGTTTTATGTAATAATAAAACTTGTTAACCTTTTCTTTTTCCTTATCAAGTTTCTTGTTCTTTGCTTTAAGTTCGTCTCCGATGTTGTCGTAAATCTGCAGCATGATACCATCATCGTCCATCTTCGATATCGCATCTGGAAATATAAATTCAGTATTGAAAATTACATTCAGAGACTGAATATTTTGCTAATAATAACATGTGACGGCCACAAACACGAGAATTCCACCACAGAAGTGGACCAGTGTAGTTCCAGTACTCGATTTCACCAAAATTGCAAAGTATACTAATCTTGCTATTAAAGTACATATTGAGAGACAAATTTTCAATTTAAGGATTAATTTTTATTATACTGATTTTATTACATTATCACAGCCATTTTGGCTGTGATAATGTAATAAATTCAGTATAATAATTCTGCATACTTTTAATCATCAAATATAGCAGTCATTAGTTCTATATGAAATAATGCATTTCGGGAAAAATAAATGATTACTCCCTCAAAGTACACTTTTCAATTTGCTTTGCAATTTTGATGAAATCGGCTACTGATCAAATGGCACACTCCTGTAGCCAGATAACGATCTATATTACTTGTTAGAAGCATGACATGTGTTTCATTGATGGAATGGCGAACAGTGTAGATCCTGATCAGACTGTGCGGATGCACAGGCTGATCTGGATCTACACCGGTCGCAAAACCCATAATCCCCATTTCTCCAGTCACAGCCATGTTTCAGGTTTTTGTTACATGCAAAAGGGAGGCTTCTGAACCTTATAATTAACGTTTAAAAATAAATTACCTGCAAGATTTCGTTTCCGTTCCTCAGCAAACCGTTTCCTCTTAACCCTTCTGTTCTTGACCTCTGTGTTTTGGCTGTTCTCGCCACCCACCATCTGTTGTTCCAGCTCATGGAGTCTATAACAGTATGGACAACGACATGACAAAACTGGGATTGTTTCATTCTGGCCAGTGTAGATCCTGAGCAGCCTATATTTCAACTGGAACTGTTGTTGCTATTCTGACCCCCTAACATTTGTTGTTCGAGTTTATGGCGTCAGCAAAAGTGAAAGGGTTAACCGTTTACTGTCTCAGCATCAGGTAAATTCATATGTGACTGTGACTGGAGAAATGGGGCATATGGGTTTTGTAACCAGTGTAGATCCAGATCAGCCTGTGCATCCGCACATCCGCACATTCCATTAATGAAACGGCCATCATGCTTCTAACAAGCAATATATATCGCTAGCAGGCTACAGGAGTGTGCTATTTGATCAGGAGCTTCGCTGGTGACAAATCCCATAAGCCCAATTTTTCCCGTCACAGTCATATATCAAGGATAGATATTTAGATACAGGTCATTCTCGTTATCTCGAAGTCGAATGGACTGATGAAAATATATTGACATATCCGAACTTCGAGATAACAATTCGCCAAATTTCTCAAAAAAATATTCCAAACAAAATCGCTTTAGAAATGCCTCTTTACTTTATTTCCGTTGTTTTCATAAATTGGCCTGAGTTTATTCTAAGCTGTTTTCATAATTAACAGACGATTTACTTATTGCTACACCGTCTAATTCATTTTTCTGTTAAAAGAGATTTGATATGACATTAAGTTCAATTGATTAATTATGGTTTTAAGTGAACTGCTTTAACTGGTCATGCAACTCTAAACACATTTTAGCGGCGGCGGTGGCTTTGGTTTCTATAGACGTGTGAAAACTTACCTGGGATAACCGCGCTGATTCACACTTGGCGGTGCCGGGCGCTTAATTTTCGCATCGACAATCACAATACAAATGTGAAGGAAACATACTATCGGGACTCGATTTCCACTTCAACTAAACCGATATATCGACATATCCGATATCGAGTTATCAGGAGTAAAATATATGATCTATATAGGGAATTCTGCTGGGACCTGGGAGATAAGTAGGTATATCGAGATAACGAGATTCAGCTGTATATAGGGATATATGGAGATGAGACCTCGGTTTCAAGTCTCAATCAAAGACCAGTGGGATGGAAATACATGCACTATGAAATTATTGTTTAAATCCTAAGATGGGGACTGAACCCACAACCTTTTGTATTGAAGGCAAATGCTCTGCACTCTAGACTATTTCTGACATAACAAAACTTGTTTTATTGAGACCAGTGTAGATCTTGAGCAGCTAATGTTTCACCTAGAGCTACGTTGTTGCTGTTATTACTCCCTACTACAGTGGAACCCCTCTAAACCGGACACCATCAAATCACATGTGATCTATTTTTTGGTTAGTTTCTTGATCATTTATCTCTGACAGGTGATGTCTGTTCGTGATCGCATAGCACATAACTATGGCTCAGAATGATTAAATGCCCGTTTTACAGTGAAACATATATGTGTCTGTTACTGGAGAAATGGGACTTATGACATTTGTGACCAGTGTAGCTCCTGATCAAGTGGCACACTCCACTAGCCTGTAAACGGCCTATGTTCCTTGTTAGAAGCATGACAGGTATTTCATTGATGGAATGGCGAACAATGCAGATCCTGATCAGACTGTGCGGACGCACAGGCTGATCTGGATCTACACTGGTTGCAAAACCCATAAGCCCCATTTCTCCTGTCACAGCAACATAACCGACCTCTTCAGCGCCTCCTCCTGTTGGTACATCTGCTGTTCCTGATTCAGGGCCTGGGTGGGAGAGGAGGTAGGGGCCTGTGATCCATCGTCCCGCCTCTTGCCCCGCCTCCGTGACCCCGCTGACCCCGGGACAGGGCCGGCTATCTCGGCATCGTCGACCGCAGATGAGGTCGGAGCGATATCCGGAGCTGGCTTTATGGAGACGTCGTCGTCCGCCGTGGACTGGTGCAGTTGCTGACCGGGCTGTCGCACCAGCTGACCATTCACGACTATCAGCTGGGAAATGGTCAAACAAAATAGTGACAAGAAATACCTAATTGGGAAATGGTCAAGCAGAACCTTAGTTTTCAGAAATAAGATTCATTTACCCATCAGTTCATGCTGAAACTGCACTGCTCTGCCTATGGTTGCAAGAATTGATTTGATTTGATTTATTGATGTTTAACAGCCAAGGGGCCGTTTCACTAAACTTCGTACGACTAAAATGTTCGTAAGTGCAAATTTAAGATATTCTGGAAATTCCAATTGATGAATTTACATTTATTGAGCATAGCCTATGCTCACAAATGTAAATCCAATAATTGTTTAAAATAAAACGTTGTTAATGTGGAATTTACAGTCTATCATAATTTTACACATACAAATATTTTAGTCGAACAAAGTTTAGTGAAATGGCCCCCAGGTCATTTAAGGCCGGGCCAAAGTGTTTGATCTCGTATTTAACCTGCTGCATTGGGAGGAAAATCCCCTAATCGGAACGGAATATTTACATTGGAAAACAAAATGTTCAGCCCTGAAATTAGAATAACCTGACATGGTGCCAGGTCCATAACAGACCAAATTCCCCTAAAAATAACAGGATTACGAATAATCGTAATACTCACATAAGGAGTATAACCAGATTCAACTGTCACATACAAGAATGCCAATGACGTATGTGAGGGCCAAACCAGGTCTCAAGTCGGGATTCCAGTAAGGATGAACCCCGATCGTTCAATTTCCCATTGCATGCTCCCACCTGCCACCCATTGGCGGCAAGGAAAGTTACCAGCATATCAGGAAACACATCGGAAATGCATCATTTTAACAAGGTGATCGTCGGGTAGTGTCTCACCCACTAAACGAGGCGATCGCCACGAAGGTCAATGTAACCAGGTCAAGGTCACAATATGAGGAAGCAGAGCTCCAGATAAGGTATTTTACGCACTTATTTTAGTACAATACGCATTGATTATCAAAAGTGGGAGTTCAAAATTCTCACAGCAATATTGAAAATATGCATTGATTTTCAAATTGAGTCGGGGAAAATACTGTAATAAAGTTGAAGATTAACTTAATTGAGCTGCAGTGTTTGTTTTTTTGCAGCTCAAATAAGTGAATTTTTAAATTAGTTTTTTTATCATGTGTTCCATATTTAATAAGGAAGAAAATCAACAATACATTTGTAAAAGTAAAATATGCATTGAATTTGAAATATGGGGGTATAATACGCTTTAGATACAAAACTGAACTGGAGCTCTGAGGCAGTCCAAAATTATTGATACAAAGGTCACGGTCACCAAGGTCAAAGTTACACAAATGACACCGGGTGGATAGCCATCAAAGTGAGGAAGGAAGCTCTTGGTGATGTTCGATAATGATCTGGACTTACATAAAAAAATATTGACACAAAAGTCAAGGTCACCAATGTGACGGTCAAGATCATCGGAAGGTCAAGGTCACCATGGTCACGGTCACCCGAATGTGACACTGGGTGGATAGCCATCAATGTGAGGAAGCTTTTATTGATGAAGTTTGGTAAAAGATATGACTAACAGCAGTCTCCGCGAAAGACCATCGGACCTCGGACCTGGCCGACAAAAATTGACCAGGACTGGTAAATATTCTCGAAACTTTGGTCCTCGTGTCCGATGAAATTTTCAAGTTGGTGACGAGCTCAGCCAGTGATGAATTGACAAATTCTCCTCGTCCTTTACTAGTTTAGAACATGAAGTGAAAGTCATCGAGCTGTGTTTGTTTACAAAAATGTGTCGGTGAAAATGGTTGTAAGCTGCTTTCCTATTGGTGAATAGCAATCATAAAGTCAAATATCATTGGTCAGCATGCCAATAGCCAATCAAATATCGCGTTTTTAAACTACACGCATCCGAATAGTGAATAATTAATTTACGTTTGTTTCCGTAATGACCGCCCCTCAATATAATGTGTGGCAGTTTTCCCACGCTAGCGACACCTGTCGGGACATTCATTGGACACTTCAGACATTTATAATTAATGTATTCACAAAGGTTTCTACACTTTCCTAATAAGGAAATCGAGAAAGTTTATTTCTAATAATAGAACCACACGCGATTATGCGAACGTTTTTTAAATTCAACTTCCAAGTTATAGTTTTGCATATTTAGCGTCAAAACCGATCCAAACTGGCAAGAAACACTGAATATATTCAATTGAGAATGTGTTTCAACAAAAAAAATACATTTATTTACGATCGAAAGTGAGTTTTAAGCTGAAAGAATAATGGTCTTATCGATTGACACCCGAGCAAGTCGCCAGCATACAGTTTCGGACCTAAAAATGAATTTGTGAGAAATGATAATTTCACTGTTTTATATCATTTTAAATATATTAATTGGTTAATATAAATTAATTATAATAGGGGATAGTGTTTGTTGACGGCCCTGAGCAATAAAACATACTGTTCTCAACAGTTTCATGAATTTATATAGCGTATATTAATTCCAACTCGTATAGTGTTTGGACCGTGCGTCCGTGCGTCCGTGCATCCGTGCGTCCATCCGTAATAAGTTTGTAATAGTTACTCAAATCAGCGGCAGGGGCCATCTGTGGTCCGCTAGGCCACATTTCTTGTTTAATGTTTGAACGTAGCCGTACCCTACTGTCACCACTAATCCTCTTAAACCAGTTGATGTAGAAAGTTGAAACTCTGCAGTAAGCTTGCTTTAATATGATTGTCTGCTGTCATAGTATTTATTTTGTCGTATTATAAACTCAGTGTTGATTTTTATTGTAAATTTCCTCACATCCATGTACATGTCACGTGATGTGACGAGTCACGGAGTGGGATTTGAGCCTACCGAACCAACATTATATGACTGCAATATTGTTGAACGATTCTTAAACCTTTTTCACTAGCTCACTAATGAAATGGAAACTTGTTTCATATCCTCTTGATAGACTATGTTTAATGTGTACGCTTGTTATGCTTAAAATGCAGATTAAATAAACCAGAAACTATGTTCTTCCTATATATTTAATATTTTTGGGTAAAAAATGTCTGGGCCAGTAATATTCCGTCCGGGCCAGTAATAATTGGTGGGTTGTCAGTCCTCGTGGCCAGTAATATTTTGGGGACTTTCGCGGAGACTGTAACGGATCAGGAGGTATTCAACATTTGGACGCATGTTCAAAATTATTGACACAAGGTTAAAGTCACGAAGGTGTAGGTCAAGGTCACCCGAATGACAGTGGCTGGATAGCCATCAATTTGAGAAAGCTATTGATGACATTTGGTAATGAACCAACTAACGGAGAAAGATATGGGAAATTTCTGGTTCTAACAAACGGGTGGGAACAGTTCCCAATGCCAAATCCTGAAAATGGCTAAACAAACATATTTTTGCATCCACAAATGAACATGTTTCTTTAGTCATTTTTAGCACTTGGCAGTGTGTGTAAATGTGTGCTTTCCACGTTGTTCTGCAATTATCAGGAACCTCAAATCCTGATTTCAGGATATATCCTGAAAATTCCCACCCCTAAACAAATGCCCATTTGTCACAACCAGAAACGGGGCTTATGCAATTTGTGATCATTGTAGATTTACATTAGACTGCACATCTTGCACAGGCAGATATCATCTCTGCCTGTGACAAATGTGCAGTCTAATATAGGCCCAGTATTTCCAGGCCCTGGCCCTAGCACGGTACCTTTTTGTCGCCGGATGGGGTCTCAATGGCTGTCTGTATGTGGCCATGTGTGGGGATGATGGCCGACGGAGTCGGGGCCACTGAACCAGGGGCCAGGTGAGATGGCGTCTGTACAAGGGTTGCCGTGGAGCCGTCTACATCTGAAATTGGATGATTGATTGGTTGTGATTGATTGATTTGGTTGGTTTATTGATTCATTGAGATTAACCCTTACATCGCTATCTTAATTTTTTGTCGTCTGCTGTTTATTTTCTATTTTCCATAGAAATTATTCTAAAGTGCTGTTAAACCATGTTGAGAAATAAAGTAACAGCAGACGACAATTGTTGTGTGTCGGGGTCTAAGGGTTAAGTTTGTTCAACAATGTTCATGTAGCCCCCAGTTGAGAAAATAAATATTTGTCCAATGAGTCCAATAAGTCTGGGGGCCGTTTCACTAAACTTCGTACGACTAAAATGTTTGTAAGTGCAAAATTATGATAGTCTGTAAATTCCACATTAACACTGTTTTCTTGTAAACAATTATTGGATTTACATTTATTGAGCATAGGCTGCATATGCAGCTTATGCTCAATACATGTAAATCCATCAATTGAAGTTTCCAGATGATCCTAAATTTGCACTTACGAACATTTTAGTCATACAGAGTTTAGTGAAACGGGCCCCAGATCAGGGCCTACACTGTTCGCCATTCAGTCACTCAGGCATGTATACTGCAGAATTCAATCCTGATGCAGCTCTGGAAATGTGCAGAATGACCAGCATCTTCATTGGTTATTTAAGCAATAAAACTACAGGCTGTTGTGTTTACTGTAGTACGAAAAACATACTCGCAAACTCTAAACATATCAAATGTTTTGTTGTATTACAGTAAACACAACAGCCAATGGTTTTATTACTTATATTTACATTGCATATTCTGATAGTACAAAAATGTAAGTAGCCATATATGGAGTTAAAATTAAGATTTATCTTGTTTTACATCATTTTGTCGCAATTCATGGAAGAGTGACGTTGCCGGTCAATAGGGTGACGTTATTGACATTATGTGTATTAATAGTATCAAACAAACTTTAACAAATCAACGTCATGTGGGGCTAATGTAATGTATTAGGATATAAACACAATACGTTGGATGGGCGTTTCCATTATGAACTTATGGAAGGTGCAAATACTAATGGTGAGCAGAGCCTTTTCTCAGCCAGAGGCTGATATATACATACGGCAGGGCTCCAGATAACGAATTAGTAATTGAGTATTTTCACTCCATCATATCTGAAGCAATTGGGTATTTCAATATTTTAATTGGGTAAAATAAAATCACACTACTGTTTACACATCAACAGACAGCAATTATTGAATAGTTTGCTTCGAAATGAAAACATGTCTTGGCATTTCATTAGAATTGTCTCCGTGGAGACAATTCTAATGAAATACCAAGATGTGTTTTCATGAAAAATAAGAAAAATATACTATATTTGTGGTTTGTTTATTGATTTATGTAGCATGATAAAGGTACAACAAATGTGTTATTGATTTTTGGTACTCGCTACTTCTGATTTCAATTGGGTTTTTGGCAATATTAATTGGGTATTTACGCAAATACGCAGCTTATCTGGAGCTGAACTATGGGCAGAACTTTTGAAATGACATGAAAAACAAATGAAACAAATCACTACTCTCTGATAATGTCTGGTCATGCTTGCAAAGCACACAAACATGTATTGGGAGTCGATATGCCAGATGTACAGTGAAACATCTCTAAACCAGACACCCTGGGGACCTCCCAGGGTGTCCGGTTTAGAGAGGTTTCACTGTACCATGGAGTACAATATGTTATTCTGGGTGTGACATTGCTTATATTTTATACACATACATGCACAGTTGTAAATGATAAGAAACGACAGATTGGTGAGAGGGATTACCATTGCTAAAAAGAAGTTAGTGGATGTTTGGGTCAGCACGATGACAAAATGATGAGGTTCACTATAGTCTGTTTCACGAAAGCTGCCCAAATTTTACGGCCATATAAACAATTCAAAAACAATATTTTTTTCGATAGTATTAAATTAAAGGAAAATTTAAGAATGAGCCTTCTTTTTATTTCGTGAAATTTGGTCAAATATTGGTTTTATTACGAAAAATTGATTTCTCTATGGGAATTTAACAAGTAGTCATGGGGGAAAAAGAGGCAAAGGAGTGTGGGAGGAGTCAAAAAACGATTTTTTTTGGAAATTGACTCCGAAACCTAGCTAGATAGCTTGGAAATGATCCAACTAAGAAAACAAAAGTTAAATTTTGAAAGTCGGTCCAGGATTACTGAAATTCTAAAATATTTCCCCATGTTAAATCCCCATAGACATCTTCACTCCGTGAAGATGTCTATGGGGATTTAACATGGGGAAATTTTGTTTTCGCAATAAAATCAATATTTGACCAAATTTCACGAAATAAAAAGAAGGCTCATTCTTAAATTTTCCTTTAATTTAATATTATCAAAAGAAATCTTGTTTTTGAATTGATTATATAGCCGTAAAATTTGGGCAGCTTTCGTGAAACAGACAGTAGTTGGCTATACGTATAGGTGCATTCTGGCGCACTGATAGGGCTCTGTATTTCAGGGTCAGGAATAGTGAACAGTGTGAATCAAAACAAAAAGTGCACATACAGAGGCTTAAAGGCATATGCCGACTCAGTAGGTTATAATATAGGAAGACAGATAGTTTTGTATATTCTGTAGATATGACATTTTCTGTCAAATTAAACATTCATTCACCATCACCCCATCTATTTATTGGTATTATTATACATTTTATATCGGACGTAAATTTTCACATTGATATCAGGGGCGATAACCGTGTTTCCTTAAAATGTTAACGGACATTACTATTTATTCTCTGTATTTATTTTTTGGTGTGCAATGATCATACTTTATAATCTGTCGAAAATATTATTTTTTCAGGTGACACATTTAATTACCCGTATTTACCGTATATTTCCGGACACTTTTAATTAATTACTTTTGTCAGTGTCCGAATAATTAGGAATATTAATTAATTCTTAAAAAGTGGTGTCCGAAAATTTAGGTTTTATTTTGCCAAAATGGACGATCTTTTTTTTTCTTTTTTTCTTTTTTTATGGACCCATAGCCTCCTTTTATCTCACCGATGTGATTGTGCAGCTGATCACGTTTGCACATTTCGTAAATTAATCCGAGCAAACTGGGAATAACATCAATTATTGGTCCCAGTAACAAAGCAGTGCTAATTGTTATGTGCTCGATTTAATTGTTCCGGCATGCGTTCGCGCTCACCATTGGTGGAATATTAATTAGGTGTAAAGGCTGACCAATCGGAGATCGCGTATCAGTGGCGCAGATTAACTCAACCCAGATTAACTAAATTGTTACAGCACTGCCCACGCCCCCAGCGCATGTACTCAAATGTGTACGTGACAACTGGCCTTGTTTCGCAGTCATAATTGAGCCAGTGCATGAGATAATCAACTTCATTATATAACTGAGATTTTCGCCGAGAATGATTTGACTTTTTTCTGCAAATATATCGGAAAGTTGATAACATTTTCAGAGCAAATGCGTAATAATTACTAATTTAATATTCGTCAACATTCGATATCGTTTACAGAAAATGTACACTATTATCGGATTCATCTTCGTCGAAAATCTCACGTGATAAGCCTGATTACCTCATGAACTGGCGCAATATTATAACACGTCGGGCAAAACATTGTCTATACAGGTTCCCAGTGTGTTGAAAGGGTGAAAACTCTGTGCGTACTCAAACCCACAGGTGGAATAGTCGGACGTGTGACACAAAGAAAATGACCCTTACAAAAATATCCACTTGATCCCGTTCTATTATTAACGTCATGTACAGTACGATACCAGGTGGGTGGGATAATGGGATTTTTTAAATAGGAATTTATTTTGGTGTTATGGGTCCGAGTCTTCCACCTGTGCTCACCATATGAGTAAACACAGTTTTCAACGCACGAGCTTGTCACGTGACGTTGCAGCTGATGGAACAGGATATCGGTCATTGGGTCATTGCGTCATCGAATGAGGTGTGACCTTTAGGCTATGTTTTGAAATGTTACTGATTGGTCAACACGCCTTTTGATGTCCACAGACGTCGCGAAAGTGCGACTTTCGTCATCGCATCACGGGAAAATCATGCAGTAACCCATTTCATGCTCAGGATACGCTTATGTTTGCGGACAAATATTTTCCTTCTATGCACTCAGAAGTATATGCCGCGACCACCATTTAATCCGTCTCGTCGAGACGGTTCAAATGAGTGGTCACATCGTATACTTTCATTGAGAAATAACAAAAATAAATTATCTTTTTTTTAATAATTTCATACCCGTAAATTGTATTCCGAAAGGAATGGATTAAAAAAAAATCTGGATTATATGCAGATCTGTCGCCATATTTCGCCGATATTGATTTCCAAAATATTTTCCGTAAATGGTGTTGAAAAGTTGGCACAAAATTCAGAGTTCATGCGGAATTGTCGGTGGGATTATGCTTTCAAATTCGAATAAATTAATCTAATCAGGGTCAGCAGCTAGTATACACTTTCTTGCTATATACACAGTATAGCAGCTTCTGTGTAAGTGTGTATCGCAAGCCGACACACGTCCCTAGGCGTTATCGATCGATGAAATGTTACAATTTAGGATTAGTCTAGTGAAGAAAACAGGCGGATATAGCACGGTTCGGATAAGCAACACGGAAGGTTGTATGTCGCCGGACTTCCGTGTACTAACGGGGTCGCGCTGTACTATAACATAACGTAACATAGTAAACAACTTTAATTAAAAATGTTTTTATTATACCATTCTGGCCTATACGGTGCCGCGGAAAGTAAGCGCGAAACAGGAAATGTCAATTTGAGCTACAACAACAACAAATTTTATGGGCGCACTTGCCTATTTTCGTGTCCGAAAATTTACGATTTGAGAATATTATCAAATGTTAGCTTGTCCGAAAATTAAGAGTACATGAAAATAATTAATTTTCTACAAAATGAGCTTGTCCGAAAATAAAGGGTGTCCGGAAATTTACGGTAAATACGGTAGTATAAATAATTTAAAAAATGTCATGCCTCATTTGCATATGAAAATAGCCATTGGAAATGATTCTAAAGTGCTGCCAAACCATGTTTTTGTTGCGAAATATGGAAAATGTAAAATAATCAGCAGAAGACAAAATTTAATTCAGCATTGTGAGGGTTAATCTGAACCTATTTTGTTTGCGAAGGTAATTTAGATAATGATCAACATACATGTATGATAATGTGTATGCCCCTTCATGAACAGTGTAGCCCAGGCTTAACCTGTGCATCTGAACAATCCAATCATTAAACTTTCCATCATTTGTTAACCCTTTCAACACCAAGTAACTTAATAGGATGTTCCATGCCAATGTTTCACGCTATTTCATTAATTTTGTTCATTCAAATTATCCCATTCTTCTAAAAGGGTAATCTGTACGACGTTTAAAATTATTAACAAACAGTGGAGATCCTGATGAGACGGCTCGTTACGAGCCGGCTCATCTGGATCTGCACTGTTTGCAAACATTGTCTCTATAGAGGTCTGTGGTGTTGAAAGGGTTAAAGACACATTTCCAATGCTATTGCATCAGCAAACAACTAAAAAATGTTGACGCATTTAAGGACCCTATAGGTAATTTGAGAAACTGTTACAAAAAGTTTAAACACGACAGATGTTGTATCAATGTGAAAGGATGTATCGTTCATTACTCAAGTAAAGCATGTGTGCAATATGAAGATATTAGCTGAACATGCTGAAGGCAAACAGAAATTATAGGTGATATATATGAGAAAACTTTCAACAGACAGACGGACGGACGTATGATCAGTAGCGAACTTTCATGAAAATGAACAGACAAACGGACAGGTGTACGATCAGTAGCGAGGGTAATTGTATTAATGAAAGATGTACCGTTACTAAGTAATGCATGTGTGCAATATGACGATATTAGCTGAAGGCAAACAGAAATTATAGGTGATTTAAACAAGAATTCCGCGGAATCAAATGTCTCGCCTTGTTCCGCCTTGACCGTGACCCTGGGGCCTTGACGTTGACCCTGGGGCCCCGAGAATAGTCATATATTCATGTACATATCATAGTAAAGGTATGTATACAGTTTGATGACTGTAGCTGATAGGTGTGGAAGTAATGACCGCAACACGAAAACTTAACATTAAATGATGACGACGATGACGACGACTCCGGAAAAGCAAAACCTTAGTCTTGCTTTCCGCTTTCGCGGGCGAGACAAAAACTCTTACAAAAACTTTTAAAAAATAAATGGATGGACGGACGGACAGACAGGACGAAACCTATAGGGCACTGTCGATTCTCAGCGGGGCCCTAATTAGGTACACTATTTAAAGACTCATTCAATATACAATATATTGCCCTTACAAAATGGTGCATCACATCTAAGAGAGCTATTAGACAAAATTCCAATTAATTGGGGACAGGCACTCACACATGTGCAGTAGAACAGAGCAAATGTGAAAGGAGATTGTACTAACTAAAGACACTCTAGAGATGTAATGAAAGAAACTGCAGGGCCCGTTTCACTAAACCTTCGTACGACTAAAATGTTTGTAAGTGTAAATTTAGGATCGTCTGGAAATTCCAATTGATGGATTTATATTTATTAAGCATAGGCTGCATATGCTCAATAAATGAAAATACGATAATTGTTTACAAGAAAACATTGTTAATGTGATTTTCCTAATTTTGCACTAATACAAACATTTTAGTCATACAAAGTTTAGTGAAACGGGCACCAGTAATCTATCAAACCTAAATGATCCATCATTTCTACCAATTTTGTGAAAATATTCCATGAGAATATTTATATACATATGTTTCTATGGTGGCCATCTTGGACTACACTGGGTAGTGACATCAAAAGATTACATTTGAAGCATGCCAACGGTCAGTTATGGATACAAATGTTGGTTTGAATGGAGTGTTACATCCATGGGTTTAGAAATGTTCAGAGGTTATAAATATAGATATAGTAAAACCACAGGTGAAAGATTCATTGCAGGAAAGTTAAAATCACTCTAAATATGTTAATATCAAACTAGCAAACATTTCACTGCATCACCCCTGCACCAAAGAAAACTGTTATTAGAAGGGTCACTATCTAGTTTGGCATCATGCTATTTCACTCTTCACTAAACTTTCTACGACTAAAATGTTCGTAAGTGCAAAATTATGATAGTATGTAAATTTCACATTAACAATGTTTTCTTGTAAATAATTATTGGATTTACATTCATTGAGCATAGGCTGCATATGCAGCCTATGCTCAATAAATGTAAATCCATAAATTGAAATTTACAGACGATCTTAAATTTTAACTTACGAACATTTTAGTCGTAAGAAGTTTAGTGAAACGGGCCCCTGTTGCGCCTGGCAAAAGTCCGAAAAAATATTACTTATTTTACCATCGGTGACAGTAAAAAAATCACATGTCAGTATATATAGTATATTATTAAATAAGGTCAATGAGAGATTATCAGATTATTTTTTCCCATCACCTGTGTATTTTACCATCATTGCAACAGGACTTTCATCTGTGTGTAAACCATGGGAACGTAATTTTGACTGGAGAAATGGCACTTATGGGTATATCCAGTGTAGATCCAGATCCGCACAGTCTGATCATGATTTGCACTAGTACTGTCCGCTATTTCATTAATGAAACACCTGTCATGCTTCTAACAAGCAATATAGATCACTATCAGGCTACAGGAGTGTGCAATTTGATCAGAAGCTACACTACTGTCTGTTTCATGAAAGCTGTCCAAATTTTACGGCTATATAAACAATTCAAAAACAAGATTTCTTTTGATAATATTAAATTAAAGGAAAAATTAAGAATGAGCCTTCTTTTTATTTCGTGAAATTCGGTCAAATATTGATTTTATTACGAAAAATTGATTTGTCTATGGGAATTTAACATGGGGGGAAAAGTGGTAAGGAAGTGTGGGAGGAGTCAAAAAACGAAAAATTTTGGAAATTGGAACCTGACTAAATAGCTTGGATATGTTCTAACTAAGAAAACAAAAGATAAATTTTAAAAATCGATCCAGTATTTCTAAAATTCAAAAAAATTTCCCCATGTTAAATCCCCATATCTTCACTCCGTGAAGATGTCTATGGGGATTTAACATGGGGAAATTGTTTTTTCGCAATAAAATCAATATTTGACCGAATTTCACGAAATAAAAAGAAGGCTCATTTTTAAATGTTCCTTTAATTTAATATTATCGAAAAACATATTGTTTTTGCATTGTTTATATAGCCGTAAAATTTGGGCAGCTTCAGTGAAACAGACAGTAGTCACAAATCCTTATGTGAGTATTACGATTATTCGTAATCCTATTTTAGGGGAAGGGGCCAAGTGACTTTGGTGTGGTATGGACCTGGCACCAGGTCAGGTTATTCTAATTTCAGGGCTGAATATATTTTTTCCTGATGTAAATACATTTATATTCCGTTCTGATTTTGGGACTTTCCCCCCAATGCAGCAGGTTAAAATGGGATCGAACCCAATTGCCCGGCTTTACATGAACGTAGCTGTTGATAGGCCGTTAAACACCAATAAACAAACAAACAAACACAAATCCTATAAGCTCTATTTCCACAACCACCTATCAATAGATGCAAGATGAGAAGCTATATAAAGACATAATGGAAGTGAGTGCCACCGCCCCACGGGCCCGTTTCACTAAACTTTGTACGACTAAAATATGCGTAAGTGCAAATCTAGGATCGTCTGGAAATTTCAATTGGTGGATTTACATTTATGTTTCATAAATGTAAATCCAATAATTGTTTACGAGAAAACATTGTTAATATGAAATTTACAGACTATCACAAGTTTGCACTTACAAATTTTTAGTCGTAAGAAGTTTAGTGAAACGGCACGGCCCCAAGGTTCCTACGTCTCACCTTCATCAGTATATATCTCCCCCTGCTCATTCATATAATATCTAATGGTATCTGCAATGGTGAAACACTTCGCTAAATACATGTCTCCATTGTAACATATCTGACGGTTACTTCATACTCCTGTCTGTGATTATCACGCAAATTACTACACTCCAGGGGGCAGTTTCACTAAACTTTGTACGACTAAAATGTTTGCAAGTGCAAAATTATGATAGTCTGTAAAATAATTCTTGTAAAAATTTATTGGATTAACATTTATTGAGCATAGGCTGCACATGCAGCCTATGCTCAATCAATGTAAATCCATAAAATTGTTTAATATCCAGACAATCCTAAATTTGCACTTACGAACATTTTAGTCGTACAAAGTTTAGTGAAACGGCCCCCAGCAATCCTGAAACTTGGGTACAAGGCAGGGGCGTAGCTAGCCAATTTGAATCTGCAGGCCCGGTTGACGACTTCGAGCACGGTTGGTGCGAGTATGCTAGGGGGGTCTGGGGGCATGCCCCCACCTCCCCAGAAAAAAAAATCGAAACTAGAAGGTAAATGATGCACTCTGGCACATTATTTTTTCCATTTTCTCGAAAATTCTGCAGGCCCGGGCCTGCAGTGCCTTAATGCCTGCAAGGCGATCATCGGTGAGTGTCTAAATCACAGGGTCAAGGTCACAAACATCAGGGTGAAGGCCACAATCAAGCAACTTGATGAAGTTTGGTAATGATCTGACCACCAGTTCAAAAGATATTCAACACTTAGATGTACCTAAGCACAAAATTGTTGACACGAAGATCACCAAGGTCAAGTCACCGAGGGAAGATAATTCACTGAAAATCCATAGCGTTCCTCATATTGCCTGATAAATACTTGAATGTGTTCCGAGTTTGGTTATGATCCATCAAGTAGACCTGGATATACCAGTTTGCAAAAATGGGACGTGCAGATAAGGACACAGACGAGAAAATAATGGCTGCCAATGGGCGATAACTAATGAGAACATTTTGAAAATCAATTACCGGTAGGTTCTTTGTCTTGCGGTGGTAAACATGTATAGCACAGTGCTCCAGCTAAGCTGCGTATTTGCTTAAATACCAAATTAAAATTGCCAAAAACCCAATTGAAGTAGCGAGTATCAAAAAGCAATAACAATTTTGTGGTACCTTTATCATGCTGCAGAAAACAAATAACAGACCACAAATATAGCATACTTTTCTTATTTTCCATGAAAACAAATCTTGGTATTTCATTAGAATTGTCTCCAAGGAGACAATTCTAATGAAATGCCAAGATATGTTTTCATTTCGAAGCAAACTATTCAATGATTGCTGTCTGTTGTTGTGTAAACAGTAGCGTGATTCTATTTCACCCAATTAAAATTTTGAAATACCCAATTGCTTCAGAAATGATGGAGTGAAAATACTCAATTACTAATTCCTTATCTGGAGCCCTGATAGCAAAAAATCAATAGGCTTAATAAACGTAATAAACATGTATACCAACTTTGGTGTGGATCTGTCATATAGAACTGGAGTTATTGCGTGGACAAGGATACAAAGTGCAAAAATTAAACATGGCCACTAAGAGGAGCCACATCATCCGAAAAGTTTGAAAACCAATAGGCTTTTTCCAATTGCCGTAATAAACATGTATACCAAATTTGGTTACGATCCGTCAAGTAGATTGCGTGGACATGATGTGCTCACGGGTGCACAAGGTGACCACATAATACGTCCCATTGTTTTAAACTGGCGTATAAAAAGTGGTGATTTACATGGTCAGTTGGCAGAATCCTATTTTGTGACCGATTAGCAACTAGACAGAAATGTCATAAACATAGTTTTTACAGTCACAAAATATGTTCTTGCTAATGACCATGTGTTTTAATGTGGTTAACCCTTAGACCGCTATCTTAATTTTTTTGTCGTCTGCCTTTTATTTTCTATTTTCCATTTTTATCATCAAAAACATGCTTTGACAGCACTTCAGAATAATTTACAACATGCTTTGACAGCACTTCAGAATCATTTCCATTGGAAATGATTCTGAAGTGCTGTCAAAACATTTTTTTATTGAAAAATAAGGCAAGATATAAAAGCAACAGCAGACGACAATTGTTGTGAGTAGCGGTCTAAGGGTTAAGTATATATTTAGAGTGGAAATGGTAAGGGCAGTTTAACCAATGATATGCGGAATACACCTTCGAGGGTATGAATTTTATTAAAATATTTTATTTTTTGTAATTTCTCAATATAAGTATATGTCGTGACCGAGACGGTTCAACTGGAGGTCACGACATATACTTCTGAGTATGTAGAAAGAAAATGTTTAGGATTTTCTGTAAAACATAACAGCGTATCCTCAGTATGAAACGTGTTAATGTTGGAGACGGTGTTGACCACAACGTACCTGGTCCAGCTGGTAACGCCTCACCCGCGACTGACTGTGGTCGCTCAAGTGGAACACCATGACGGTCGACTTCCACATACTCCGTCCGTATTGCCATCTCACTCCCCGCGACCGTCCGTATATCAGTCCCACTCTCAGCAATACCGTCAACGTCTCGGACTAGTGTACCATCCCCAGACTTCACCACTGGGGCCCCACTGGTGGTTTTCACGACCCCTGTGCCACCACTAACAATTTTTGTGATTGAACCATCAGTGTTTTTCACAAAGCCCGCGCCACTGGCAGTTTTTGTGACTGAACCATCAGCGTTTTTCAAGACTATCGAGCCATCGGCGGCTCTTGAAGCCACAGCCACGGACCCTGCAACTGCCCCGGCCGTTGTAACTGCAACAGGTTTCCCGCCTGTTTTCCTCCCCTTCGTGTCTGCTAAGGCTGGAAAGGTGAGAATGATTACCATAAGAACCCTAAATATTTGGACACAATTTATTCTGGGAAATGCAAATAAATATATAGTTTCCCACAATGAAGAGTGTCCCATTACTGTTGATTTCCGATAAAGTGGCAAGGGCACGTGACGTCACGGGGTCAGCGGACTGTGTCTATTTTAGCGTTTTAGGCATGTAGCCAGTTTGCAGGCATTTTAGGTGGTTGAATTTAATCGACGCCTTTTCTAGAGCAATTTAGAGCTTGAAAATATATGCTCCTGATAGCTTGGTATTTTAAATTACCAACTGTTTGACTATTGAAACAGGTGATTGTACACAACAATAATTCCAGCACAAAAAAATTTACACAATTCCCTAACATTTGATTGGTCCGTAGCAAGTCTCTGTCCAAAATTTATATCCCAGTAAACTCCCATGGCAAACTACTTTCCGTAACCGTCAGGCGCAGTTAAAATAATTCTTAAGAAAACGGAAAATAAACACATTTTCTTGATAAATTTATTTCAAATGCTGGAATTATAAGGAATGAATGGCCTTTTTGTTGAATTTATCGGGGATATAAACTTGGAAAAGTCGCGGGAATACTGGACAAGGCCTTCCGGCCTTCGTCCAGTATTCCCGCGACTTTTCCAAGTTAATACCCCGAAAAATTCCACAAAAAGGCCATTCATTCCTATAATAAATGCCATATTTGTAAATGTACAACGTACAATTATTTATTTTTTATTTTTTATTCATAATTGATTCAACATTTTCCCACATTTTATATGTATTATATAGAGATTGACAAAGGGTCCTTGTGCCGTGTGCACTGGGTTAACTGCGTCACAGACCACTCAGTCAGATCGGGGCGTACGGTGTTCACAAATAATTTACTAAAAAAATCTTATATATCTATCAACGTGGAACAAAATCGGGATTTAGACATATTCTAATATATTCGC
Source organism: Conchocele bisecta (assembly GCA_029237695.1). Classification (NCBI taxonomy): domain Eukaryota; kingdom Metazoa; phylum Mollusca; class Bivalvia; order Lucinida; family Thyasiridae; genus Conchocele; species Conchocele bisecta. The sequence continues at coordinate 91,574,916 of CM055273.1, forward strand.
CTCTATGTACGAGGGGGGGGGGGGGAGGGGTAGGGGGAGACTCTTCGGGTCGTCAAATATATACATCCTCAGGGGGTGGTTTCTTAATATGGAATATGGACTTGATTATGCATGACGTATGTTGGTGTGATACACATACGATTCGATATTGGTCACATACTTGCTACATCGCAGAGCCAATGACAGTTTTGCACTTTTTACACACCTACTACATATTATGGTTCAATATTGAATCTCCAGTGACCTTTGCCCTTGCCACTTTATCGGAAACCAACTGTAGTTATAGTTAGTATTATTGCAGTGGTTTATCATAATAATAATGTATTTTGATACAATTTGTTTTGGAAATAGTGGTTTCCCAAGTCAAATAGTGTCCGAGTTATTACGGTAGCCTACTGAATTTTGAAGATACAGAAAATTACTAGTGGAAAATTAATAATATTTAAAAATAATTTATGTGCCTAGTTTCTGTGAAAATATAGTGTATAAACTTTATTTGCTACTTTCTATGACAATAACGTATAACTGAATAATATTGTTGGGGAGGCCTGGCCCCCTCAATAATTCTGTAATTTTATATTATAAAGCACATTATCTCATCCTCAAATTGCTGAAAATGCAGGAAATGGCGTTTCACACCTCTTGTATAGATTTCAAGAATATTTACAGCTAGTTTCCGAGACAATATATATTAACTGAATATACATGATACATTCTGCACAAGTGATAGTAGAGGCCAGTCATGGCTCATGGTTGAGAAAAGGGGCCAAGTGTCAAACTGTTTAAGCAAATTGCCACCCCTCCCCCAAGTGGTACTGATGACCATATCTTACAGTTCTGGCCCATCCACTAATGAGCTAATACCGTAATAACCCTAAATATTTGGACACCATTTATATTTAATAGGGGTATCACAAAACAAATTGTCTCCAAATCTATTGTTAATGCAATAAATCAGCACAACCATACTGACCCTTAGCATTGGGACACTCGATGATCTGCGAAACCAGATATTTATATGTGTTTCCTAGAATATATAGTGTCCAAATATTTAGGGTTATTACGATAAGTTAGACACAAACCAGATTTTGTGGGGATTAGAACCTCCAATTATTGCAAATGCTGTCAGGTCCATTTAACCCTTTCAACACCACAGGACTGTATAGTGGTATTGGCAAAAAGTGTAGATTCAGATGAGCCGCTGCGGCTCGTCAAGAGCCGTCTCATCATAATCTGCGCTTTTTGCAAGTAATTTTCATATTTTTGAGAAAAAAACAAAACTTTTTCATAAATGTACTAGTCTGAAAATTATTTTGGATTGGTTGGAAATTGAATGTATCAAAATCCATTCCAGTTACTTAGGGGTGAAAGGGTTAATCAGCATAAGGACTCAAATGTAGCCAATTGGAACAAAGATCTACACAACGTGTTATTGAGGTTTACAACATCTGCGCTTTTCTGAAATTTTAAGAAATTAAAATTAAATATGCGGAAAAACTTAGAAATATAAGCATATTAAATAAATACAAACATTCAATAAAAACAAAACCAATCAACAGGCAACTACACAAATATGATCTGTACATTTAAGTTTCAACAATATTATAAATTAAATTGTATTCAATTTTGATAGCTCTTTAATCAAAATGCACAAACAGAAATATCACACAAATTCATTACATGTGTGGTTATTAGTAATTTGGATACAGAATTTCACCTGAAATCATTGTAAATCTGATAAAACAAGAATATATTCATGCAGGAATTAGTGCTATGTGCAAGAAACAAACATACATATATATGCATTTGTAAAAGCTGTGATGTGGGATATGTGCATGAACGTGAACATACAAGCTATAAAACTTTATATCAAATTGTAAATTTATGTTTAACTACATATATATGCATTAATTGTTTGCTTCAAAATATCAACTGATCAAAAAACACAAATTCCTAAATTTAATATTTCAAATTTTGAATTTGAAATATTAAATTTAGGAATTTGTGTATTTAATTAATTTAATTACACAGTTTATTGTTTCCTACAGTAAATGATAAACATTGGTATTGATTGCTATTTGATCGTAAGTTTATACCCTGTAGGTTCGAATTGTGAAACAATCACTGGGCAATAATGTACAGTGATCGGAGAATGGGACCTTCGGATTGTGGATTCAGTCAAGCTCCTGGGGGCCGTTTCACTAAACTTTGTACGACTAAAATGTTCGTACCGGTAAGTGCAAAATAATGATAGTCTGTAAATTTCACATTAACACTGTTTTCTTGAAAACAATTACTGCATTTACATTTATTGAGCATAGGCTGCATATGCATATGCAGCCTATGTTCAATAAATGTAAATTCATCAATTAAAATTTCTTGACGATCCTAATGTTGCACTTACAAACATTTAAGTGGTTCAATGTATAGTGCAACCGTCCCTTGGCTGTCTAGCACACATCTGTAGCCTATCAAGGATTAATACTGTTTGTTAAAGGCATGATGGCAGTTCAACACTTGATGGCAAACAGTGTAGAACCTGATCAGTCTGAGCATCCGTGCATTCTTAACAGGCTACAGGAGTGTCCTCGCAGACAAGGAGCTAAACTGGTCACAAATGGCGTAAGTCCCATTTCTCCAGTCACAGCCACATATAAGTGCACAACGGTACAGCGGGGGGAGGGGTGGGTGGTAACAAGCTGGTGTGTGTGTATATGCAGGGTCTACTTACAAGTGAACCACAGGTTAAGTAATGGACCGAGGTCTATAAATACATTAAATATGCCTAAAAGCATCAATAAATGAAGAAAAAAAAAAGCTTAGCTTATTTTTCTTCATTTATCCATGCTTTTAGGCATATTTAATGTATTTATAGACCTCGGTCCATAACTTCAACCTGTGAAGTGAACAAGTGAATATTGATTACCATGGAAAACCATCGTCATAACTTGTCATAGAATTAAAATGGCTATATACAGAACTCTGCTTATATAGCCCGATATTATGTTTTCCCATAAATCAATCAAACACCTTTCAAGGTGCATGATAACGTGGTTACAACAACAACAACAATTACTTAAACTTCCAGCAGCGCCTCCGATTCAAGGTACGTCTGTTATATTGTCCTTATTATGTAACGGATTTAATGAAATATGGCACATCAAATGCGTCTTGTTAAGATATATTTATTTTGGAGTGGGCAAGCTTTCAACACTGTCAGACATTGTTGTTGTTGTGGTAACCAGTCTTAATTGACTGTAAGAGTGTAACGATGATTATGATGATCAACCATGGACACGTACAAAGGGTTGTGACCCATAATGATGTGACATGAAAATCTAACCCATATCATGTTGAATAGAGCTATCATGACCGGCATGAAAAGATTTAAATAATTTTCGCAATTTTTCTTACTTCTTCTCAAAAGTACATGTTGTGACCACTCATTGGAACCGTCTCGTTGAGACGGTTCCAATGAGTGGTAACAACATATACTTATGTGCATAATTAAGAGATTTAATTTACTTTTTGTGCAAACAAATATGTAGCCTAAGCATGTAATGGGTTAATTAAACAGTGGGGTTTGTAGGACAGGTAAGGAACAACTACCGTATGAATAATGTTGTCGTACAGAAATAATTTCAAATATAAATGATGAACACGATTCTGGGCATTTTCATTTGGCCATCATTACAGGGTGTGTCGGAATGTCACGGATTTCTTTTATGAAACATAGCACAGCAAATGCGAAACTGTTTGCCGTTCATTGTACAGCTTGCTTTCATCTCATAATTCTGTCGTTTTGATGGAGAATCGGTTACCGTCAATGTACGGTAAATAAACCTCAACAACAATGAAAATTTCGAAAATCAACACATATTCAGCTAAAATAAATGAGCAAAATACATCAATACGTGCCTTATCTGGAGCCCCAGATTTGATCCTAATCTGACGATGTGGCTGAACAAGCGGATTAAGATCTACGTTTATGACAAATGATGTAATGGTACTTAACCCTTTCAACCCTAAATAACTGGAATGGACCAGTCCAGTCCAGTCCAGTCCAGTCCAGTCGTCACTAACTGATTTTTCCAACTAACAGGTAGTCCATTTATGAAAAGGTTTTTTTTGTTCTAAAAACATGAAAATTAATTGCAAACAGTGCAGATCCTGATGAGCCGGCGTTACGAGCCGGCTCATCTGGATCTGCGCTGTTTGCAAACCAACCCCGCTATAGCAGGCTGTCGGGTTCAAAGGGTTAACTCAGCCAGCGGGCCCATACATTGTATACGTCTGGATCCCTGAACGACAACAAGAGTCAAAGCCAACAGGAGATGGAAAGATGGACACATTGCTGCAAATTGGGATCATTTTATCAGGTCATGTTATTAGAAAAAAAATGTGGAAAAAAAAAAATAAAAGGAAATTTCACTGTTTATCTACTTTATCTATGGAAACGTGGTACATGACCCAACACAGGGAAAATAAGAACATATCCAAACTGCAAAAAAAATAAAAAAATAAAAGTGGTACATGTGCATGATTGCAATGTACACTTCAAATTTTACAAACAGTCATAAAATATTATATCAAAATTACACATGAACCTCTCTAAACAAGTCATCTGGGGACCTCCCAGGGTGTCGATCTGGTTTAGATAGATTCAACTGCAATTTTGACATCTCTCAGGATGGTTAGAGACGTCCCACTGATCAATATTCCCATTTGCGATATCGTTCATTTCGAAAATCCAAATTTACATCAATGTCAAATACGCATGCATGTAACGGAAAGGTCAAAGGTCAAACACAGGTGGGAAACAAGGGAACTCACTCTTCACTTCTTCCGAGCTAGATTCTACTTCGCCTAAAACTATCACATGTCACAACATAAATGGTATGTGTAAAGATTTGATAAGACATTTTAAATCAGTTCATTCATGATACCGGCACACAAACTGTGATCAGAATTATTATTATTTTTTTTTTTTAATGAAAGTATATGTTGTTACCACTCATTGGAACCGTCTCAACGAGACGGTTCCAATGAGTGGTAACAACATATACCTTTGTGGAGAAATCATAATTTTATTGTCTGTATTTGAGTTTTAATAAAATCAAATTATTTTTTGTGTCAGAATGAAAAGAACCCAGCCATGACATATGCCATATGCATCATGGTGATGTTTGCTGAAGAAAATAATTTACAAAATACAGATATCCGATGTTGAAAAATGGTATAAATGGCATATTGAAAAATAAATAGGAAATTAAATAAATGTGCTCACTGATTTAATCAATGCTTTCAATGATTGATTGAATGTGGTTCAACATCCAATTAATGAATACCGGTACGTCATATACTGTTGGTCCCAAATGTTTATTATTACACGAAAATCTCTGTAGATTTTCAATAAAATTTTCAGCAAATATCACCAATTGAATGCACTATTTATTGCACTATTTATTTATAAAAGACCTGGAAAGATGACACAAAATCCAGTCGTATTTTCCATAAATTACATCAAAAATGACTTTTAAAAAATCCAAGCCCAATTAAATTCTGCATCAGATTTTTTGTCAATTTTGGACATCATTTAGGGCATATAGGACTGACTTTATAATTAATATCAGCATAATGAGGGATCGTAGCAAGTTATGTCCCTTTGCAAATCTATTTATAGAGGTCCGGTCCTATGCTGTATTTCAGCGTTTATTTCTTACTGAACAGCACAAATAGTTTTGCGAACAGAGTAGATATAACACATGTGCAGTCCACAGGTGGAAGACTCGGACACCAAAAAAATGCCTATTAAAAAAGATCGGTGAACGATCACAATTGGACGAACTTTGTATGGTTGGAGTTACTAATGTATATGGTCATGGTGCACGACATTAGTTTGAGCTGGCGATCAGCTATCGGCCAAATATGACCGATAATCCACGCCGGACGGCCTCCGATTCTGTGTGAGATTCTTTCGTACACGCAAATTTCGCTTTGGATGGTGTATACAAAATGCGAATAACTGAATAAATGCTGGCAACAGTGATTTGAAGTGAGTATATTCACACATCTAAGACCTTTATCGATTGCCAGAGACATATTTCATACATTTAATCGATGTTTATTGTGTTCGTGTGAATCGGAAAAGAGAGGGTTCTTCCTATAATAGCCATATTGTTACCCACCTTTATAAATAGAATATGGTAGTGTACGAGACCAAGTGGGTGGGGTAATGGGATTTTTTTTAATAGGCATTTTTTTGGTATCATAGGTCCGAGTCTTCCACCTGTGGTGCAGTCTGATCTTAGTCAGGCTACACTGATTGCAATAACATTATCAAGTTGGAAAATATGAATCTGAAAAATAATGTAGACGTCCCAGATCAGATTGCGTAGATATTTAGGATGATCTGTATCAAAACTAGTCAAAATTACTATAACTGCTACTTATCACAACATAGCATGCTACATTCGCTCTTTTTACAAGCAATAAGGCCCTAAACTACATAATTTGGACAGGATTTCTATAAATAAATTCAATGGGAGATAACTAGCTACAATCCCTCATTGGCAATACATGTATAAGGGAGGTAATCGAGAGCTAGGGCAGGTCTGCATTGCATTGCATCTGTATATTGCTGATATTAACCCATTAAAGACAGGATACAATTATAGTAGTATGAAACTTTTTAGGGGAACAAAATCCTATTTTCTTTATTTCATCTCTAAAGTATATGTTGTTAACAACATATACCTTCATGGAGAAATAAACAAAATAAAGAGATTTTTTCAAAAAGAATTATTGTATCCTTAGACTAAAATGGATTAATTGTTTATTGCGAAAGAAAGCAAAATTTAAAGCAACAGCAGACAACATTTTTGGTGATCTGATAAGCAGCCTAAGGATTAATCCTGGGGAAACACTAATTAACCCATATACCGCTATCTTAATCTTTTTGTTGTCTGCTGTTTATTTTCTATTTAACATTTTTATCATCATTGGAAATGATTCTGAAGTGCTGTCAAAACATGTTTTTATTGAGAAATAAGGCAAGATATAAAAGCAACAGCAGACGACAATTGTTGTGAGTAGCGGTCTAAGGGTTAATTTATAAATCTGGATTTGTTCTCAACTCATTTATCATTCTTTTGATACCAGCCAGAATTACAGAGCTGCCAACAGGGAGGTACAGGTAATACCAGAGCACTACAACTGAGATTGGACAATGGTTATTATTATTATTATCATCTTATATTTAAAGGTAGAAATTGGCTCGAGGACCTTCCATTTGAGCCCAAAAATGGCAGGCCAATGACAGTTGGCCCGTTTGTTTCCGAATTTACTAATATCTGCCATACTGGACAATAATTCCAGCACAAAAATATTTACACAATTCCCTAACATTTGATTGGCCCATAGCAAGTCTCTGTCCAAAATTTATATCCCAGTAAACTCCCATGCTGAACTACTTTCCATAACCGTGATGCGCAGTTAAAATAATTCTTAAGAAAACGGAAAATAAACACATTTTCTTGATGAATTTATTTCAAATGCTGGAATTATATGGAATGAATGGCCTTTTTGTTGAATTTATCGGGGATATAAACTTGGAAAAGTCGCAGGAATACTGGACGAGGCCTTAAAAAAATACAATTTTCGAAAAAAAAAGAAGAAGAAATTATCGCTTCGTCCAGTATTCCCGCGACTTTTCCAAGTTTATATACCCCGATAAATTCCACAAAAAGGCCATTCATTCCTATATTGATCAGTGCTCATTCAATTATATGTGGGCAGAGCTCCAGATAAGTTTTGTATCTGAAGAGTATTATACCCCCATATTTCAAATTCAATGCGTATTTTACTTTTACAAATGTATTATTGATTTTCTTGATTTGATTAAATCTAATTTAAAAATTCACTTATTTGAGCTGCAAAAAGCAAACGGTGTTTGCTTTTTGCAGCTCAAATAAGTAAATTTTCAACTTTATTACAGTATTTTCACTACTCAATTTGAAAATCAATGCATATTTTCACATTGCTCTGAGTATTTTGTACTCATACTTTTGATAATCAATGCGTATTCTGCTAAAATAAGTGTGTAAAATATGCCAATACGCACCTTATCTGGAGCTCTGACTATACATGTGACCCGGTACGTCAGTGAGTCATTATGAAGCATGTGGTCCACAAAAGATGAACATGCAACAGGCAGAAAACAACAGCTGAAAACCATTAACCATTACACCGCTATCTTAATTTTTTGTCGTCTGTTTTTTATTTTTTATTTTCCATTTTTATCATCAAAAACATGCTTTGACAGCACTTTAGAATAATTTACAACATGCTTTGACAGCACTTCAGAATCATTTCCATTGGAAATGATTCTGAAGTGCTGTCAAACCATGTTTTTATTGAGAAATAAGGCAAGATATAAAAGCAATAGCAGACTACAATTGTTTGTGTAGCGGTCTAAGGGTTAACACTTACAGTGCCGGATTTTTGTAAGTTTTTTTTATATTTGTCATGAATGGAAATGTGTCTGTCTGGAGAAATGTGGCTTATAGGATCTGTGACCAGTGTAGCTCCTGATCAAATAGCACACTCCTGTAGCCTGAGCCCGAGTCAGCTTGACGGGTAATATGAGCCAATATTACCTGACAAGCCCATCAATATGGCTTGAATCATTAATAATAATAATTTACTTGCTTATGTCGGGATGACGTCAGTTAATAATATAAATGTCACGACGTCGTGCCGTTCGGTGCCATATTGTTAGGATGTTCAACATGTACCAATACACTTACAAGACTAAATTCTGGAGAAATATATCCTCAATTAGTGGCTGAGTTTACGGTGCTCACCCCCCGCCCCCCCCCCCCCCCCCCCCCCACCCCCCCCCCCCCCACCCCCCAACAAAAAAAAAAAAGAGAGAAGGAAAATAAATAAAAAAAGAGCAGTTAACAAAATTTAAATTGGGCATTGTAAGAGTAACTGGCACAATAATGTCACGTGAGTGTCATAGTAACCAACTGAAACCCAAAACATGTAATATGAATGAACATAAACATAAATATGGGCCGCGCTCTGTGAAAACCAGCCTTAATGACGTCATGAAAGCCTGAAAATGACGTCGCAAAGCTACGCTTAAATTTTCCAACTTCACGTATGATTTTGACACTTGAAATAGTTGCGTCATTGCAATAAATTGACGATGTCCCATTTATAACCGTACGCTTTACTATTTGTGGCTCAGAAACATTTTAATGCTGGATACACATAGCAGAATGTTACAGTTGTTTCCATAGTGGTTCAGGACAGTTGGGGTTTACCATAGTGGTTCAGACAGTTGTTTTTTCAATTAGTGGGTTCAGGACCGTTGTTTCCATTAGTTGTTTCAGGACAGTTGTTTTTTCCATAGTGGTTCAGACAAGGTTGTTTACACAGTTGGTTCTCAGACAGTTGTTTCCATAGTGGTTCAGACAGGTTGGTTTACAAATAGGGGTTCAGACAGTTGTTATACATAGTGGTTCAGACTTGTTGTTTTCATTTAGTTGTTTCTTGTGGTTCAGACAAGTTGTTTACATAGTGGTTCAACGACAGTTGGTTTCCAATAGTGGTTCAGGCAGTTGTTTACATAGTGGGTTATTTTCATTGGCAGTTTAGTTGTTTAAATTTACGTGGTTCAGGAACCGTTGTTTCCATAGTGGTTTCAGACAGTTGTTTACTAGTTGGTTCAGCAGGGGGGGGGGGGGGGGGTTGTGGGGGTGGGGGGTGGAAACCCCCCCCCCAGGTTTTTTTGGTTTTTACATTAGTTTTGGTAGGACAAGTTTGTTTACATTGTGGTTCAGGACAGTTGTTTCCCATTAGTGGTTCAGACAGTTGTTTACATAGTTGGTTCAGACAGTTGTTTCCATAGTGGTTAGACAGGTTGGTTTACATAGTGGTTTCAGACAGTTGTTTACCTAGTGGTTCAGACAGTTGTTTACATAGTGGTTCAGACATTTGGATATTCATTTAGTGGTTCGGACAGTTGTTTACATAGTGGTTCAGACAGTTGTTTCCATAGTGGTTCAGGACAGTTGTTTAATAGTGGTTCGGACAGTTGGTTTACCATAGTGGTTCAGGGACAGTTGTTTACATAGTGGGTTCACACCAGTTGTTTACATTAGTGGTTCACACAGTTGTTTAAATAGTGGTTCAGACAGTTGTTTCCAAGTGGTTCAGACAGTTGTTTACATGTGGTTCAGACAGTTGGTTTACATAGGTTGGGATTCAGACCAGTTGGTTTCCATTTAGGTGGTTCAGCTAGTTGGTTTAATTAATTGGTTCAGGACAGTTGTTTCCATAGTGGGAGGTTGGTTGGTGTTGGAGGACAGTTGTTTTCCATAGTGGTTTCAGACATTTGTTTCCATATTGGTTCAGGACGTTGTTTACATAGTGGTTCACACAGTTGTTTTCATAGTGGCGTTCAGAGCAGTTGTTTACATAGTGGTTCAGACAGTTGTTTCCATAGTGGTTCAGCAGTTGTTTCCAGTGGTTCAGCCAGTTTCATAGGTTCAGTTTCCATTGTTTCATTAGTGGTTTCACACAGTTGTACATAGTGGTTCAACAGTTTTCATAGTGGTTCAGACAGTTGTTTTACATTAGTTGTTCAGACAGTGGTTCAAGTGGTTCAGACAGCTTTGTTTCCATAGTGGTTCGCAGTTGTTTCCATAGTGGTTCAGACATTGTTTCCATATGGTTCAGACAGTTGTTTTAGTGGTTCAGACGTTGTTTCCATAGTGGTTCAACAGTTGTTTCCATATGGTTCACATTGCCAGTGGTTCACAGTGTTTCCACACAGTTGTTTCCAGTGGTTCAGGACAGTTGTTTCCTGGTTCGTTTCTTCAGAGGTTTGTTTCCGGTTCTTCCAGGACCGGTTATGTTTTTTTTCGTTTCCTTAAGGACGTGATTTTGTCGATTATTTTTTATAATATATGGACGACTTGTGCCCTGACATTTGAAACTAAATAACCATACAACCGGTAATTTTTAGATAACAACATCACAGAATCAGTATTATGTAACAAATAGAACTGGGCACAGGGCTTAATTCGTTTAATTTACTGTTTCGCCTGTCAAATGTTTCAAACGTCTACATAAAAATACAATTTGGAAATTTTCAGAAAAATACACGTAAGCGTATCACAGATGTAAAATTATGGTCGTGCCAAAATATACGCCGCTCCTGGCATATCGCATCATGGTGACACTGGGCCAAATACGTTTTAGTATTTAGTGCGTTGGTATTGCAGGGATTCCGCTGGCGATCGCCACTTTCGCAATTGGCGATAAAAATAAACAATTGGAGATAAAAAATTACAATTTTCGAAAAAAACAAGAGCTGTAGGAGAACAGCATAGCTCGACTACGAGGGTTGTCGATGTACACATAGCTTGACAAAGAAGGTGGCTGCGGCCTGCATAAAAACCTTAACCAAGGTTGACTAAAAACATTAACCAAGGGATTATTGATGTACGTCACTAGGAGATAAAGTTTTCCAAGAATGGTTGCTGTAGGCCCAGGAGTATTCCATATACAAGCTTGACTAAAAACCGTAACCAAGGGGAGATAACTAAGTAATCCAAGGATAAAAGTAGGTCAAGGTCAAATATAGGTCAGGAATTATTGATGTACATCATTAGGAGATGAAGTTGTCCAAGTATGGTTGATGTAGGCCCAGAAGTATTCCATATACAAGCTTGACTATAAACATTAACCAAGTAATTGAAGGTTAAATGTAGGTGAAGGTAAAATAAAGGTCAGGGGTTATTGATGTACATCCCTATGAGAAAAAGTTATCCAAGTATGGTGTCTGTATGCACAATAGTATTCCATCTACAAGCTTGACTAAAAACCTTAACCAAGGTTGAGTAACTAGATGGCCGCGACCTGCATGTCGCGCCTTGTGGCGAGGCATGGACACTAAAAAAAAAGATATAGTATAACGAAAAACTTTAACCAAAAAACTTAAGCAAAAACTTTAACCGGACACACGTACGTACGTACGACATGTATGTACGTACGACAAAGTGCCGACTATATCGCGCTTTGCGCAAGCGGGCGCGAAAAAAACTTTAACCTAAAACTTCAAAGTAATTTGACCTTGACATTGGGCACAGGGGCCGCACGGGAGGGTGGTAGAATGAAAATGTAGATGATGATAAACACCCATGTGAAGTTTCAAGGTAATGGGCAAAGCAGTTGCAGAGATATAGTATAACGAAAAAAATTTAACCAAAAAACTTAACCAAAAACAAAAAACAAAACTTCCAAAAACCAAAAAACTTAACCAAAAACTTTAAACCAAAAAACTTTAACCAACAAAAAACTAACCAAAAAACAACCAAAAAACTTAACCAAAAAAACAACCAAAAACTTAACAAAAACTTTCCAAAACAAAGTAATTTGACCTTGACATTGGTCACAGGGGCCGCACGGGTGGGGGGTAGAATGAAAATATAGATGATGATAAACACCCATGTGAAGTTTTCAAGGTAATGGGCAAAGCAGTTGCAGAGATATAGTAAAACAAAAAACTTTAACCAAAAAACTTAACCAAAAACTTTAACCAAAAAACTTAACCAAAAACTTCAAAGAAATTTGACCTTGACATTGGGCACAGGGGCCGCATGGGAGGGGGGTAGAATGAAAATATAGATGATGATAAACACCCATGTGAAGTTTCAAGGTAATGTGCAAAGCAGTTGCAGAGATATAGTATAACGAAAAACATTAACCAAAAAACTTAACCAAAAACTTTAACCAAAAAACTTAACCAAAAAACTTAACCAAAAACTTTAACCAAAGAACTTAACCAAAAACTTCAAAGTAATTTGACCTTGACATTGGGCACAGGGGCCGCACAGAAGGGGGGAGGATTAAAATATAGATGATGATAAACACCCATATGAAGTTTCAAGGTAATGGGCAAAGCAGTTGCAGAGATATAGTATAACGAAAAACTTTAACCAAAAAACTTAACCAAAAACTTTAACGAAAAAAACTTAACCAAAAACTTCAAAGTATTTTGACCTTGACATTGGGCACAGGGGCCGCACGGGAGGGGGGTAGAATGAAAATATAGACGATGATAAACACCCATGTGAAGTTTCAAGGTAATGGGCAAAGCAGTTGCAGAGATATAGTTTAACGAAAAACTTTAACGAAAAACTTTAACGAAAAAACTTAACCAAAAACTTTAACCAAAGAACTTAACCAAAAACTTTAACCAAAAAACTTAACCAAACAACTTAACCAAAAACTTTAACCGGACACACGTACGTACGTACGTACGTACGTACGAACGTACGAACGTACGTACATACGCCAAAGTGCCGACTATATCGCGCTTTCCGCAAGCGGGCGCGACAAAAACCTTAACCAAGGGGAATTAAGTAAATAATTTAAGGTTAAATGTAGGTCAAGGTCAAATATAGGTCAGGGGTTGTTGATGTACATCACTAGGAGATGAAGTTGTCCAAGTATGGTTGGTGTAGGGCCATGAGTATTCCATCTACAAGCTTGACTAAAAACCTTAACCAAAGAGAATTAAGTAAGTAATTCAAGAGGAAATGTAGGTCAAGGTCAAATATAGATCAGGGTTATTGATGTACATCACTATGACAAAAGGTTGTCCAAGTATGGTGTCTGTATGCACAATAGTATTCCATGTACAAGCTTGAGTAAAAAGCTTAACCAAGGTCGAGTAAAAACCTTAACCAAGGGGAATTAACTAAGTAATTCAAGGTTAAATGTAGGTCAAGGTCAAATATAGGTCAGGGGTTGTTGATGTACATCACTAGGAGATGAAGTTGTCCAAGTATGGTTGGTGTAGGGCCAGGAGTATTCCATATACAAGCTTGACTAAAAACCTTACCCAAGGGGAAATAACTAAGTAATTCAAGGTTAAAAGTAGGTCAAGGTGAAATATAGGTCAGGGATTATTGATGTACATCACTAGGAGATGAAGTTGTCCAAGTATGGTTGGTGTAGGGCCAGGAGTATTCCATCTACACGCTTGACTAAAAACGTTAACCAAGGGGAATTAAGTAAGTAATTCAAGAGGAAATGTAGGTCAAGGTCAAATATAGATCAGGGGTTGTTGATGTACATCACTAGGAGATGAAGTTGTCCAAGTATGGTGGGTGTAGGGCCAGTAGTATTCCATATAGAAGGTTGAGTAAAAACCTTAACCAAAATGAATTAAGTAAGTAATTGAAGAGGAAATGTAGGTGAAGTCAAATATAGATCAGGGGTTATTGATGTACATACCTATGAGAAAAGGTTGTCGAAGTATGGTGTCTGGATGCACAATAGTATTCAATGTACAAGCTTGAAAAAAAACCTTAACCAAGGTTGACTAAAACCTTAACCAAGGGGAATTAAGTAAGTAATTCAAGAGGAAATGTAGGTCAAGGTCAAATATAGATGAGGGGTTATTGATGTGCATCACTAGGAGATGAAGTTGTCAAAGTATGGTGGGTGTAGGGCCAGTAGTATTGCATATACAAGCTTGACTAAAAACCTTAACCAAGGTTGACTAAAAACCTTAACCAAGGGGAATTAACCAAGTAATTCAAGAGGAAATGTAGGTCAAGGTCAAATATAGATCAGGGGTTATTGATGTACATCACTAGGAGATGAAGTTGTCAAAGTATGGTGGGTGTAGGGCCAGTAGTATTCCATATACAAGCTTGACTAAAAACCTTAACAAGGTTGACTAAAAACCTTAACCAAGGGGAATTAACCAAGTAATTCAAGAGGAAATGTAGGTCAAGGTCAAATATAGATCAGGGGTTATTGATGTACATCACTAGGAGATGAAGTTGTCCAAGTATGGTGGGTATTCCATATACAAGCTTGACTAAAAACCTTAACCAAGGCGTGACGGTGACGACGACGCCGATGCCGACGCCGACGCCGGTGACAACATAAGCTCTACTTATTCTTCGAATAGTCGAGCTAAAAATGTAATTTTTTATCGCCAATTGTTTATTATTTTTGAAGTGGCTTTTTTTTTATTTTCCCCAGCGGAATCCCTGGTATTGTGTCACATGCATATTTAATGCGACACAATAATCATGATTATATCAGATAATTGTAATACATAAGTGTAGCCACCAAGGATGTAGCCTACTGATTTCTATCTGTATCTGCTACCACTTCCGTGTACGGTGTCACGTAATAATTAGCGACTTGCAAAAATATCACATTGAATCAGCCGTACGATTGCCGTTTGATAACAATGTAAATAAATATTCTTTAAAATGACCACTTGTAAATATAGTTATATGAATGTATAATAATTTTACTAGTATATTTGCAATCATTGCAGACACTGATCGGACTGCACAGATGCACAGGTCTCCAACATTTACACATTTAAGAAGTCCGACTTTGCCAGAATGTTGTTAATTTTCTTACTTTGTATGTACTACATTGCACTGAATAATGCACGTCTGCGTGCTTTGTTTGTTATCAAAGGGCCGTTCTAGTCGGAGGCGTGTAAATAATATAAAGCAAACGCACATGCACACATTAAACGCGTCTAAATTCAAATGAGCCGCTTCGAACAATAGTCGCAGGGTATGGAGCGTCATTTCAACAAAATCAATGTTGTGATCGGGACAAATTTAGTGTGTGTATGCCACAGTGCATTTCAGGGGCGGATCCAGGATTTCAGGTTGGGGGGGGGGGGACTTCTTAATTGAAATAGTTTACTATACTTTCGAACTAGCACTAGCTGGGGAGACTGCTAGGTGGGTCCGGCAGTATGACATCTGGAATATGTTTGATATTTACACCTCATTTTGCTGCGTTATGGCACATTTTAGAGCAAAAATATCTTTACTCGCCAAATTTTAGGGGTGGGGGCGCCGGGGTTTCCCCTACGTGAATCCGCCCTTGTTTTTAGCATGGCTGTTTCTTTGTTTACAAAGGCGCTGAATGTACTTTTTCTGAAACACAACAAAACTAAATTGCACATTTCATTTTCAAATTAATTATTCCCGACGAGAGAATATACTGCCGGTAATTTTATCGGGACATGTAACAATTATACAACCATGTATGTTACATCTCCACATTTTCCCGGCAGTGGCGGTGGTGGCCAGTCGAGGGAGTGGGGGTCAGCGCAGGATTTTCCCATAGACATGCTACCTGCTAGTACAGGGTACATGTGCATTAGCCCGTCCGCCAGTCATATTGGCTACACAGGAAAATGTTCTTCCCGCTTTCTGAGATGTAAATTTAATTCCGAGAGTCGGGGAATGGACAGTCGATTTTTATTTTGTTTAAAAATGCCCGGGGTGTCCGACTACCCTCTAGACCCCATCGGGCACTGAAGTCATTGATATGTGCAGCCATAGGCCTATCCAAATTCTGGTCATTCATTTCTACAGAAATAAAATGCATTTGTTTCAATCACCACTACTATGTGCATATTATAGGAATGATTGGCCTTTTTGTGGAATTTATCGGGGTATAAACTTGGAAAAGTCGCGGGAATACTGGACGAAGGCCGGAAGGCCTCGTCCAGTATTCCCGCGACTTTTCCAAGTTTATATCCCCGATAAATTCCACAAAAAGGCCATTCATTCCTTATAATTCCAGCATTTGAAATGTGTTTATTTTCCGTTTTCTTAAGAATTATTTTAACTGCGCCCGACAGTTGTTACGGAAAGTAGTTTGGCATGGAGTTTATTGGGATATAAATTTTGGACGGAGACTTGCAACGGACCAATCAAATGTTAGGGAATTGTGTAAATATTGTTGTGCTGGAATTATAATAATTTACAATTTCCAACACCAGGAATGCCGTTTTTTGGTCTTTGGTGACATATTGTCTAAATCAATAAATGACGTCACAATTAACCGTAAATGACGTCAATTCTGAAATAATTACAATGTATCTTTCTGACGACACACGTATATGAATCTATTATGGCGATGGTGGCAAATTACGAAGCCACAGGTCGGCTAATTATAGATTTAAAATCGAATAGTTGTGCGTTTCTTTTGTTCACTACATGTACATATCATAGTTTTATTCTGATGAATGTTTGATAGTATACATACTAACACTTGTAGATACATTTAGTGTAACTTATCAGCAAATACAGTTTACATCAAGCACCGTCAATGAGTCTATGAACACTCATTTCTACTGTAGGCTGTTGAGTTGCATTGTACAAACGTCGCCGTTTCAACGTCATTTTCTCGATGACGTTACGTTTTTTTTCGTGCGTGATTCACATGGTGCTACAAAAAGTGAGATAAAACAAAAACTATTACCGGTACATAATTATGTTGTCATTAAGGCCTGTTTTCACAGAGCGCAGCCCATATATATATATATATATATGTGACACATACATAACAAGCGATCAGTGTGAAATAAGTTGACGATAATAAATAAGTTGAAGTGAAAAAGCATCAGACATCATTTAAGACTCAGAGCTATTTATAAAGTACCGATATTCTGAAGACTGGATTTCTCTGAAAATTACCATGGCGTCCATATCAGTTATTAATAGCATGTATACATGTACAACCACATATAGAAATCAACGTTACATAATGATGTTGTATACTAGTATGTCACCTGCCATGGCACAAGGAGTCAATCAAGTTTGTGACCATTGTAGCCCCAGATCAGCCTGTGCATCCGCACAGTCTGATCTGGGGCTACACTGTTCACTGGGAATTAGAGAGACATTAATTAGACTTCAGTCAGGGTGCACCTGTGCAAGGTAATTAGACACAATACTGATGAAAAACTCATTTTGTCATAGAAGTCACATGTGGCTGTGACTGGAGAAATGGGGCTTATGAGATTTGTAACCTGTGTAGCTACTGATCAAATAGCACACTCCTGTAGCCTGATAACGATCTATATTGCTTGTTAGTAGCATGATGACTGTTTCATTGATGGAATGGCGAACAGTGCAGATCATGATCAGACTGTGCGGATGCACAGGCTGATCTGGATCTACACTGGTCGCAAAACCCATAAGCCCCATTTCTCCAGTCACATCCATTGTTATAAGTTCTATAAGTCAGGTACACCGTACAATGAATAGAAATAATAATATAGGCAAGATTTTATTTCATTGCATTTGATATTCAACCGTTAGAATGCGAGAAAAGTAAAATGACGTCTGCTGTTGTTTTATAGTCCGACTTCTTTCTCAATAAATTTATAAATATAAAAGTAGATGGCCGCGGCCCGCATGTCGCGCCTGCCGAGGCTTTGATAGTATACAGAAAAACTTTAACCAAAAACTTTAACACGGATGCATGTACGGACGTGCGTATGTCAATGTGCCGACTATATCGCGCTGTCGACATGTTCCCAAAATCATTAAATATGTTAGATGAGAAAAATGGAAAATAAAAAGCAAACAGCAGACGTTCAAATTCAATTCAGCATTGTGAGGGTTAAATAGAATAAAATTGCATTCAATTGTCAAAATTTTATCAATTATAGGCCCCATATACCGGTAGTAATTACATTAGATGTATTGTCAATAGTAAATACGCTGCGGAGAAGAAGGAATATTTAGTTTGTTTACTTTTGAATAGATTATATTTTAGTACTAGTCTACAGAACTATATGACTACATTAAATAGCTTGGACTGGTTATAAATGGCCCAGCTATGAAAAGGAACCTTACGACGTGTGTCACCAGTGTAGCCCCAGATCAGCTTCCCCGGTCTGATCAGAAGTTGCCATTCAATCTGTGTAGCAGTTTGTTTGTTTATTAGTGTTTAACGGCCTATCAACAGCTAAGGTCATATAAGGCCGGGCAAACGGGTTCGATCCCATTTTAACCTGCTGCATTGGGGGGAAAATCCCAAAATCAGAACGGAATATTTACATCGAGAACAAATATATTCAGTCCTGAAATTAGAATAACCTGACCTGGTGCCAGGTCCATACCACACCAAGTCACTTGGCCCCTTCCCCTAAAATAGGATTACGAATATCGTAATACTCACATAAGGGTATAACCAGATTCAACTGTCACATACAAAATGCCAAAGACGTATGTGAGGGCCAAACCAGGTCTCCAGTCGGGATTCCGGTAAGGATGAACCCCGATCGTTAAATTAACCATCACATGCTCCCACCTGCCACCCACCAGTGTAGCAGTATTTAGTTTTTTATCAGCGGCACACGGTGAAAAAACGTACACCCTGCCTCTGGTTTACTATCGGTCTAACTGACTGAGCTAGCTAGCACGAATACAACACATCTTTTCCCCGTCGTGAGTTATATACGTAACGTCACAATACGTATAATATCATATGGGAAACCGGCTGGGAAAGTGTATCTTATTCTGTTTGCGACCAGCATAGCCCCAGATCAGACTGCGCAAATGCGCAGTCTGATCAGGGGCTATGCTGTTCGCCATTCAACCCTAATGCAACTGCGGGCATGTACAGAATAATCAGGATCTGTCTTTGTCGTAAGGTCATTTTTCTCAGACAGAAACCCATATGATGATCAGGATCTACACTGGTCACATATGTCTTAAGAGCCTTTTTAGCTGGTGAAAAAAATTAAACTGCCCAGATTATATAGAATATATAATATATTAAATGTATGAAAATAAGTGACGGGAAATGCATAGAGGCGTGTTTCATAATTAAGCGACTATTGTCATTGATTAAATAATATTATGACAAGGTGCATGATCACATGGTTACAACAACAACAACAACAAGTACTGAAACTTCCAGAAGCGTCTCCCGATTCAAAGTACGTATTATTTTATTTTGTCCTGATGAAATATGGAGCAGCAAACGTGTCTTGTTCGGCTGCATCTCTGGTGGTCTCTGTACTTATGCCCAAACTTCTGTCGTTTGCGAAGAATCGATTTCCGTGTACTGAAATCGATTCTTCGCAAAAACGGCATAAGTATGTGCCGAATTCCCGGGACCACCAACTGCAGCTCATGAAGACGCGTTTGCTGCGCCATATTGCATCAAAATCTGTTACATATTAAGGAAACTATCAAATAATACTTACTTGAAGTGGGCGAGCTTTCAAGACTTTCACCTATTGTTGTTGTTGTTGTTGTAACCACGTGATCATGCACCTTGTTATGGTGTACAATTGAAATACAGGTATGTAAATGCAGTAAATACAGTGTATTACCTCACATTTAGTATAACCATTTTTTGCCGATACTGATGAAAAATATATTTCTAACATTGGCTGAAAGTTGTTCATTATCCCGTCAACACAGTGCGTATGTGCCGTGAAACACGGTGCCGTGAAACATTTTTGATATCCAGTCAATACTGTTTTTGCATTTTACAGCCATTTGTAGGTGTTGACGGGATAAATAGAATAGTAGGTAGAGCCTCGCCCATCCCGTTTCCTGAGCCTTGCCAGATATTTTTTCCCATTCACGGCACTAACCTACTATTCTCTATCTATTTTCCTTATTTCTGAACCAAAGTATATGTTGTGACCACTCATTTGAACCGTCTCGGTGAGACGGTTCAAATGAGTGGTCACAACATATACTTCTGATGAGAAGTAAAGAAATTCTTGAGCCTTGCCGGATATTTTCCCCATTCACGGCACTAACCTACTAGTCTCTATAAGGGCAGTAAGTTACTTACATGTATGATACTTATCTTACTTTGACGGAGAAATTTTCAATTTAATAATAAATTTATTAATTTTTATTATCCTGAATTTATCACATGATCACAGCATTTTGGCTGTGATAATGTAATAAATTCAGTATAATAATTCTGCAGTACAAAAGTAGCCGATTTCATCAAAATTGCAAAGTATACTTATGTAGCAAAGTATACTTTCAGGGAGTAATCATTTATTTTTCCCGAAATGCATTATTTCATATAGAACTAACGACTGCATATATTTGATGGTTAAATGTATGCAGAATTATTATACTGAATTTATTGCATTATCACAGCCAAATGGTTGTGATAATGTAATAAATTCAGTACAGTGGAACCTCTCTAAACAGGACACCAATAAAACACCCATGATCTTATTTTGCATGAGTTTCTTGGTCATTTATCTCAGGTGATCAAGGATTCCGCTGGGGAATATAAAAAAATTGCCACTTCAAAAAAAATAAAACAATTGGCGATAAAAAATTACAATTTTCGAAAACAACAACAAAAAAAACAACATATTTTTTCCCGAAAATTGTAATTTTTTATCGCCAATTGTTTATTTTTATCGCCGTTTATTTTTATCGCCAATTGCGAAAGTGGCGATCGCAAGCAGAATCCCTGGGTGATAATGTCTGTTTGTGATCGCATCCTCGTACACAACTATGGCTCAGAATGATTAAATGCCAGATTTACAGTGAAACCTCGGGTGTCCATATATGACTGGACTTCCCAGGGTGTCCTATATGACTGGACATTCCCAGGGTGCCTATTGAGGATTCCAGGGTGTCCATCCATATACTGACTGGACTATTCCCGGGTGTCCTATACTGATATTCCAGTGGTCCATATACTGACTGGACTATTCCCAGGGTGTCCGTTACGGGTCCATACTGGACTGACTATTCCCATGTGTACTGACTATACAGGGTGTCCGTTACTGTCTACCGTCATATTAGATGTCCATCCAGTGGTTCCATGATGACTGGACTTACCAGTGACTATCAGGTGTCCATATACTGGACTACGGGTGAGACTATTCCCAGGTGTCTGACTATACCCAGGGTGTTATACTGATGGCCCTAGGTTCCCAGGGTGTCCATTACATCGGATACAGGTGTCATATACTGGACTATTCCCATCATTGCTGGATTTCCCAGGGTGTCCTATACTGACTGGACTATTCCAGTATATGATGGACTATTCCCATCCATACTGACTGGACTATTCAGGGTGTCCATATGACTGGCTTCCAGGGTGTCTATCTGGACTGGACTATTCCGTGTCCAGTTAAGAGAGGTTTCACTTTATAATAAAAATTAATAAATTTATCCTTAAATTGAAAATTTCTCCCTCAAAGTGTACTTTGCAAGATAAGTATACTTTGCAATTTTAGTGAAATCAGCTACTGGTGTATCGAGTCTGACCAACGCAACAGCAGAGTCTGACCAGGGTCTACATTGTCCATTACTGGAGAAACAGTCATGATGCCTCCTCTAATGAAACCAGATGACCTCTGCCCACATGTCGAGCCTGCCGGGGCATTTGATTGTCATTTAACCTTGACTTTCATCATGAAGGCTGTGTGGGTAGACCATAGGATACTAGAAATGTGGCCTGTCGGCACACGAATGCCCCCGCTGGCAGCCAAAGAAAATGAGGCATATTTGATTATAAGCCATTTACCCGGATTTGTCACAAGGTGACAGAGGACCATTGGAGCAATGCGTGTGTGAAATGTGAAACAGATCCAAGCAAGGAAACACAAATTACAAGACATTTACCCGAGCGTTAAGGTTTCAAACGCACCAAGTCTGTGACCTTGACCAGAGGCTTAGTGGGGGCGGGACGAATGTGGATTTGTCACAGGGCGGTAGAGGACCATTGGAGCAATGCGTGTGTGAAATGTGAAGCAGATCCGAGCAAGGAAACAGAAATTATAAGCCATTTACCCAGCATTAAGGTTTCGAAACGCACCAATCGACCTACTGTGACTTGCACTGGACTTGGAGCATGCTGCGGACGAATGTGATTTGCACAGCGTTCAGTTTCGAGAGTCATTGAGCAATGCGTCGTGTCGCATGTGGAGCAGGATCCGAAGCAAGACCGGAAACAGAAATTATAAGCCATTTACCCAGCGTTAGTTTACGACGCGGACAAGTCCTGTGACTGAACCCTAGCTTGGCGAGTCGGCACAAATGCCCTGATTTGTCACGAGTGGGATGGTCAGAGGACCATTGGAGCAATGCGTGTGTGCAATGTGAAGCAGATCCGAGCAAGGAAACAGAAATTATAAGTCATTTACCCAGCGTTAAGGTTTCGAACGCACCAAGTCTGTGACCTTGACCCTGGGCTTAGCGGGGGCGGGACGAATGTGGATTTGTCACAGGGCGGTAGAGGACCATTGGAGCAATGCGTGTGTGAAATGTGAAGCAGATCCGAGGAAGGAAACAGAAATTATAAGCCATTTACCCAGCGTTAAGGTTTCGGGACGTACGTACGTACGACGGACGCCGGTAACACTAAATGCCCCCCTCACCATTCGGTGGCGGGGGCATAATAAGCCATTTACCCAGCATTAAGGTTTCGAACGCACCAAGTCTGTGACCTTGACCCTGGGCTTAGCTGGGGCGGAACGAATGTGGATTTGTCACAGGGCGGTAAAGGACCATTGGAGCAATGCGTGTGCGCAATGTGAAGCAGATCCGAGCAAGGAAACAGAAATTATAAGTCATTTACCCAGCGTTAAGGTTTCGAACGCACCAAGTCTGTGACCTTGACCCTGGGCTTAGCGGGGGCGGGACGAATGTGGATTTGTCACAGGGCGGTAGAGGACCATTGGAGCAATGCGTGTGTGAAATGTGAAGCAGATCCGAGGAAGGAAACAGAAATTATAAGCCATTTACCCAGCGTTAAGGTTTCGGGACGTACGTACGTACGTACGTACGTACGTACGGACGCCGGTAACACTAAATGCCCCCCTCACCATTCGGTGGTGGGGGCATAATAAGCCATTTACCCAGCATTAAGGTTTCGAACGCACCAAGTCTGTGACCTTGACCCTGGGCTTAGCTGGGGCGGAACGAATGTGGATTTGTCACAGGGCGGTAAAGGACCATTGGAGCAATGCGTGTGTGCAATGTGAAGCAGATCCGAGCAAGGAAACAGAAATTATAAGTCATTTACCCAGCGTTAAGGTTTCGAACGCACCAAGTCTGTGACCTTGACCCTGGGCTTAGCGGGGGCGGGACGAATGTGGATTTGTCACAGGGCGTTAGAGGACCATTGGAGCAATGCGTGTGTGCAATGTGAAGCAGATCCGAGCAAAGGAAAGAGAAATTATAAGCCATTTACCCAGCGTTAAGGTTTCGAACACACCAAGTCTGTGACCTTGACCCTGGGCTTAGTGGGGGCGGGATGAATGTGGATTTGTCACAGGGCGGTAGAGGACCATTGGAGCAAAGCGTGTGTGCAATGTGAAGCAGATCCGAGCAAGGAAACAGAAATTATAAGTCATTTACCCAGCGTTAAGGTTTCGGGACGTACGTACGTAACACTATATGCCCCCCTCACCATTCGGTGGCGGGGGCATAAAAAATAATGATGCTGATAAACTATTTTCAAGCCAATCCGAATTATGATTGTAAAGATATAAGGTATTTAAAACATTAACATATATTTTGAACAGACAGAAACATGTACGTGATTCAAATCTCTCACCTTACTTTCCGTTAAATGGGATCGACAAAAATCTGATACCACAAGCAGGGATTCCGCTGGGGAAAATAAAAAAATCGCCACTTCAAAAAAATAAAACAATTGGCGATAAAAAATTAAACTGTTCGAAAAAAAAAGAAAAAAAAATAAAAAATAAAATAAAAAATCCCTGCACAAGTGTGCAAGGTGATCAGGAGCTACACAAGTAAACAAGACAAGGTGATTGCTGGGGAATGTCGCACCCACTAAACAAGGTGATCGCCACGAAGATCAGGGTCAAGGTCACAATATGAGGAAGTCCAAAACTAGAGAAAGTGAGCAGGGGCTCAAGTATACCCCCGCCTGGACCGACAAATAAAAAGTTTAACGCAAATATTTTAAAAACTTAACACAGATTTCTAAGTAATTTGATGATAAGGAAGTATATGAAGTTTGAAGTCAATCCGACGTACCGTTGCAGAGATAATGGGTACCCGAAAACTTTAACGCAAATCTTACGGACGCAAATTTCTAAGTACATGTAATTTGACGTTGACCTTGGACATGAAGGCCGCAATCATGGATCAAACCAGACATACACACGGATGGACACAAAGGTAAGGTCACCAAGGTGAAAGTCAAGATCACCTGAATGACACTGGGTGGATAGCCATCAATGTGAGAAAGCTATTGATGAAATTTGGTAAGGATTCGACTAACGAATCAAGAGGTATTCAACATTTGGACATATGTCAAAAATTATTGACACAATGGTTAAGGTCCCCAAGGTGAAGGTCACCTTAATGACACTGGGTGGATAACTATAAATGTGAGGAAGCTATTGATGAAGTTTGGTAATTATCCGACTAACGGATCAAGAGATATGTGAAATTTGGACTATGTCCAACATTTACGTCCCACAAAGGTTAAGGTCGCCCAGGTGAATGTCATGGTCATCCGAATGACACTGGATGGATAACTATCAATGTGAGGAAGCTATTGATGAAATTTGGTAATGATCTGACTAACGGATCAAGAGATATGGGAAATTACGCTACGTCCAAAATTTACGTCCCAAATTGTTATCCGGTTTACAGGTTTGCCTGTAATAAGCCATTTTCTAGTGGTGGGCCAACATTTCTGATGAACAGTGAAAACCCTGATCAAACATCACGAGTTGCGGATGGCTAAAAAAGGTATAATATAGGGTTAACTGTAATTTTCAAATTTGCGGCGTATATCAGAAAATGATAGGTCGGAAAATCTGTTTAATGGCGACGCGCTAGCGGAGCCATTAAACATGTTTTCCGACCTATCATTTTCTGATATTCGCCGCAAATATCAAAATTACAATGCGGTTAACCTATTTCTAATGCACTCCTTTACTACTGGCGTAGGAATACATATTGAAATAATTTGCGACCGTTCATCAACAATGATATACATGTACCTGTAATGTATGACCATCAGCCAATCAGATTGCGTGATATTTATAGAGTGCATTAGAATTACCATTGTATCTATTTTCTCAGCCAACTGAAAAACTGACCTAGCTGAATAAGGTATTGTGTTACGTTATAATTATAAATATATGTAGCTCTAAAATCTGGAAATTCTAGGACTATAGACTATACGGCCCCGAACTAATGCATACAAACAACACCAGAATTTTAACCAATTCAACACTATAAAATAAACGGTGTCATATGAAATTAACAGATGCGATCATTTAAATCCAATATACACTGACATTTGGCTAGATGTAAACTTGGCCGAACGTTGTCGTGAGATCATAAAATTGCTGCCAGATGTAATACGGCTCACATTAATGAACATAAAGACCAAAATGTTCGTAAGTGCAAATTTAGGATCGTTTGGAAATTTCTATTGATGGATTTAGTTATTGAGCATAGGCTGCAGGGATTCCACTGGCGATCGGCACTTTCGTAATTGGCGATAAAAATAAACAATTGGCGATAAATATTTCTCGAAAATTGTAATTTTTTATCGCCAATTGTTTACTTTTATCCTATTAGTTATTCCTTTCTTTTTTTTTTGAAGTGGCGATTTTTTTTTTTTCCCCAGCGGAATCCCCCGAGGCTGCATATGCTCAATAAATGTAAATCCGATAATTGTTTACAAGAAACATTGTTAATGTGAAATGTACAGACTACATGTATCATTATTTTGCACTTACGAACATTTTAGTCGTACGGAGTTTAGTGAAACGGCCCCTAGAAGCGTGGCTGGTGTATTTGTAGCTAGCTAAAGGTTATTGTTTCAGGACCGTTCCTATACTGAAGTCACCTTTATCTTGTTGGGAGTTTGACAGAAATTTTGTGTCATTCGCGGTCTTGAACATTTCCATGAAGTTGCGAAATGCCATCATTTTCATGTTTTCTGCAGGCGGCGGTTCTGCCATGAAGATTAAATATTGCCCGTTAGATCTTGCATATAAGAAAATAATTTATCCATAATTCTCTGAAAATGATGTACTTGAAATAAAGCCATTTAATTGGCAGAGTCTGAGCAGCACTCCGACTCAGAAGCTCAGACTCAACTAACATGATATTTGATTACAATGGTGGTCATGTGATATACATGAAAGTCGCTTGTGTTGTAAAAAAAATCAGAAAATTCATGGACACAGGCTTACTTTAAAACAGTTTATATTAGATTTTTAGGAACCAGAGTTTACCGTAATAACCCTAAATATTCAGACACAATTTATTCTGGGGAACGCACATTAATCCATGGTTTCTCACAGCAAAAATATCCAAATATTCACTATTAGTATGGGTGTACATGTTTATCACAATAACAATGTATTTGGATACAATTTGGATGTAATGCATTTGGACACAAATGGTGTGTGAATATTTAGGGGTATTACGGTACAAAAAGTTGTCAGAGACTGTGATTATTAAACGTTTTGAGCACATTCCCCAAATTCATACACAAAATCAGGCAGCTTGATTGGCCGAGACTGAGCTCAGCTCAGTCTTGACCAATCAAACTTCCTGATTTTGAGCACGAGAACACAGTACATGCTCAGAAAGCTCTATGACAACAAGCCCATGGCTAAGTGAAGAATGATCAAGTAAAACTTACTTTCTGCGGTGCAGGGCAGGCTTTCGATCTGTCCGTCGACAGAGTGGAGTTTTTCGTCATAGAAGGATCGGAGTCGAGCCATATCCTGCTGTAACTTCACCTTGCTCACTTTCTCCTCCTCATACTGGTGCTGCATGTCATTCAGTCTTGTGTCGTACTCCTACAGGGGGATGGATGGATTGGGGTTTTATGGCCATTCAACAGTAAATGGATGGATTGGGGGTTTAATGCTGTTCAACAGTAAGATTATATGTGGCTGTGATTGAATGGCACACAGTGCAGATCCTGATCAGACTGTGCTGTTAAGTGGGGGGGGGGTATACTTTGAGGGAGTAATCATGTATTTTCCCCCAAAATGCATTATTTCTTATAGAACTAACGACTGTTTCTATTTGATGATTAAAAGTATGCAGAATTATTATACTGAATTTATTACATTATCACAGGCAAAATTTAATAAATATGTAAAATAAAAAATAATAAATTTATCCTTAAATTGAACATTTCTCCCGCAAAGTGTACTTAGCAAGATAAGTATACTATGCCATTTTGGTGCAATAGGCTACAAGTGGCATAAACTATACCTCTCGTATTCTGCCTCTCTCCTGCTCCAGATCCTCCCGAGCTCTGTCGCGGTCAGACACAATCGATGTACTCGAACCCACAGATGCCAAGTCTATCAAAAGAAGAAATGAGTAACACTGTTGTGAGACGTACCCTCGAAAACTTTAACGACGATTTCTAAGGCATTTGAGTTTGACAATAAGGAACTCATTTGTGGGCTATAGAATGAAAATAAGGATGATGACAAATAAATATAATTATGAAGTTGCAGGACCTTCATTTAACGAAGATAGTAGGTAACCAAAACACTTGAACACCACAAAACTCAGACAGATGAAAATAAATGGCGGTGACTATAATGCAACCCAAAATGTTTTCCAATTTTTTTTATTTTTTTTTGGGGGGGGGGATATGTAAAAAGAGCACAATCTCATGCTCAAAATCATGAAGTCTGATTGGTCGTCTGCTCAGTCTCAGTCAATCAAACTGCTTGGTATTCAGCATTCAAATGGTGAAAAAGGCTTAACATCCAAGCAAGCAACGGCTAAGGTGATGCAGAGATGGGATCTGGGTTTCAAGTCTCGTCTGAAACACCAGTGGGGTGGAAATACTACAATGGTATTCCTCATGCCGAGGGTTGACCCGACAACCTTCAGTATTTGTGGCTGTGACTAGAAATGGGGCTTATGGAATTTGTGACCGGTGTATCTCCTGATCAAATAGCACGCCCCGGTAGTCTGATAACAATCAATATTGCTTGTTAGCAGTATGGCGGGTGTTTCATTGAAAGAATGACAAACAGTGCAGATCCTGATCAGACTGTGCGGATGCACAGGCTGATCTGGATCTACAATGGTCGCAAAACATATACGGTAAGCCCGATTTCTCCATTCATAATTTTGTGTACTTGTACGTGTAATTCGTGGGAGGTGACGTAAATTGTATGTTGGTAACAATGCACCCAAACCACCAGAGATACCAAAATAATCCATAAAACACCGAAATATGAACCGTTCTTCAAGAACCTGTGGTCACAATCACATTTCAGCAGATCTCCAGATAAGCTGCGTATTTGCTTAAATACCCAATTGCCAAAAACCCAAAATCAGAAGTAGTGAGTATCAAAAAGCAATACAATATTTGTGGTAATTTTATCATGCGGCAGAAAACAACAAACAGACCACAAATATAGCATATTTTTCTTAATTTCCTTGAAAACACATCTTGGTATTTCATTAGAATTGTCTCCAAGGAGACAATTCTAATGAAATGCCAAGACATGTTTTCATGTTGAAGCAAACTATTTAATAATTGCTGTCTGTTGATGTGCAACATGTGTAATGACAGTATTTTCACTACTCAATTTGAAAATCAATGCGTATTTTCACATTGCTGTGCGTATTTTGTACTCCCACATTTGGTAATCAATGCGTATTCAGCTAAAATTATTGAGTAAAATACGCCAATACGCACCTTATCTGTAGCTTATTTCACCAACATTGCAAAGTATACTTTCCTAGCAAAGTATACTTTGAGGGAGCAATCATTGATTTTTCCGAAATGCATTATTTCATGCAGAACTAACGATTGCATATATTTGATGATTAAAACTTTGCAGAATTATTATACTGAATTTATTAAATTATCACAGCCAAAATTGGCTGTGATAATGTAATAAATTCAGTATAATAAAAATTAATAAATTTATCCTAAAATTGAAAATTTCTCCCTCAAAGTATACTTTGCTAGAAAAGAATACTTTGCGATGTTGGTGAAATGAAATGGGCTACAGGAGCTCTGGGATATACCCCTCAACATGTTATTTGACCTTGAGCACAGGGGCATGGATTGGCTATACTGATTGAAAATATGGATGATGACAAATCAGCATATGCAGTTTCAAGTCAATTCAACTTATGGTGACAGAAATAGTATGTAGTCGAAGACATTAACGCTTACACCGCTATCTTAATTTTTTGTCGTCTGCTGTTTATTTTCTATTTTCCATTTTTATCATCAAAAACATGCTTTGACAGAACTTTAGAATAATTTAAAACATGCTTTGACAGCACTTTAGAATCATTTCCATTGGAAATGATTCTGAAGTGCTGTCAAACCATGTTTTTATTGAGAAATAAGGCAAAATATACAGCAACAGCAGACGACAATTGTTGTGTGTAGCGGTCTAAGGGTTAACGCAAATCTCGGACAGATGAACAGGGTGGCGACTATATGTACCCGGAAAATGTATTCTGGGTATATGAAAATCATTTGTAATCTAATATATATTTCAATATGAATAACTAACAAAAATTCACAGAGTATTTTCGTACAAAACACTATATACACACAGCGCTCCAGATAAGGGGTGTATTGGTGTATTTTACGCACATATTTTAGCTGAATACGCATTTATTATCAAAAGTGAGAGTACAAAATACTCACAACAATTTGAAAATATTCTAATAAAGTTTAAAATGCACTTAATTGAGTTGTAGAAAGCAATCTTGCTTTTTGCAGCTGAAATAAGTTTTTTTTTTAATCTTGTTTCAATTTTTTATAATTTTTTCCATATTTAATATGGGAAAAAAATAAATAATCCATTTGTAAAAATAAAATATGCATTGAATTTTAAATCAGGGGGTGTAATACTCTTCAGACACGAAGCTTATCTGGAGCAGTGTACACAGGTGTGACTATACCAAGTCATTACCTGAGAACCCACCTTCTGGTATCGGCAACTGTCCCATCAACATCGCCTTCAGCTTCTCAATCTCCTCCTGATACTGTCGCAGTAACGCGTCCTTCGGATCCTCGTTGATCTTCGGCTTATTCTTGATGTTCTTTGCTCGGTTCGCGTATCTCAGCGTACTCAGGGACTCGTCGTAGTTGTTGTCCGCGGGAGATACACACGCGACCATCAGAGTTTTCGTGTTACCACCGAGCGAGTCTTGTAGCAATCGCGTAAGTTTAGAGTCTCTGTATGGTATATGCTTTGACTTTGCGTCGACTAGGGCAGAGATTACGTTGCCAAGGGCAGAGAGGGAGAGGTTGATTTTTGTTGCTTCTTTCAATCTGTCTCCAGTTGAACCTGAAAAGGATAAGTTCAATTGAAACTGGTTTCATACTCAAATCTGAACCATGATCAACTTGGACGAACTAGCCTGGGGGCCGTTTCACTAAACTTTGTACGACTAAAATGTCTTGTAAGTCCAAATTTAGGATCGTAAGGAAATTTCAATAGATGGATTTACATTTATTTAGCATAGGCTGCATATGCATATGCAGCCTATGCTCAATAAATGTAAATCCAATAAAACGCTGTTAATGTGAAATTTACAGACTATCATAAGTTTGCACTTACAAACATTTTAGTGAAACGCGTCCCAGTACTGAATTAATGGCTTTACATTAATTCAGCATAGGCTGCATATGCAGCCTATGCTCAATAAATGTAAATCCAATAATTGTTTACAAGAAATCATTGTTAATGTGAAATTTACAGACTATCATAATTTTGCACTTACGAACATTTTAGTTGTAGGAAGATTAGTGAAAAGGCCCCCTGTTGAGGCATGAATGCGTGTTACACTGTACCTGTCTTTGCCTGTCGTTCACTTCCGGCAAGATCGACGAGATTGAGTTTCCCGGCTCGTATATGTTCCTCGCCCTCGTCATCGGGTGTCATCATCTCGAGATTGATCGTGAAGATCGAGTGACTTCGAGACGACGTCGTGTTCATCAACGTCTCGCCGGTCGCACGATTCTTCCAGCCCTTGTCCATGATCTTCTCGCACTCTATGACGTTGTGGACCGGGTGTGGCGATAGGCCTGTACAGTGACCAACGTGAAAGGTATTAACCCGTTCAGTCTCTGTGAAACTGTCAAAACGTTACAGGACATACAGTCTAGTAAACTTGAATTTTTTACTAGACCGGACAAAAATTTACCAAAATAGATTTTGTGTGATATTTAACAGCTTGTATGCATATCAGTAATGTAATTAGGGCTAGCTAGCAACAGAAATGGGCATACTAAAGAAGGTGATATGAAATTTGGAATAGAAAAGTAACAAGAGGCCCAAATGGGCCTGTATCGCTCACCTAAAAGCCTCCGTAGTGATTTCACAAAGACTCTTCACTTACAACTTCAAATGTTCCACAGAATTTGTTGGTACCTTCTGATCTAACATATATTGCGAATGTGCATGTGATTTACTGCTATACCTTCGATTTGATATATAAAATGACCATATTTGGTCAAAAATAAAATTTGACCCCTATTTGACCCCTCGGGCCATGATCATTTTTGACCCAGAGGCCACCATATGAACAAATCTGAATCAGCGTTAACAATCCATCATTCATACAAAGTTTCGTCGAAATCGGCCTGGCGGTTTGTGAGAAGAAGATTTCTTTGACAATTTGACCTACTTTTAATTTTCAACGGCGGACATCTTGGATTTGGTGATGACCTCCATTTTAACAAAAATGGACAGGCTTCACCCACAGACCATTACAGTTAAGTTTGGCCAATATCGGCCAAGCAGTTCACAAGAAGAATACGTTTGAAATCTTTAGTAAAAGACAACAACTTTTTTTACCTTTCGGTGGCCATCTTGGATGACAAAATCATCTGATTTAGACAAAAAATGCTCCAGAGTGATAGACTAGTCGATACCTTCGATTTGATATATTATATAACCATATTCGGGCAAAAATATAATTTGACCCCTAGTTGACCCCTCGGGCCACACCCATTTTTGACCCAGGGGCCACCATATGAACAAATCTGAAACAGCGTTAACTATCAATCATTCACACCAAAAGTTTCGTCGAAATCGGCCTGGAGGTTTGTGAGAAGATTTTTTTGACAATTTTTTGACCTACTTTTCAACGGCGACATCTTGGATTTGGTGATGACCTCTATTTTAACAAAAATGGACAGGCTTCACGCACAGACCATTACAGTTAAGTTTGGCCAATATCGGCCAAGCAGTTCACAAGAAGAATACGTTTTGAAATCTTTAGTAAAAGAACAACTTTTTTACCTTTCGGTGGCCATCTTGGATGACGTAATCATATGATTTAGACAAAAAATGTTCCAGAGTGATTGTCTCGTCGATACCTTCGATTTGATATTATATGACCATATTCGGGCAAAAATATAATTTGACCCTCGGGCGACGCCCATTTTTGACCCACGGGCCACCATATGAACAAATCTGAAACAGCGCTAACTATCGATCATTCATACAAGTATCGTCGAAATCGGCGGCCTGGCGGTTCGTGAGAAGAAGATTTTTTAAGAATTTGACCTACTTTTCTATGGCGGCCATCTTGGATTGTCGATGACCTCCATTTTAACAAATCTGAAATGGCATCACCCATATATCATCCCTGTGAAGTTTGACCAATATCGGCTCAGCAGTTCGGGAGAAGAAGATGATTGAAAATGTTCACGGACAGACGACGGACACTTTGCCATAACAATAGCTCACATGAGCTTTGCTCAGGTGAGCTAAAACCAAAATGTTTGTTTTTATAGTCATTCGGTCCGGCCACTTCAAGTTTACCGTCAGACCGACGGGGATTTTACCAGTCATGTCCGTCGAGTTTCGCAGAGACGGCCCTTTCAACACTACAGCCCTCTATATAGTGTTTTTTGCAAACAGTGTACATCCATATTAGCCAGCATCAGATCTGCACTTTTTGTAAGTAATTTTTTTTTTGGAAAAAAAAACGACACGCCCATGGACGAGTCTGAAAATCAGTTTGTGACGAATGGATAGGTCGGAAACTTAACATGCCAAAATACATTCCATTGGATGCTTTGCAATCATGATCAGACATTATCGTAAATGACAAGGAAACATATCAAACTTAAGTAAAACTCACATGCCTGTGTCCAGTTTAGAGACGTTCCACTGTATTTCATGATAAGTTTGAGACTGTTCCACAGAAAAGGGGGTCGTTTTGTAAAAATTAAAAAAAATATCCACAAACGGTGCAGATCTTCACGAGACGGCTCATCATGATCTACACTGTTTGCAAATATTAGGAAATAGGTCTGGTGACGATAGACCTCTACAATGACAAGGATGGGCCTTCTGTAACAATGCACATGTGGCTGTGACTGGAGAAATGGGGCTTATGGGATTTGTGACCAGCTGCTGAACAAATATCACACTTCTGTAGCATGATAACGACCAATATTTCTTATTAGAAGCACAACAGGTGCTTCATTGATGGAATAGCGAACAGTGCAGATCCTGATCAGACTGTGCAAATGCAGGCTGATCTGAATCTATACTGGTCCCAAAACCCATAAGCCCCATTTCCCCAGCCACAAGAAATCTTTAACACTGATAGATGTACCCCTGAAAAACTCAGCTGACCTTGACCACACTATAAAATATATATATGGATGATGACAAATAGGTATACGCAGTTTCAAGCCAATCCAACTGACAGTAACAGAGATAAACACAAATGTTGGACAGACAGAGGAACAGAGACGGACTGACGACTATTTTTCCCCATGTTAAATCCCCATAGACATCTTCACAGAGTGAAGATGTCTATGGACATCTTCACAGAGTGAAGATGTCTATGGGGATTTAACATGGGGAAAATATGTACGCCAAATAGTGCATCAGGTACAGGGATCCTCCAGATTATTGAACAACAAGAAACGAGGCAAAGCCACGAAGGCCAGGTTTTTTCCAAATGGGGGGGGGCCAATCAGGACTACTTGGACAACATAATTATACCCACTTTTTGTAGACTAGATGGCCGTGGCCTGCATGTCGCGCCTTGGGGCGAGGCATGGACATTAAAAAAATAGATATAGTAGATGGAAAAACTTTAACAAAAAAACTTTAACCGTACACACGGACGTACGGACGGACGTATGCCAAAATGCCGACGATATCGCGCAAGCGGGTGCGACAATGATGATAAACACCCGTGTGAAGTATCAAGGTAATGGGTGAAGCAGTTGCAGAGATATAGTACACAAAAAAACTTTAACAAAAAAATTCAATGTAATTTGACCTTGACATTGGGCACAGGGGCCGCACGGTTGGGGGGTAGAATGAAAATATGGATGATGATAAACACCCATGTGAAGTTTCAAGGTAATGGGCGAAGCCGTTGCAGAGATATAGTATAACGAAAAACTTTTAACCAAAAAACTTTAACCAGACATACGTTAAAAAGTTAATGTTGAAAATGGCTAAGTCAATTACGTAGAAATAATAGGTGAAGGTAAAAAAAATGGTCACATGTTGGATAGTTTTTATGTGGTAGGCACCCCTTGGTTATGAAGCTGTGAAAGTTTGGTGGTCCTAGGTGGTACAGTACCAAAGAAATGGACTTAAACACGAAAACTTAACATTGTAAACGCGAAAACTTAACATTCAAAATGGCTAAGTCGACTTTCGCCAATCCAATAGCCTGGATTTTTTTTCAAAAAACCTGGCTAAAAATTACATTTTTTACGATATTTTTCTTAAAATAGCAGCTACGGGCATAAATTTTCACAGAACAATCGTCGGTTCTTGATTTTTCAACGCATGTAAATTATTTAGCAAAATGTGCCATTGTGGACAGAGTTGAGGAATGTTTTCAGAAAATTTTACTAAAATGTTTACCTTGGCGATATATTCTTCACACTGGCATGGAAACAGCAAGCACCTGAGTGACTCAGAAGTGTTCGTTGCAAAATCGGACCAAATGAATGCGCTTAATTAACAGGTATTTTCAATTGTCCGATAAACTGATTGTCCGGATAACTGGTATGATCCCTGTACAGAACAAGGGGCTCACTAAGTTTTCAACTTGTGTAATTCCAGATTCCGTTTCACTAAACTTCGAACGACTAAAATGTGCTTAAGTGCAGATTTAGAATAGTCTGTAAATTTCAATTGATGGCTTGACATTTATTTATTCAATAAATGTAAATCAAATAATTGTTTACAAGAAATCATTGTTAATGTGAAATTTACAGACTATCATAAGTTTGCACTTACGAACATTTTAGTCGTATGAAGTTTAGTGAAACGGCCCCCAGATGCACTGACTATATCCTGTTCTCTATATCCAGTTTGATTGCCGGACCACCTACCGTTCACATAGACTCCTCTCTCTGGATGCTCGTGTAGCTCCAGTTTGGCCTTCACATCCTTGCCGAGCAGATCACGGATATCTTCATTGTAGATCTCGCAGTACGACGCGTGAATCAGGAACTTTGTCGCATCCGCACACGACACAGTCTCAAATACATGGTCAAACGCTCTGGAAAACAGTAAGAGATTATTGTGAAGGTGAGAAGAAAGATGTTAATCACTAATATTCTGAAAATAAAAGTGATATTTTGAAATGTAAAGATAATATCAGCACAAGGTATTTACTTTTTGAAACCATGTATCAAAATAAGGTTGGCGTGGCCCAGTCATTTAACAGTACCGTGGTCATGCGGGCCACAA
Organism: Conchocele bisecta; assembly: GCA_029237695.1. Lineage (NCBI taxonomy): Eukaryota > Metazoa > Mollusca > Bivalvia > Lucinida > Thyasiridae > Conchocele > Conchocele bisecta. The sequence goes on from CM055273.1 coordinate 91,611,478, forward strand.
CCGTGAACAAAAGAGCGAAAAAAAGGATGCTGATAAACAAGCATATGAAGTTTCCAATAATCACATGAAATTTCAGTCAATCCAACTTGTGATTGTAGAAATAAGTATTTTAAAAACTGTAACACAGATTTTGGATGAATGGGAGTCATTTCCATGTATTGGACGATAAGTAATTTGCATGTTACATGGCACTGCCGTTACCTGGGAATGATGCCTCTCTGTGTGAGAGGGTCGGTTACTCCCTGCATGGTGAATGACTTGCCGCACCCGGTCTGGCCATAGGCGAAGATTGTCCCATTGTAGCCTTCAGTAACACCCTGAAAATAACGTTGATTCAATGATTACAGGGATGTATAAGGGCAACATTGTTACAATTACAAATAGATTGGGTAGAGTAATTCTGAATTGCTACCATACCAGTTTCCGCGAAAGTCGTCGGTCCATCGGACCGAATGTCCGGCTATAATTTTTTTTAAATCTTTGTTTCTTTTTTTACTTTTCTTATTCTAAGATTCAATAAAATCACATGACTTTGGTGTGCCCTTCTTGTGCTAGCTAGCTTTACTTATATGACTGATATACTTAAAAAAGCTCTTAAAGGCCCTGAACGGCTCAGTATTACAATTTTCCGATTTTTTCAAACACAAAAAACATGTTTGGCAACTGATTTAGTACACAAAACTAACATATACTGCCTAATAGATACATCTCAAGTCTTGAGATTTACATCTTAATCGCAATGTGAAGACAACAAAAACTTGTTTTGTGTACCATTCAATGGAAAATGTCAATATTGACAAATTAATTTCCGTAACCCAACGGCTTCGGCTCAGAAGCGAGTCGATAAACTCCGGCTATCGGAATTCATCGGCCGCGAATCAGGGAGTTGAGCAGTTGACCCGAGCTTCTATCGGAAAATCGATCGGACTTTGAACACGCACCTGCTGTTTGTTTATCAACAAATATTGATATTTTCATCGACTACAAATTCATTTTTGTACCAAAATGAACAGTTTCAAAGTGTGTGTAAATAGAAACCTGTTGGATTTATGTGTGGGAAAACCCAATAGGAGGCCAAATTCGGCAACTTGAGCCGTATTGGGGCTTTAAATATCACACAAAATCAATTTTATTTTTATAAATGTTTTTTTTTTCGGTCTGGTAAAAATTTCAAGTTTACCAGATCGAATGTCAAGTAAAATTTTGGCAGTTTCGCAGAGACTGCCATACAGTAATTTTTAGATTATCTTTCAGGAAAAAAAGGTGGCGGTAGATTGTAATAAGAGTTTACAACGGAAATAATTCCAACTCCACAGCTGAGCATTGATGAACAACATCATCGGTCGCAAGTCTCTGAGTACATGGCAGAGTTCATACATGCATAGCTCCAGATAAGCTGCGTATTTGCTTAAATACCCAATTAAAATTGCCAAAACCCCAATTGAAATCAGAAGTAGCGAGTATCAAAAAGCAATAACAATTTTGTGGTACCTTTATCATGTTGTTTGTTTATTGGTGTTTAACGGCCTATCAACAGCTAAGGTCATGTAAGGCCGGGTAAACGGGTTCGATCCCGTTTTAACCTGCTGCATTGGGGGGAAAATTCCAAAATCAGAACTGAATATTTACATCGAGAAACAATATATTCAGCCCTGAAATTAGAATAACCTGACCTGGTGGCAGGTCCATACCACACCAAAGTCACTTGGCCCCTTCCCCTAAAATAGGATTACGAATAATCGTAATACTCACATAAGGGGTATAACCCGATTCAACGGTCACATACAAAATGCCAAAGACGTATGTGAGGGCCAAACCAGGTCTCCAGTCGGGATTCCGGTAAGGATGAACCCCGATCGTTAAATTACCCATCGCTTGCACCCACCTTCCACCCACTTATCATGTCGTAGAAAACAATAAACCGACGACAAATATAGCAAATTTTTCTTATTTTCCATAAAAACATATCTTGGTATTTCATTAGAATTGTCTCCAAGGAGACAATTCTAATGAAATACCAAGACATGTTTTCATTTCGAAGCAAACTATTTAATACTCGTAATTGCTGTCTGTTGATGTGTAAACAGTACTGTGATTTTATTTTACTCAATAAATGTAAATCCAATAAGTGTTTACGGGAAAACATTATTAACGTTAAATTTACAGACTATCATAATTTTGCACTTACGAACATTTTAGTTGTACAAAGTTTAGTGAAACGGCCCCCAGAACTTACATTGATTCAAAGTTTCAATTGTGAAAAACACAACAAAGTGAAGATACTATTTATCTTTCTTCCCTTGCCTTGTTTTGAGCGACATTCACCTTTGATGGTAGTCACTGATTTAGACATGGAATGTTATGAAAAGAACGCATGTGAGCATTGTTGATGTACACCTTTTTTTATAATTAATCTAGATATGCAAAGTAAGATTTAAAATAATTTTGATCACTGTGAAATAGAAATTGGTTGGAATTATAAAGAAACAAGAAAATGTGTTTGTAGAACATGGATGCCCCACATATCACTGATAGTAAACGAGGCAAAATTCTAAGTCCAAAGGGGAGATGATCCAGGGGTGGAATCAAAAGTCAAAATAAAATTTGCAGATCTACTCATCATCAGGAAGCTACTTACCAAGTTTTAGGTCTGTAGGTATTACGGTTTAAAAGTTTTACGAGTTACAAGGTAAAATTGCCAAATTCTAAGTTCAAAAGGGGGAGATAATCTAGGACCTGGGGTCAAATCAACAATTGAAATAAACTTTGCGCATCTACTCATCATAAGGAAGCTACATACCGAGTTTCAGGTATGTAGATAGCATATTCTAAAAGTTTTACGACTTACAAGCCAAAATTGGAAAATTCTAAGCCGAAAAGGGTAATATAATCCATGACCCGGGGTCGAATCAAAAATCAAAATAAACTTTGTGCATCTACTCATCATAAGGAAGCTACATACCAAGTTTCAGGTGTGTAGCTATTACGGTTTAAAAGTTTTACGACTTACAAGCCAAAATTGGAAAGTTTCAGGTCTGTAGCTAGCACGGTTGAAAAGTTTTACGACTTGCAAGGTTTGTGACGGACAGACAAGGGTAACACTAAATGCCCCCTCCACTATCGTGGTGGGGCATAAAAACAACATTTTTGGAGAATTTAAAAGTTTTGTTTATTCCTATAATACGTACCTCCACCAATGGGTAGGCAATTTCATTGTAGATGTTCTCTGTGGTAGAGTCAGTGAAGTAGGCTCCATCAAACGTGAAGCTTTTCGGCGGTGCCTTAACGTCGTGGGGATTTGTTAAGGTGACTTGAGCACAGGAGCTTTGCATACCAACGCAGGTATTACATGACAAATCAAACTCTCTCTGGTTCATTGGCCGACACCGCACAATTACTTTGACACATTCAGAAGCCATCGCGACACTGAAATGTAAAAAAAATACTAAAATCCAATGAATTATAATACCGCAAAGATTCTAATAGACGCCCAGGCGTCTATTAGAATCACCACTGGCTCCGAAGTTCTGGGTGGGCGTTTAATAGAGGCAACTATTATTCAGCGAAGGGAAAATGATAAAAATATACGATTGTCTACTATCTGAACAAAAACATAACGAAGGGACATTACTCTCAAACGTCTGACCCAACTTGATTGTAGTGTCTGTCAGTATATGGACATTTTGGACCAAGACTTTCGGCCCACTTTGGTCATTATGGTACACTTGGTAAAACTGTTTAACTACTTGTAATGTATGTATCAGTACAATGTCAATCATTAATGCTAATCAGATTTACGCATATGGACATTTCGGACTGTCACCGTTTCGGACCAAGGACGTTTCGGCCCATGTACGTTTCGGTCTGTATCGGTGTGATTAATTTCGGCCCACGTCCAGAACAAGACATATTTATTTTTGCTCATCTCCTAGGAAATATCGGCCAACAATCCAACATGATGTCAATTTCACGCATATTATACGAGATGGGTTTGAGAAGCTTTGAAAATGGCGTCTCCGTAACCGTGTAAATTCTGATCGCCCTGTGTCCGTGCAAATAGCTACTGCCGATGAGGAATTTACTGTGACGCCGAAAAAAATATGTATTTCGCTCGCTTCCGCTTTTGAAAGTGAAAATAGCAATTATGTTGTTTTTTTTCCGTAATACTGGCAAGAAAAGAAATTTAGTTGGACAATTGGCTCTGATTTTGTTTCAAGTTAGTAATGGGCATTTATTAGAGGCACAAATTTCGTGAAAATCAGCTAGTACTGGGTGTTTATTAGAGGCACAAATTTCGTGAAAATCAGCCAAAAAATAGGTCATTTTCAACATACAAAGTGGGGGGTGGGCGTCTATTAGAGCATGGGCGTTTATTATAATCTTTATAATAATCATAAAAGATAATTCAAAGACCAATACTTAATTGGTTGACTACTAAAAATATACAGAAACAGCCCTAGAGGTTTGAAAAGTGCCACATTAGTCTACAAAGTTTTTGAGCATTTAAGCAATCCACAACTCGATAAAAGAACAATCTTAATTATTTAAAACATAACTCTGAAGACATGCATTTCTTTCTATGAAGGAAACTTCCCCCGTTCAACTACTAGATGTGTCTAACTAGCCAGCTGGTTATACTACAGGTCATATATAGTTGTAATAATACTAAAGCAGTCTAATTGGTGTACACACGTTTTCACAAAATATTATGCTATGGTAATGGCGTGACGGTATCGTTAATACGGAACCTACCTGTCGCCACCTCGCGTATCAACAGAATCAGCCAATCTGATTCTATAAATCCATGATGCATTAACTGGGTTGGCGCTGGTAATTATACCATCACCGTATGCTATGTAGTGTCTGTGTGTTGTGGTGAGACACGATCGCCCGGTTAGATCAGTTGGTAAGAGTGCCATGCTAGTGTTACGGTAGCTGCATGTTTTCTGCTGTACAGGCAACAGGTTGTACTATATCGCTACACCATGCTACACAGTGAAAATGTGCATAATATAATATACACTTCGCACACTAAGATATAGAAAAATCCTGTAGGGTGTTGTCATACTTTGCTATATTGTTATCGAGAGACAATTCTACATTATGACACAAAAACATTACCATAAACTTACCTAATAAAGTGTGTATTAGCAAAATTCTTAGGTCACTCTCCGCGAAGTAGATAGTAAACAAAGAACACTTCAAACGCACATTTGGAAATACTACTCAGTCATAACTCTTATGGCCAGTATGCAATGCAGTGTAATGAAATAGTACTCAGAACTAGTGTTACATGGGTTGTGGGTTCGAACTCCACATTGGGCAACACTTTTTCCCCTTAGAAATACTTCAATGGTGTCAGAATAAAACAGGTGTTTGGCCTCGGTGTACTTGGGTAGAGGCTATACCATATATGGCAAGAAATCATGGCATATTCCCTACAAACACGCCTATCACGGTATCAGGGAATCTGCAATTTCTTGACATATCTAGGCTATACTCCTCATGAAGTAGAGATAGCACTATGGCTTTACTACTGTTACATAGCAAAGCCAAAGTAAATAATAAAAGTCAGATAATGAAAAATAGAAGTTAAACATGATATAGAGACACGTTATGTTAGTCTACTCATGAAGCTGTGAGGTTGATGCCAAAGAATAAGAATGGGAGGAGTATAGTGTCCGTGTGTGGTGGTTAGACACGATCGCCCGGTTAGCTCAGTTGGTAAGAGCACCATGCTAGTGTTTTGGGGGTCGTGGGTTTGAACCCCAAATCGTGCGACACTTTTTTCCCTTAGAAAAACTTCAGATATGTAGTGTTCGGTGTGTGGTGTCGAGACATGATCGCCCGGTTAGCTCAGTTGGTAAGAGCGCTGTGCTAGTGTTACGGGGGTCGTGGGTTCAAACCCCACATCGGGCGACATTTTTTCCCCTTAGAAATACTTCAATGGTGTCAGAAGTAAACAGGATTGTGCCTGGGTGTACTTCGGGTTGCAGGCTATACTCCTCATGAAGCTGTGAGGTTGATGCCTGGTTCCCAAATATAAGAAGGGGAGGAGTGTAGTGTTCGGTGTGTGGTGTTGAGACATGATCGCCCGGTTAGCTCAGTTGGTAAGAGCGCCGTGCTAGTGTTACGGGGGTCGTGGGTTCAAACCCCACATCGGGCGACACTTTTTCCCCTTAGAAATACTTCAGATACATACCTTACGACACCTGCACGATATTAGTAAATTCTTTGTCCGACCACAACACAATGAAAATCAATCTTAAATTTTAGTTGAATTTAATACAAGTCCAACCACTGCCAGGCACTGGTCCCTGCTGGTTGTTGGTAAATTATGAAACGTCAAAATTCTGTGGCTTTGAAAAGTTAGTAATTTAAAAGGAATACATGAATAACTTGTATCGTTGTGTAACAATTATGACAGTTGTCATAAACAACCCATTGGAACTGATAATCGAAGCATAACTGTCAAATAATTTAAACTTGAATTGTCTGAAATCACTTCACATTCAGCTGATTCGGCGAGCACCATAAACTATTTCGCAAAGCATTATGGGTTATTTATATTAGCAACACATTATTTTTCCCCAAAAATATTTATTTTTAAAAATATGTGTGTATGAATATATCAATTGCTGGAAAATAAGTGTTACTAAATAATAATATTTAAAAAATTACAATGTCTTAAATAATTATGAAAACGAAAAATGCAGATCGGTTTCAGTCTGGGTAACGATACAAACTTACCGCACCGCTTTCGGAATGATTCCCGTTGCCGAGTGGGATCGTTCCTGCGCAGGTGCTTTTATATATGTACATCCTGGCGCACTTGAATTGTTTATATATATAGCCCCAATTCTCGTGGATTCGTGCCTTCTCATTGATTCGTGTCCCTAGAAAACAAGTGAATAATCATATTCTAAGAATAGTGTTAATTGAAAATGATCTTATATAAAAAGGTATTTCAATTAAGTTGTTTCCCACGGTTTTATAAGTTATAATTACAGTTACATACAATTGTGATTTACCACCTAGTTTGTGATTTGTCTACATACTCCCTTAATCTGAAGAGGGTATGTTCGCAAATTATGCATAAAATGTGATATATGTTGATTTCTAGATGAATCTGGACTTCACCATATTTACATTTGATGCATCTAGGCAGCAACACTTCTTTATTGTATGAGTGATCAAGGAATGTCATTCACATGTGCAGAAAGTTGCAGGGCACGAACCTGATGATAAGTTTCAAGATCAATTAGGCGACTTGGGTGGGTTAATTCTAGGGACTCTAAGACTTGCATAAACAACAATTTTGGTGAATTCCGTATGTGCACTCATATAGTCAAGTATTTGAACTTTATGTTGATGTATACATTTTCAGAAATTATTCAGAATATAACACAGTGCGGTGACACAATATGAATGTATGTGCTTAGGGGCACGGATCCAAGATAATAGGGACTATACTCGATAATATAGTGGGTATACACCCTAATTTTATTGGGTCTTCATTAGATAGTGGATCTTGACCCAACATTTTTGGACCAACAATAGTAATGATGTGCAAATACATATGTATTGGGTCCTTTGTAGTTTGGGTTGTCTCCCTTCCGTCACGTCGCATCCATGTCCAATCAGGTTTATTGTTTCATATCTTTATCATAGAAACGTTCCGAATATAGACCCAATAATCGACATGCTGAGGACTCAATAGATAACTTTCTTTACATATTTATATTTATATATATATATATTATCTATGTCTAAACATTCCACAGTAATTATTAAATACAGGATCTCTTTATATAATAATTAAGTGTGTCGCTTGAACACAAAAGTCATGCCTGTGACAATAAATGTTGCTAAAGCAAGGGAAGCTAGCTAAATTAACAAGAACCGTACAAATGTCCAATACTACCGGAGCAGGACCCCAATGAGTAACCGTTACCATACGACTGGTGATCCAGTCCGAAATCCACACCTTTGTGGTTAAACGGTTCATGCAAGTACAAGTGCACGTAACCACAACATTTTGGCATTATATAAATAGTTCAATTACTGATTTAACATTTAAATATATGAAATGGAAAGACCATGTTATTTTTGCGCTGCTCCGCCAATCTAAATAAAAATGATGTATTGCGTAAGGTCCTGACAATGATGGCAAACACTGATGATCCCGATGAGACAGCTCGTTACGAGCGGGTTTATCTGGATCTCTATAATTTGCAATATTTGGCATAATTATGGACTGTATGATTGTACGGATCATACGCAAGGTGCATGATCACGTGGTTACAACAACAACAACGTCGCCCACTCCAAAGTAAGTATTATTTGATGTTTTCCTTAATATGCAACGGATTTTGATGAAATATGGCGCAGCAAACGCGTCTTCATGAGATGCAGTTGGTGGTCCAGGGAGTTTGACACAGTCTTATGTCGTTTTTGCAAATAATCGATTTCCGTGTCAGAGACAGACACGGACATCGATTCTTCGCAAAAACGACAGAAGGTTGGGCGAAAATACAGAGACCACCAACTGCAGATTAACAAGACGCGTTTGATGCGCCATATTTCATCAAAATCCGTTGCGTAATAATGACAACATAAAAGAATACGTACTTTCAATTGGATGGATTCTGGAAGTTTCAGTACTTGTTGTTTGTGTTAGTACCACGTGAGCATACACCTTGATACTGTAACCAGAAGCAGCATTTGGTGTCCCACTAGCCGTGAGTTGGCATAAGTGCAAACATGCACATGATGTAATTGCTACAATAAATATTATTTTGAATGGACCGGTAAGTGATGCTGTAAGGCGTTTCACGAAACACCACTACCTGTAAGAATGTATATATATATCGCACTGTGCACGCACTATGAAATGCATGGCAGCCCTCTGACCGGTCCTAATCATTTCCACACATCTGGGAGACAGATTCGCAGAAGCAGTTTCAAGATGTATGATCACGTGGTACTAACAACAACAAGTACCGATTCAAAGTACGTATTATTGTATAGTGTCCTTATTACGTAACGGATTTTTATGTAATATGGCGCATCAAACGCGTCTTGTTAAGCTGCATTTGGTGGTGTGTATTTTCGCACAAACTTTTGTCGTTTTTGCGAAGAATCGATGTCCATGTCTCCGACACGGAAATCGATTCTTCGCAAAAACGACATAAGTCTGAGCCAAGCTCCCTAGACCACCAAATGCAGCTCACGAAGACGCGTTTGCTGCGCCATATATCATCAAAATCCGTTGCATATTAAGGAAAATATCAAATAATAATTACTTTGGAGTGGGCGACGTTGTTTTTGTTGTTGTAACCACGTGATCATGCACCTTGATTTTGCTTTCTTCTGAATCCCATTCAATGAAATATATTAATAAGAAAAAACATTGTTGTTTGTTTTACATCATGTATATCTCATGTATTCTTAATATGAATACAATATGAATACAATATGTTTATACTAAATGCCCCATACGCTTGGTCAGAGACACGTATTACATTATAATAATATATGTCTCTCGCTTGGTCAGCAGCTGGGCCACCCGGGCTACCCGTCGTTTAGTTCATCGAATGCCCGAGCCCTGTGATAGAGCCACGTCGATGTTGAAAGCCGGCTTTGTGAGTTAGGACGATACTGCTGCTTACTATTCGGCAGGTCTTTTTTTGTTTTGTTCTTTTTTCAATATTTCATACGTCAATATACTAGCATATCATTGTCCACTCTATATACTAGCATATCATTGTCCACTCTATATACTAGCATATCATTGTCCACTCTATATACTAGCATATCATTGTCCACTCTATAAATTTGGGACATGTTCTGATAAAATCGGCCCTGCTTAACCCTTACAATGCTGAATTAATTTGTGTCGTCTGCTGAATATTTTTCCATTTTTCCATTTTTCTCATCAAAAACTTGGTTTGGCAGCACTTTAGAATCATTTCCAATGGAAATGATTCTAAAATGATGCCAAAACATGTTTTTACTGAGAGAAAAGACGAAATATGAATTATCAGCCGACGACTATTTTCGGTTCCCCATTCTAAGGGTTAAACTGCATGGTCTGATCAAAATTATACTGTTGGCTGCAGTTTTCAGATAGTTTGTCGAATAAAACCGCACTTGCAATGTATATTTTTCTGGTAGTTCAGCGATTATCATGAATCTTTTGACTTAGTCTTGTAATTTTACAACAAATGCATTCTCGCTTAATAACACTTAGACCGCTACTCACAACAATTGTCATCTGCTGTTGCTTTTATTTCTTGCCTTATTTCTCAATAAAAACATGGTTGGACAGCACTTCAGAATCATTTCCAATGGAAATGATTCTGAAGTGCTGTCAAATCATGTTGTAAATTATTCTAAAGTGCTGTCAAAGCATGTTTTGATATAAAAATGGAAAATAGAAAATAAACAGCAGATGACAAAATGAAAAGTCATGCAGAGCATGATGTTATTAGCCGATCAAATCAGGGTAAAGTGCATCGAACATATGTAGGTGTCTCTGGTAACATTGTCAATGGTAAACTATTTTCGACCACAGTTCTGTACCCAGCGTTGACATTTTTCTCGATTTTGTGCAGGTTTTGGAAACCCGTTCCCAAATCCATCCAATAGCAGCAATGCCATAGCAGCAATGTTTTGTTGTCACCATTATGTTGCGAAATATTCCAGCGTAACACCTGTACTGTATGCTCTATTTATCTACAAATTACACTCCGCAATACACAAAGTTGTAGTCACTGTGTGTGTGTTTGTCTGAATTCTGTGGCAGCATGCGAGTGGGCGGAGCTACCAGGGCTATATATATCTAGCGGTTACAGTGTCATCTAAAAATAGACGCAAGCTCCTGCGTATTCAGGCACATGCCCAGATTGGCCTAATGTGCCCCCTTCCGTGATTTTTTGCGCGATGTCGGGCGCAAGACAATCAATAATTTGCGGCATTGACAATAATTAAGGGGGATTGCCGCAATCGCGCGTGCTGGATGCATCCCTGCCATCCCTGCATGATACGTAAACAAATCAAAGTTGGCTATGAAGGGCAATTCTTCATTTTGATTGGTGGAAAATTTTGTGAATATTAACTAGCGTCAAATGACGCGCATACGCGATCCAATGGGATAAACCCGAGATGCGGGGATAAACCCGAAAATGCTGGGGCTGCTAGTAAGGAGATTTTGAGCAGAGGTCGATTATAAATTAGCCGAATAAACACATTTTACGCGATTATACGTGGCTGAAACTTGTTCTGTTTAATAAATAAAAGCTTTAAATTTAGCCCAATAATCGGCGTATGTTGGCGTATATGGCCATTAGAGCCAACTATGGACTTCAACAACAATAACTTCCGGGTTAAATCTCTTCAGGCGTTCAGCTCATTAAGTATTCAAAATTGTGTTATTTGGCTATAAGTAAAGTTTTAAACGGAGATAATTGCCAAAAATGCAAACTTTATCGGTTGATGCAATTTGGAAGTGATACAGAAAAATTCGCGTTCGTAGATTACCGAATAGCGGAGAAAAGGGTTGCTACAAACTTTTTCAGAATTCGATGGATAACCAATATATTAGCCGATCTATAAATAGATCGGCTAATAAATATTAAGATACCTAGCTGTCTTAGGGTTAAATTGCTAGTAAAGGTCTGACCGGTTGCGGAGCTACGTCCGTTGTACGTAAACTGTAGCTATAACCCTAAACATAACCACAGACCGATCCATCTATCCAGTGTGTCCCTCGCGATACCGATCGATGCGTTTTGCCAAAAAAATTAAATTACATGATCTATGATAATCGCTGAACGCGACTACCAAAAAATATATATTGCAAGTACGTTTTTATTGCACATAATACATTATACTACCAAGACTATCTAAAAAAACACATCGATCGCTCCAGCAAATGCCGAGATTAGACGGGTCAGTATGGAATCCGTGTGCCGATCACAAATTCTTAATGGGAAAAGGTACCTTATGAAAAAAAATTGAAACCAGTCTAGGTCAAAATGAGCTATGCTGGTTGGAATTTTAAAATTTCATAAGTTACGCTTTCTTGTGAACTGACACTGGATTCCAACTTTTTGACCGAGGCTGGTTTTCAAGATTTTTTGTCGTCAGGTACCTTACCCTCATGAACTGTCGAGTGTCCGTTCACAAGAAAACTGCCTGATGAAATTTTAAAATTCCAACCAGCATAGCTCATTTTCACTTAGGCTGGTTTCAAGATTTTGTTCATAAGGTACCTTTTCCTGTGAACTGTCCAGTGTCTGTTCACAAGAAAACGTACCTTATGCAATTTACAATTCCAACCAGCATAGCTCATTTTCACCTAAACGGTTTTGAATTTTTTTTTTGTAAGGTATCTTTTCCCATGAACTGTCCAGTGTCGGTTGATGAGAAAACGTCCCTTATAAAATTCCAACCAGCATAGCTCATTTTGACCGAGGCTGGTTTCAAGATTTGTTTCACAAGGTACCTTTCCGGTGAACTGTCCAGGTTTTCTCAAAACAGCCCGATTGTTTGAGCCGGAGTAGATCTCAAGACAAAAAAATCAACGTCCATTTGTGAACATGCTCAGGATGTGTTAGTCACAGGTGGGGGCATAAAGGAAGAAGTCAACAAGAATCACAAATGCAGTCTATTTAGTCCTCAATCCAGTATTATAAACCTTTATAAGCATAATTATGTACATGTATATGCAAATCACATACATTGTACCCAAGATCTGAGAGCTTGATTGGTTGAGCCTGTGCCAATCAAACGGTTATATTTGCGCTCAAAATTGGAGTATATGTTCAAAAATGTTATAATCACAGGCCTATATGTACACTACAGGAAAATGTGGCCTGTGTATTAAGGGCAGCATGGATGGTGGTATTTGTGTGTTGATGTATTGAAATATTGATTCATTATAGGAATGAATGGCCTTTTTGTGGAATTTATCGGGGTATAAACTTGGAAAAGTCGCGGGAATACTGGACGAAGGCCGGAAGGCCACGTCCAGTATTCCCGCGACTTTTCCAAGTTTATATCCCCGATAAATTCACAAAAAGGCCATTCATTCCTTATAATTCCAGCATTTGAAATAAATTCATCAAGAAAATGTGTTTATTTTCCGTTTTCTTAAGAATTATTTTAACTGCGCCTGGCGGTTACGGAAAGTAGTTCGGCATTGGAGTTTACTGGGATATAAATTTTGGACAGATACTTGCTATGGACCAATCAAATGTTAGGGAATTGTGTAAATATTTTTGTGCTGAAATTATCAAGGAATATATAGGTTACGACAGAATTGAGAAACCCCAGCGAACTTCTTAATGTGTGAAAAAGTAAAAAGTTGTGAAGGTCAAAATGTCAAGGTCATATTAAGCTCAGCAAAGATGTGTGGAATTTTCCCACAGGTATGCCGTGTTGAAATAATGAAGCAATCCTTCAAGGGATATAGAAGTTATGACATAGTTGAGAAACTCTGGCGAACTGAAGTTCATTTTAAACATGTTCAATGAAACAATAAAATTGTGATTTGTGGTCAGATTGATGGTACATTTTATATTATAATTATAGATCGGGATTCACCCATATGAATATGAATTGTTTTTGCTTTAAATAGCAATTTTTAAAAACTGATTTGCTAACAAAATAGTAATTTTTAAGCCAACCGAACTAAGGCTTAACCCTTTCACCCCTAAATAACTGGAATGGATTTTGATATGTTATTTTTGCAACCAATCAAATCGTCATAAAATGATTTTCAGACTAGTCCATTTATGAACAAGAGTTGTCAGAGGACAACGAAGCGCGACCGGTGGCAGCAAAGGAACCGAGGGCACATTTGAAAACACAACGTGCTGGATAAGGGAAACAAAATTTATGAGCCATTTACCAGAGCGTGTTAAGGTTTCGAGCATACAAAGTATTTGACCTTGACACTGGGCTTAGCAGAGGTAGAGGACCCTTGGAGCAATGCGTGACATTTGAAAACGCAACGTGCTGGATAAGGGAAACAAAATTTATGAGCCATTTACCAGAGCGTGTTAAGGTTTCGAGCGTACAAGTATGTGACCTTGACCCTGGGCTTAGAAGGGGCGAGACGGACGTGGATTTGCAACAGTGCAGTAGAGGACCATTGGAGCAATGCGTGTGTGAAATATAAAGCAAATCCAAGCAAGGAAACAGAAAATATAGGCCATTTACCTGAGCGTCCGAGCGTTAAGGTTTCGAGATGCACAAAGTATGTGACCTTGACCCTGGGCTTAGAAAGGACGACACGGACGTGGATTTGCCACCGCGCAGTAGAGGACCCTTGGAGCAATGCGTGTGTGAAATATGAAGCAAATCCAAGCAAGAAAACAGAAAATATAGGCCATTATAATTTTTGACGGACGGACAGACGGACGGACGGACGTTCCTACAAATGGATACTTATGTGACTAACCTAACCTTTTCCTTTGTACATCCCATTGTTCTGTAGCCACATAAACCCATTTTTATCCACATAAAATCATGGAACAATAGAATATTACATAACCTATTGTTCTCCTAGCCATATATGTATCCATTTGTAAGCTCGGTGTATATACTTGCAAATAGTGCAGATCCTGATGAGACGGCTCATCACGAGCCGGCTCATATACACATTTTGCCAATACATGTACGACTATACAGCTAGACCTGTGGTGTTGAAAGGGTTAAAAATTGCTTCGATAATTGCTTAAAATTGCTAAGCAAAAAAGCATGAAAAATGTACATCACAGAACCCCAATATATAATGTACATGTATATGTTTGAATACTTTGTATTTGTAGCAATCTAAAAATCGACCAAAATAGTGTAAACCTTGAATCGAGCCGCCAATAACCAAGAATAATACAGACAAAAGAGCGCCGTCGACATTTGCAACACTTGTAGATCCTGGAGCCCGTTTCACTGAACTTTGTACGACTAAAATGTTCGTAAGTGCAAATTTAGGATCGTCTGAAAATTTCTATTGATGGATTTACATTTATTGAGCATAGGCTGCATTTGCAGCCTATGCTCAATAAATGTAAATCCAATAATTGTTTACAAGAAAACATTGTTAATGTGAAATTTACAGACTATCATGATTTTGCACTTACGAACATTTTAGTCATACAAAGTTTAGTGAAACGGCCCCCTGGTCCTTATGCACGTTCACATGATTGGGTTTTGACTACCGTACACCAGTCAATATTACCGAGCTTAGAAAATCAAGAGTATCTTGCCCTTTAGAACTACTTACTTAGCATTGGATTTGATATATTGGTGTTTAACGGCCTATTAACAGCTAAGGTCATTTAAGGCCGGGCCAACATTTCATTTTTTTTTTTAAATTTCAGTTAGCTTATATTTAAGGGTGGGAATTGGCTCGAAGACCTTCCATACCTGGTCATACCCAATCCACCCCTAGCAGCATTCCACACACAAATTGGTGCCATATAGTTGGTAAAAACACATGCCATTTTCGTCCACAGAGTTGCCACATCTAGACATCTCAAAGGCAGACAAGGGCAGGCAAACAATTTGACTGAGCTTGAGCTAACTTGCTGTTTTGGTGAGACTTGTTATATATGGTTTACTTTCATAAGAAAGTGTGCTAAACGAGTTGCCTGGATATCCTTGCCTAACATGGCAGGGACATGAACACCTCATGTAGATATAGAGAATAGTAGGTTAGTGCCGTGAATGGGGAAAAATATCTGGCAAGGCTCAGGAAACGGGATGGGCGAGGCTCTGCCTAGCACATCCCGTTTCCGTGCCGCGCCAGATATTTTTTCCCATTCACGGCACTAACCTACTATTCTATTTATCCCGTCAACACCTACAAATGGCTGTAAAATGCCAAAATAGTATTGATTGGATATCAAAAATGTTTCACGGCACCGCGTTTCACGGCACATACGCAGTGTTGACGGGATAAGGTATATATCTCACCCTTGCGCATATTCAATCCAGAACCTGGTAATGGCCGCGGGATACACCCAGATAGGTCAATTTGCCCGGCTAATCCGCTATATCGGCAGCCAGACAGAGCCACATGGGTAACACCACAAACCAGTCCGAGTCCCTGAAGGGCTACATGCATGGGTTATGTTCTATAAGTGGCAGTCGGATGTTGTGTTTTTATTTTTTATTTGGCTAACTAATTATCTCGGACTTCAGCCAGACCTGTGTCATGTAGCAAGCATCGGCACAATCGTACATTAACTTTAAGCCGGTATACGTCGATAGTACCTATGCGCTACCCAAAGCAAGTCAATGAGTGTATCTGCTATTGACAAGCCCAGGAAAGTCGTTCCCTTGTCTACCAATAATAGTGAAATCATAATATATTATTATCAACATACAGTCTGTACATACGACCACAGAAAGGGTTTTAACACAACAAATAGGTGTGTAATAATATTATACCGACAACTTTATTATGGAAATTTAATATTATAATTCATTTATAACATAAAACTGTCTACATATATGCAATGTGACCCAATAACAAATCAAAGGTGCATGGCTATATGATAAAAATAAAAAATATGTATTATCAGCCAGTGTAATTGCCAAGCTCTGTGCATGAATTATATTAGGTTCCCATAGCAACCACTCAACAACACATGCACAAAACAAACCAAAACCACTTCGCTGCCAATATCATATTTGTCACATGAGGTATTGAGTACAATAATTTAAATTACATTTCTAGTTGTAAAACAAAACATCACAAAAGTGAACCCGCAACGCAACTGTTCCAAATATGTATAATAGGGTGTATTATAGATAAAATTAGTTACTATATTATGTTTAAAAGTGGCATAACAGTCATGTGAACAAATAAATAATGGTTAAAGATGGTCAATCGAAGTTAGTATTAGAAATTAAATGTACAATGTTAGCAGGAGTTGCATGTTGTATTGTCAACATTTACGGTGAGTAGTATTGTAAATTAGCATACTGTATATGAGGTGGTTAGGATTGAAATAGGTTTTAAATGCTGGAACAATCACGTTACTTACTCACATCATAGATTAGAATATATTGTATGTTACAATAATATAATGTCAAAATAATTATAAACTTCACTTCTGTTGCTTCTGTGTTCATGGTAAAGGTCAGAAATTCCTATGCAAAGGAGTAACATTTCTCACATAACATAGCCAAATTTGAAATATCGTACAATATCACAATATATGGTAATATTATGATGAGAACAATAACATATACATATATGTATACGGTTTTGTCCTTGGGAGACAAAAATGGCGTGTTAAACGTTTTATACGTGCACGAACCCTCCACGCCACCGTAAGTGAGTGAGTGAGTGAATAGGGTTTAACGTCCGCTTTTCTGACATAGAGGTACAAGCCTCAGGGAGTCTACACGCAGACGGGTCAACGGGGTCGAGTCCCATATCCACCTGTCCAAGGGGGGTAAATCCCAACTTCAGAACTCAATATTTACAATCAAAATATATATTCAGTTCTGAAATTAGAACAACCTGATCTGGTGCCAGGCCCTCGCCACACCAGCATCATTTATCCCATCCCCTAAAAGTAATAGGATTAGCGCTAATCTTACTTTTATATATGGGGCATAGCCCGACTCAACTCTCACATACAAGAAAGCCAAAAATGTACATGAGGGCCAAATCCGGTATAGTGGGTTCCGGAAAGTATTAACCCAATCGTTAAGCCAGTTTAGTCGCCTTTTACGACAAGCAATGGCTACTGCAGCACTATTCTCAGGATCAGTTGATCCCGCCCCGGTGCCTGCACGGGGCTCACGCCACCGTAAGAAGATATTAACATTAGTATGCAGGTGTAGTGAAGTTTTTAATGTACCATGATCACACTGAATCAGTTACAAATCACCAGAAGTTAGAAATAAAACCGATTACATTGTAAATAATACAATTACATTGTTAATAATCCAAACAGGTGCAAAACTATATGTTTCTAATGTTAAGATAAATGAAAAGCATTAGGATTATGTCAGCGGTCAAATTTAGGGAATCTCCATCAAATAGTTTTGTAATTATAATCCTAGGGATGCATAGGTAGTGATACGTGTAAGAGGACGACTAGCACTCAAGTTAGTTATCAGTTAAAATTAGGGATAAGCCTTAGAGTATGAAAACCGCTAGGGTTAGGTTAACATTCAAAATTAGGGTTAGGTCAGTAGTCAAAATTAGGGGATCTAGTCAAAATTTGCTGAGTAATAATAATAATCCTAGGGATGTGTCTAGTAATATAGGTAGTGTCTAGTAATATAGGTAGTGTCTAGTAATATAGGTAGTAATATAGGTAGTGTCTAGTAATATAGGTAGGGTTAGGTTTAACATTTAAAAATATGGATAAGCCTTAGGGGATGGAAAGCGTTAGGGTAAGGTTAGCAGTCAAAATTAGGGAATCTCTATCTAAGTAGTTTAGTAATGATAATAATAATCCTAGGGATGTGTCAAGTATCACAGGTAGTGATAATCCTAATAGGACGACAACTAACTCAGGTAAGTTAGCAGTCAAAATTAGGGATAAGCCTTAGAGTATGAAAAGTGCTAGGGTTAGGTTAACATTCAAAATTGGGGTTAGGTCTGCATTCAAAAACAGGGGATCATGTCAAAATTTGTTGAGTAATAATAATAATCCTAGGGATGTTTCTAGTAATATAGGTAGGGTTAGGTTCAATATTGAAAAATAAGGATAAGCCTTAGGGGATTGAAAACATTAGGGTACAGTTAGCAGTCAAAATTAGGGTATCTTGTCCAAAATTGTTAAGTAATAGTAATAATTGTAGGGAATGTGTCTAGTATTACAGGTATGGTTAGAACTTAGGGGTGAGTAGTACTAGGGTTATGTCAGCAGTCAAAAGTAGGAGATAAATAGCATAAGGGTCAGCTCAATATTGAAAACTGAATAATTAAACTAACCCACACTGTATAGTGAATACTGAATAAATAAACAACCCACACTGCATAGTTTGCACCTATTAAGCATCTAACGTGTATACAAAATATAACATGGCTAAAAACATGTATAACAATGCATACAATAGTTCAAATTGCAAGTTTACAATATCACCACCCCTGATGCTATAATAAAAACAAATTTATAATAAAATTTTAAAACATTTTAATAATTTTTTTTTTACAAAATATTTAATTTTTTATTTTTTATTTTTACAACCAAAATAATTATTATAAAAAATATATCCCGATTAATTTAGAAAAGAGGAATGTGTTGTTTGATTCCTGCATTAAAAAAAATAAGATAAACCAATGCAGTTCCAGCTGAGATAGCATCTAGTGAGCCGGCTCATCAGGATCTACACTGTAAACATTTTATTATATATAATTATACACAAAGTGGTGACATTGTATTATAATCTTAGGGATGTATCAAGTACTATAGGTAGTGATACGCATAAAAGAACGACTAGCACTTAGGTTAGTTATCAGTTAAAATAAGGGATAAGCCTTAGATATGAAAACCGCTATGGTTAGGTTAGTTAACATTCAAAATTAGGGTTAGGTCAGCAGTCAAAATTAGGGAATCTTGTCAAAAATTGCTAAGTAATAATAATAATCCTAGGGATGTGTCTAGTAATATAGGTAGTGTCTAGTAATATAGGTAGTGTCTAGTAATATAGGTAGGGTTAGGTTTAAAAAATATATATGGATAAGCCTTAGGGGATGGAAAGCATTAGGGAAAGGTTAGCAGTCAAAATTAGGGAGTCTCTATCAAAGTCGTTTATTAATAATCATAATAATCCTAGGGGTGTGTTAAATACCATAGGTAGTGATAATCCTAAGAGGACAACTGCTAACTCGGGTTAGTTAGCAATCAAAATTAGGGTTAGTTAGCAATCAAAATTAGGGATAAACCTTAGAGTATGAAAAAGTGGTAGGGTTAGGTTAACATTCAAAATTGGGGTTAGGCCAGCAGTAAAAATCAGGGTTTCTTGTCAAAAATTGTTGACTAATAATAATAATCTTAGGGATGTGTCTAGTAATATAGGTAGGGTTAGGTCAATGTATAAAAATAAGGATAAGCCTTAGGGAATTGAAAGCATTGTGGCACGGTTAGCAGTCAAAATTAGGGCATATGAACCAAAAAAAGGTTATAATTGTAGGGAATGTATCTAGTAACACAGGTATGGTTAGGTCTTAGGGGTGAATCGTACTAGGGTTATGTCAGCAGATGAATAGCATTAGGGTTAGTTCAATATTGAACATTGAATAAGTAAACTAACCCACACTGTATAGTGAATACTAAACATTATTAAACAATACACACTATATAGTGAATACTAAACATTATTAAACAATACACACTATATAGTGAATACTAAACAAATTAAACAATACACACTATATAGTGAATACTACATTAAACAATCCATATAGTGAATACTAAACATTAAATTAAACAATACACATCTAATATAGTGTAATACTAAACAAATTTAAACAATACCACCCACTCAAATCTAGGGAAATTACTATAACATTAATTAATCAATAACACTTATATAGTGAATACTAAACATTATTAAACAATACACACTATATAGTGAATACTAAACATTATTAAACAATACACACTATATAGTGAATACTAAACATTATTAAACAATACACACTATATGAATACTAAACATAAACATACACACTATAGTGAATACTAAAACATTAAATTCAAACAATACACACTATATAGTGAATACTGAAACATTATTAAACAATACACACTATATAGTGAATACAAACACTAAAATAAACAAATTACACACTATATAGTGAATACTAAACAAATTAAACTACAACTAAACATTATTAAACAAACACACTATATAGTGAATTAAACTAAACATTCATTAAACAACACACACTATATAGTTTGCACCTATTTAACATCTATCGTGTATACACAACAATATTACATGGCTAAAAACATGTATAACAATGCATACAATAGTTAAAAGTTCAAGTTTACAATATCACCACCCCTGATTTTATAACAAAATAATAATAATAATAGACCTTTATTTTTTTTAAATATTTGAATTAAATTTTTTACAAATTTTTTATTTTTTACAATCATATTAATTATTATAAAAAAAATATCCAGATTAATATAGAAAAGAGGAATGTGTTGTCTGATTCCTGTATCAGAAAATAATAAGATAAACCAATGCAGATCCATCTGAGATAGCACTTATTGAGCCGGCTCATCAGAATCTACACTGTTAAACATTTTATTATACACAATTATACACAAAGTGGTGACATTGAAACATTTCTAATAATTTATATTGAATATTCCGTAATATATAATATTGATTATCTACATAACCCCAGGTGAAAGTCATGATATAACACTAAAAAATAGATAAGGCCAAAGTAATATATACAGCAAGTATATAGTAATAATAAGCCAATAGAATATTTTTATATGTAATAAGCTATTCAATAATAGGCAATATACTAAAATTAGTTATATGTGAGTAATTGACTCCAAATTGTATGTATAATTTTTTATAAAATAAAAAAAATTTTTTTTATAAAATAAAAAGATAATTCTTTTTTTTTTTAAATAATTATTTTTAAAATTTTTTTGGCTGTCGACAAAATTATATTCAATCAAAAAATGTGCCGTTGTAAAAAAAAAATATTCAATCAAAAAATGTGCTGAAGGGCTACATGCATGGGTTGTGTTCTATAAGTGGCAGTCGGACGCACCAAGTAGTCAACTGCCCTACCAGTCCACGTTAAACGACGGCCAGGCAGATCCACAAGGTGCCACAATCAACCACCCAGAACACACGGATATGAATAATAAGAACAATAAATGTCCTCGCAGCTAGTCTAAAATTAGCTCAGTTCCATCCGAAAAAATTGCCCACCACAAGCCCACGCCAGCCCCCAACAACCTTTTTGCAAATCCAGAAGTAACAATCCAGTTATAAGAATAAACACAATGGAAATATAAGTTCATTTCCAATAGTTAAAATGGCCATCGCTGGTAATCTTGAGATAATTGCCGGCTGGTAAAATCACACGACCTGCTCAGTCCAAGGTCATGTCACTTAGTTTTACAGTAAAAACAAGGAGACAAAAATAAATCCGCAAATTCCAACGTCAAGGATGCCCAGAAGTTATTCTAATGGAAGTTACTCATGAGTTTGGTAACCATTTTTAAACTGGTCTATTTTGTGGATGGCAATAATGCTACTGCAGTGACCAAATGGTGAGTGAGTGAGTGAATAGGGTTTAACGTCCGCTTTTCTGACATAGAGGTACAAGCCTCAGGGAGTCTACACGCAGACGGGTCAACGGGGTCGAGTCCCATATCCACCTGTCCAAGGGGGGTAAATCCCAACTTCAGAACTCAATATTTACAATCAAAATATATATTCAGTCCTGAAATTAGAACAACCTGATCTGGTGCCAGGCCCTCGCCACACCAGCATCATTTATCCCATCCCCTAAAAGTAATAGGATTAGCGCTAATCTTACTTTTATATATGGGGCATAGCCCGACTCAACTCTCACATACAAGAAAGCCAAAAATGTACATGAGGGCCAAATCCGGTATAGTGGGTTCCGGAAAGTATGAACCCAATCGTTAAGCCAGTTTAGTCGCCTTTTACGACAAGCAATGGCTACTGCAGCACTATTCTCAGGATCAGTTGATCCCGCCCCGGTGCCTGCACGGGGCCCGACCAAATGGTGAACAGCGTAGAACAGCGTAGATCCTGATCGGGCAGACACTGATTACGCTAGTAGCAAATGTTGTAAGATCCGTTTTGTCAGCTGTGGGGCCAATATGGCCTCCAACCGCCCCTCATAGCCATCCATTCACCACCTTGGAATAAATAGACCCACGGCTGACAAAAATCGAACATGCAACACTTGTAAACAGGACCTACACTGTTTGCCATAATATCACTGAAGTAACTTTATTTCTAACAAACATTGGTCGCCATCTGACAAAACCGGACTGGTTACATTTCCGATCAATGATGACGGAGATAATTCTGTGCACCCATGCAGTCAGATCAGAGTTTAAAAATCACTGAATTATCCAGAGGTAACCTGAATTTAATGGTTGCAACAATGCAGACTGTTTGAAAGTCACTCATTGAAATATCCAGAGATATATCCAAGTAACCCAAATTTAATGGTTGCCATGCAAGGCGACTTATTCACTCCGAAGGCTGTTCAGGATCTTCAGAAATGAAAGAAGCCTGTGTTGTCAGATTATGGCACATCTTACATACCAAGTGTGACTAAGATCTACATTTGTTTCAAATCGCACATTATCCTTTTTGTTCACTATAGCCACCGAAATGACCTTGACATGACCTTAACAAGGAAGGAAACTATATATATTACATACATGTATATATTTTTAGAATTTTCACTTCCAGGCAAAAATATCGAAGCATTTTCATTTCCAGGCAAATAGTTGAACATTTTAATATTGTAATATTAATATTTTTGGAATTTTGTATTTTTAAATTTTTGTTAATTAAAGAACATGTCAAGTAATAATTTCAACAATATATTTATATGAATCTGTATCCAATGTTTGGTTGCATTGTAAAGCATAACTACCAACCAGTGTTGATGGATGCGCAATGTACAAAAGGATATCCAAATGTCTAGCATGCTAATGATGGCAAAATAAAAACACCAAAATTAAAAATATTAAAAATTGACAGTGGTTTTGTATTTGGTAATTCCACAGTGGTTTTATTATTACAAATATCCAGCAAACGTTTTTTTATGACAAATAAAACTGACAATTGCTATGAAGGTTTGTCATGCCAGTATATACATAGCATGCATTCACAACACGGTGGGAAGTGATCTTCTGGAAACAACAGGAGGGGCGTTACAAGGAGACTGAAGAATGGTTTGGTGTGAGAGAATTCACGACACCTGCAGTGGAAGTGTGAGACATCGAGTGATGCTATCTTGTGTCCTTCAAAGAGTATAAATTTTGCATCAGTACATGTGCCAGAAGCAGAAGCCATCTAATTTCTTTACATTTCCTTACGTGCAGTGCAGCCCGATACCAAAAACAGAAGAGAATGTTAGGTTAGTTAGGTAAATTAGTGACCAAGTATAAAAAAAAGAAGACGTAAAGGCATAAAACAGCCATGCTACAGTGCTTGCCATACCGGTCTGGCAAACACTGTAGACACATGTCAGACTGATCCAGACATGTACTGGTTAAACATTCTGAACAGACAAAATGTTGCAGTTAAAAATAGTATTTCTTAATAAATAATAAAAAAATAAACGTTGAAATACTCAAGGTAGCAACTCTGTATGTTTCATACTTCACCGCCTGTGCCTAGAATTCGCCCCCATCGTACCATGCTCTAGGCTCTTTGTAACGACCCTCATGTCGGTTACAGACAACCATTTCTCCCCGGGTTCTGATTGTATGTTATATAGATAGTAGCATGGAAACATTAGGGAACAATTGATGTTTAATCGTTCAAAATAAAACCGTTTGTTGAATATTTGAATGATGAAACCAGATTGAAATCAAAATACAAGACAACTGCCGTATTGTTAAAGGGAATGCTCACTCTGTAACTTAATTAAGGTTTCAATATTTGTTATCACCAGCATTAGTATGACAGACATTTGAATATCATGTTGTCCATTGTTCACACATAAACATAAATTAACCCTTTTCATGCTGAGGATACGCCATTATGTTTGCGGAAAATCGTAAATATTTTCCTTCTATGCGCTCAGAAGTATATGTTGCGACCACCATTTGAACCGTCTCATTGAGACAGTTCAAA
The DNA here is from genome assembly GCA_029237695.1 of Conchocele bisecta. Lineage (NCBI taxonomy): Eukaryota > Metazoa > Mollusca > Bivalvia > Lucinida > Thyasiridae > Conchocele > Conchocele bisecta. Next base: position 91,636,345 of record CM055273.1, read on the forward strand.
TGAGTGGTCACAACATATACTTACATTGAGAAATAAGAAAAATAAAAATAAAATATTGAAAAAAAATCATAACCGTAATTAAAGGCGTATTCTGCATGTAATGGGTTAAACTAGCCACACGAAAATACAATCAAGCAGGATGCGGATTCAAAGCTAACTGTTGAAACAACAATTGTTGTTCACAACTTGAAATATTCTGCATCAATAACATCAACCCGTGTTTGCAAATGGGTAAACTTTCATTTTCACACAGCATAGATACAGGTTGGCATTCATTTCAGTCATACAGTCTGACTATATCCAACTTTGCAGCTCAATATGCAGGCTGACCAGTTTCTATGCTGGGCGAAAATGATAGTCTTTCCATTTGGATACACTGGCTAATGTAAGTGACATGCCATGAAAAATAGGTAAATTTTATTTGCAAACAGTGTAGATTCATTGAATGTGGTGAGCTAGGCTGGGTAACCAGTGTACATTGTATATCATGGTCAGGATCAGATGCAGTTGTGCCGCTGATTGCCCCAGTGAACATATAACAGTTGGACAGTGTTATGCAGGGGGTGTCAGTTGATCAGACATGAGACCAGGGGCCCATTTCACCAAATTTAGGATCGTGTGGAGATTTAAATTGATGGATTTACATTTATTGAGCATAGGCTGCCTATGCTCAATAAATGTAAATCCAATTGTTTTCAAGAAAACACTGTTAATGTGAAATTTACAGACTATCATAATTTCGCACTTACAAACATTTTAGTCGTACGAAGTTTAGTGAAACAGCCCCTGGACGTCTAATTTTGTCATGGCTTGTCACATATAGCAGACAGGATGATGCACAGAGAATGGACCAAAATGGATATGTTACTAGCTAGTATATATGTGTCTGAACATAAATATATTTCATATGCATCAACTGTTTCAGTCCAAGTTCAAATGTGAATGTTACCAAATATAACCGTTTATAATTGAAGACTTGTATTGTAATTGGTTTAGAAACTATTTTGTTTATGAGTTTTATTTGATAGATATAAGAAGCATAATCATTGTAGATGTGAAACAAATGCAGAGAAACAATATTTCCTATATTGTGAATTTTGTTGTCGATGATTGGCGACTTAAATACAAAATGTACAACTAACTAAATGTACATATGCCATTTCAACGATTGTAAACCTGGATCAAACCAGCTATGCAGGATGATTAGGGTGTACACTGGTTGCAATGGCTGCACAAAATTCTATACAAACATACATATAATACCTATCTCATTCTGATCACCAGTTTGATTGATCCATGGTAATACTATAGGAATGAATGGCCTTTTTGTGGAATTTATCGGGGTATAAACTTGGAAAAGTCGCGGGAATACTGGACGAAGGCCGGAAGGCCTCGTCCAGTATTCCCGCGACTTTTCCAAGTTTATATCCCCGATAAATTCCACAAAAAGGCCATTCATTCCTTATAATTCCAGCATTTGAAATAAATTCATCAAGAAAATGTGTTTATCTTCCGTTTTCTTAAGAATTATTTTAACTGCGCCTCACGATTCTAGAAAGTAGTTCAGCGTGGGAGTTTACTGGGATATAAATTTTGGACAGAGACTTGTTACGGGCCAATCAAATGTTAGGGAATTGTGTAAATATTTTTGTGCTGGAATTATTGAATGTATAACATCTTTATAACATTTTAGACCAGTGTAGATCCATACTATTCTTAACATCCACCCATGCTCTTCATTAATGAATAGGTTCTTAATTATGGAATGGTGAACAATGCAGTTTAAATTTGATTTTGCAAATGCACATATTGATCGGCCAAATGCTAGTTAAATTTTTATTTAGCAGATACCCATGAAAAAGTAAAACAATTGCGGTAACCAGATGAAATAAGTTTACAATAGATTTACATGTTTCAACGTCCAACAGGCATAATCTCTATAATCACAATAATGACTACAGCAACTATAATACAGATATAATTTACTCTATCGAGCCACCTTTTATTTTGTGTCACATGACACAAAACAGTGTCCCAATATATTGCAATGACATATTTAGTAACTTAATGTTTTAGGTTGAAAAGTGTGGATTTTGTTATATATCAGTGAGGTTGTGTACTAGATTATTGTTCTCAAATATATTTTATCAAATATATAATATTCCAAAAGCAATATATTAAGTAATATTGTCCAATTAAAAATACCGTAGTCATCTTGAGAACATTACATTTTTTAAGATCACAACAGTTCCTGAATTTACAATCAGATATAAATTGTCTATTGAAGTTGAGAGAAAATGGAGCTAGTAAATGTACATGATGATTGTAATATTTGCTAGTAAATGTTCATCATGATGATTGTAATATTTGCTAGTAAATGTTCATGATTATTGTAATATTTGCTAGTAAATGTACATGATGATTGTAATATTTGCTAGTAAATGTTCATGATGATGATTGTAATATTTGCTAGTATGTTCATGTGATGATTGTAATATTTGCTAGTAAATTGTCATTAAATGTACTATTTGAATAGTTAAATGTACTGATGATTGTAATATTTGCTAGTAAATGTACATGATTGATTGTAAATTGATAGTATGTACATGATGATTGTAATCATTTGCATGATGATGATTGTAATATTTGCTAGTAAATGTACATGATGATTGTAATATTTGCTAGTAAATGTACATGATGATTGTAATATTTGCTAGTAAATGTTCATGATGATGATTGTAATATTTGCTAGTAAATGTACATGATGATTGTAATATTTGCTAGTAAATGTACATGATGATTGTAATATTTGCTAGTAAATGTACATGATGATTGTAATATTTGCTAGTAAATGTTAATGTGTTTGTAATATTTGCTAGTAAATGTACATGATGATTGTAATATTTGCTAGTAAATGTACATGATGATTGTAATATTTGCTAGTAAATGTACATGATGATTGTAACTATTTGCTTTCTAGTAATGTTCTGTGATTGTAATATGCTAGTAAATGTTCATTGATGATGATTGTAATATTTGCTAGTAAATGTACATGATGATTGTAATATTTGCTAGTAAATGTTCATGATGATGATTGTAATATTTGCTAGTAAATGTACATGATGATGTAATATTTGCTCAAAGATGATGATTGTAATATTTGCTTAATGTTACTTGATGATTGTAATATTTGCTAGTAAATGTTACATGATGATTGTAATATGAGTATGATTGTAAATATTTGCTAGTAAATGTACATGATGATTGTAATAAATTTGCTAGTATTTGTGTACATGATGATTGTATGTAAACATGATGTATTGTGCTAGTAGTACATGATGATTGTATTTTGTAGAAATGTCATGATGTATGTATATGCTGAAATGTCTATATGCTAGTAGTATGTACATGATGATTGTAATATTTGCTAGTAAATGTACTGATGATTGTAATATTTGCTAGTATTGTACTGTATGAAACATGATGTTGTAATATTTGCTAGTAAATGTCATGATTGATTGTATATTTGCTAGTAAATGTTCATGATGATTGTAATGTTTGCAGTAAAGTACTGTTTCATGATATTGTAATATTTGCTAGTAAATGTACATGATGATTGTATTTGCTAGTAAATGTGATTATTGTATTTGCTAGTATTGTTGATGATGTAATATTTGCTAGTAAATGTTCATGATGATTGATTTGTATATGCTATATGTAACATGTATGATTGTAATATGCATTATTGTACATGATGATGATTGTAATATTTGCTAGTAAATGTACATGATGATTGTAATATTTGCTAGTAAATGTACATGATGATTGTAATATTTGCTAGTAAATGTTACATGATGATTTGTATATTGCTAGTATGTACATGATGATTGTAATATTTGCTAGTAAATGTTCATGATGATTGTAATATTTGCTAGTAAATGTACATGATGATTGTAATATTTGCTAGTAAATGTACATGATGATTGTAATATTTGCTAGTAAATGTACATGATGATTGTAATATTTGCACTGTTTTCAAGTCTCTACACTCTTGTTGCAGTCTTTATTCAGCCCAGTCATTGGAACACGAAACGTCCCTCCTTGTTGGTGATTGTCACAGTAAACCACTTCCTGAAATGAAGAATACGCTTTATATTATTATCACAGAATCACTAATATTCCAATGGAAATATTAATATAGGAATGAATGGCCTTTTTGTGGAATTTATCGGGGTATAAACTTGGAAAAGTCGCAGGAATACTGGACGAAGGCCGGAAGGCCTCGTCCAGTATTCCCGCGACTTTTCCAAGTTTATATCCCCGATAAATTCAACAAAAAGGCCATTCATTCCTTATAATTCCAGCATTTGAAATAAATTCATCAAGAAAATTGTTTATTTTCCGTTTCCTTAAGAATTATTTTAACTGCGCCTCACAGTTATGGAAAGTAGTTCGGCGTGGGAGTTTACTGGGATATAAATTTTGGACAGAGACTTGCTACGGGCCAATCAAATGTTAGGGAATTGTGTAAATATTTTTGTGCTGGAATTATTAATGCACAATACAAATATTCTGTAAACTTGTTCATCCAAATCTGATGTCAGAACGAGTTTATTGACTATTTTTTATAATAATATTTTTTGAAGTTGATCTTTCATGTGGTTTAAGATGTTTGGCATGTAACACGAATTGTCAGAAGAAAATGAAGTGTGCCACATGGTGCTATTTTTTAATATTTATCACCTCTAGACAATGTAAGCATTACTAAGTGACCATGACCTTGGGGGGATATGCACAACAAAGCACAATGCCGAGACACACATTGTTGCCAAAAATTATAAAACTATGCAATGCAGTTAAAAAACTAGAAATGGACGCTTGTCGACAAGCGCATGTGTATCCCCCTCCCCAGATACACAAGTAGTTTGAAAAAAGGGTGTTCGAGTTATGCTCCGGAGACAAAATCAGTGACGGAAAAACAAAGGGAGATAACTAAAGAATTAGTGATGCAAGAGTTGTCATTCTTGCGGGACACACCTTTAGGGTCGTGGTCTATGCATGTGTGAAGTTTCATGAAAATATTCCAAAGGGTGTTTGAGTTATGCTCCAGACACGAAATCAGTGCACGAAACAACAAAGGGAGATAACTAAGAAATTAACGACGCAAGAGTTGTCATTCTTACGTGCGACACACCTTTGGGTCGTCTTCTATGCATGTGTGAAGTTTAATAAACTAGAAAATGTGTTCATAGAACACAGATGTCCCACATATCGCTTTGATTGTAAATGAGGCCAAATTGCAAGTCAAAATTTTCTTTTACCTGATCGTTAAAGTTTTTGAAGCACCAAGTATGTGACCTTGACCCTGGGCTTGGCGGGGGCAGGACAAACGTGGATTTGGCACAGGGCGGTAGAGGACCATTAGAGCAATGCGTATATGAAATATGAAGATGATCCGTGAAATATAACAGAAATTATAAGATATTTACCCGAGCGTTAAAGTTTTTGAAGCACTAAGTATGTGACCTTGACCCTGGGCTTGGCGGGGCAGGACGAACGTGGATTTGGCACAGGGCGGTAGACGACCATTAGAGCAACGCGCATATGAAATATGAAGTTGATCCGTGAATGGAAATAAAAATTATAAGATATTTACCCGAGCGTTAAAGTTTTTGAAGCACCAAGTATGTGTTTCATGAAAATATTCCAAAGGGTGTTCGAGTTATGCTCCGGACAAGAAGTGTCTGCGGCGGACGCGGACGCGGACGCGGACGCGGACGCGGCGCGCTGTCAAATCCATAGTATCCCCCGACGGAGTCCGGGGGATACAATTAGAAACTAAAAACGGCATATATTTACAAAAGCTGTACGACTAGTGGGTCATAAAGACAGACAGGTGATATTATTACACCAATGTACGTGGTACTCATTACAGTATAGTATGGTGAAAAGAAATGTTAATTTTCAGTAGGATCAATATTATTTCACTGAGTGGCTGTGGAACAGAGTTAACCCTTACACCGCTATCTTAATTGTTTTGTCGTCTGCTGTTTATTTTCTTTTTTCCATTTTAATAAGAAAAACATGCTTTGACAGCACTTTAGAATAATTTACAACATGCTTTGACAGCACTTCAGAATCATTTCTATTGGAAACCATGCTGTCAAACCATGTTTTTATTGAGAAATGAGGCAAGATATAAAAGCAACAGCAGACGACAATTGTTGTGAGTAGCGGTCTAAGGGTTAAATTAACAAAGTGGTGAGGATAGCATCTTATTGAAGTGAAAAGTAAGTCAAAGTGATAATTATGAAGTTATATGAATGACAAAACATTATATGTCAGTTTCTGATGTAGAGCAGCAGCCAGTTATTGTGTGCAAGTTTGACAGCAGTACATGTAGGTGTTCGGAAGGCTAAGTCAGTAACAGTAGGTCAATGACTTAAGGGCAAACATTATGTGTAAGTTCAATGGGTTGATGGACAAGGATACATTATAATGCCCCATACATAGGCCCAAATTGTCCACAAGCACATGTGTATCCCCCTCCCCGCCTACATGCAGCCACTAAAAAGGGAGATAACTAATACGTTAGTAAGGAGTTGTCGTTCTTGCATGAGACACACATTTGGGTCATGGTTTATGCAAGTGTGAAATATCATGAAAATATTCCAAAAAGTAATAAAGTTTTGAATTGACAGGAAATCAATCTAAGAAAAGAAAAATGGAGATAACTAAATAATTATTGAGGTAAGAGTTGTCTATCTTGCACGCAAGACATCGGTGGGTCATGGTCTATGCATGTATGACGTTTCATGAAAATATTCCAAAGGGTATTCGAGTTATTCTCCATACAAGAAATCAATGTGCGAAAAAACAAAGGGAGATAACTAAAAATTAGTGAGGCAACAGTTGTCATTCTTGCATGCAACACACCTTTGCATCGTGGTCTGTGCATTTGTGAACTTTCATGAAAATATTCCAAAGGGTATTCGCGTTATACTCCGTACAATAAATCAGTGTGTGAAAAACAAAGGTAGATAACTAAAAACTTAGGGAGGCAAGAGTTGTAATTCACACACCTTTGCATCGTGGTCTGTGCATTTGTGAAGTTTCATGAAAATATTCCAAAGGCTATTCGAGGTATGCTCCGGACAAGAACTAGTGGATCTTACAGGAGTGATGATTTAATATGATATTTATTAAACAAGTTTACCAATTTCATAAGAAACGAGTCTATGCCGAGTTTCTTATGAAATTAGTCAACAAGTTAATCAATACCATATTCAATCATCACAAATGTTAGATTATATTTAATGCAGGTACATCATCATACATTGCAGCTGTACTCGTCACCTGTTTCTGATAACAAGCTAATTTGCATATTTATTACAAGTAATATGATTTTTATTTCACCGTGTTAATGCACGCATAGCGACCATTTTATGCAATAATTATTCTTATCAAATGATCAAATTATTGCAATAGTCATATTTACATAAATAAGGTGAGCGCTTGTGAGTATCTCAATCATGAAGGTCAAGGTCACCCAGGGCACGGTTAAGGCCACCACAATAACACTAGGTGGACAGCCATCAATGTGAGGAAGTTGTAGATGAAGTTTGGTAATGATCTGAGTAATCAGGAGATATTCAACATTTGGGTGTACATCAAAAATTGTTGACACGAAGGTCAACCAATGTATTCAAGGTCAAGGTCACCCAAATGGCATTTGGTGGATAGCCATCAATGTGAGGAAGCTATTCATAAGTTTGGAATTGTGACCGCTATTTCACACTTTCCACTATCAAGGGCGAGTAGTTTGCTCAGATGAGAAAATACCTCGGCCGACCTCGGTAAATTTCCTCAGCAGGCTATACCTCTCAGTCGAAAAACAAATGTATGATAATGTTTTAACCCTTACACCGTTATCTTAATTTTTTGTCGTCTGCTGTTTATTTTCTATTTTCCATTGTTATCATCAAAAACATGCTTTGTCAGCATTTTAGAATAAAATACAACATGCTTTGACAGACAGCACTTCAGAATCATTAGAAATGATGAAGTGATGTCAAACCATGTTTTTATTGAGAAACAAGGCAATATATAAAAGCAACAGCAGACGACAATTGTTGTGTGTAGCAGTCTAAGAGTTAATAAGTGTTTTATTGAGAAATAAGGCAAGATATAAAAGCAACAGCAGACGACAATTGTTGGTGTAGCGGTCTAATGTTTTAAGTTAATTCATTTCATCTCCATTACACCCATGTGTTGAAATTTCATTAGAATCGAGTCTTCAGGACTCAATTCTAATGATATTCCAAGACATATTCATGATATTTACGGGGAGAAATACAAGAAAAAATGATGAATTTTTGTCCGCTAATTTTGAACTATTTATAGCCTACAAGTTTCCCAGCATGCAAAGAGTTAATTTCTCAACCAGAAGAAAATGTTACCACCATTGGAACCGTCTCATTGAGTTTCAAATAAATGGTCACAACATATACATTTTGCCGATTTTTTATGTTACAAATTAAACAAGAAATGTGGCCTGTCAGCACACGAATGCCCCCGCTGGCAGCCAGAGAAAACACAGAGGGCCAGAGAAGCGTGGATTTGCCACATCATGAAAGCAGACCATAAGATCAATGTGTATGTGTGTTTGTGTGTGTGAAATATCAAGCAGATCCATGTAAGGAAACAGAAATTATAAGATATTTACCCGAGTGTTGGAACACAATTTATGTGACCTTGACCGTGGGCTTAACAGGAGGAGGACTATTGTGGACCTGTCATAGGGCGGTAGGGGACCATTAGAACAATGCATGTATGGCATATCAAGCAGATTCGTGCAAGGAAACAGACATTATAAGACATTTACCCGAGTATTAAGGTTTTGAACGCACAAAGTATGTGACCTTGAACCTGGGCTTAGCGGGGGTGGGACAATCGTGGATTTGTCACAGGGAGGTAGAGGACCATTAGAGCAATGTGTTTGTGTGAAACAACAATCAGATCCGTTATAAGAAATTGACCCGAGCGTTAAGTATGTGACCTTGACCTTGGGTTTAGCGTGGGCCTGAGGATCGTGGATTTATCACAGCATGGAAGACTATCAGAGGAATGCATGTGTGAAATATGAACAGGCTACATGAAATGAGACAGAAATGAGACAGAAATTCACACATGCGGGACGTACGGGGAGGGATGTACGGACGGAGACGTACAGACGCGGGTAACACTATATGCCTCCCTCACCATTCGGTAGCGGGAGCATAACAAATCCCCGGGGTGGTGGCAGGGAGAATGCTCCCTGACCCCATATCGGGACTTGGTTCGCCTCGGTATTTACCTCTGGTTACGGCCCTGATTTCAAAATGTTTATTCACCGGAAAGTGTAATCCTAATTTAATGAGTTAACCCATTACATTCGGAATACACCTTTACGGGTACGAAATTTAAAAAAAATTAAATTATTTTTGTTATTTCTCAATGAAAGTATATGTTGTGACCACTCATTTGAACCATCTTGATGAGACGGTTCAAATGGTGGTGACGACATGTACTTCTAAGCACATATAAAGAAAATATTCCAGATTTTACGCAAACAAAAAATATCCTCAGCCTTAAATGGGTTACTTTTATAGTTAGTTCATGTCAAAATATTCCCTTACTACAAGAAACAATGTTTTATGTGTATTCAAAGGCAATGTCGTAAACAGATACAAATTAACTTGTATGTGCGTAATTTCGCCAAATCAGCAATTAATTTACACTATCTTTGCAGCCGTGACTGAAATTTCAATATCCTGATTTGGTGCCAAGTGTCCTTACCACACCAGATCCACAGGCTCATTATAAAGATATGGATCCTTAATAAGGCACAAACATTGACTAAGGATTCCTTACCCTTATGTTAGTCAATGTTTATGACTTGCACCTACCTAGTGTACGTGTGCTGATTGGCAGCATAAATCCTAGATATGCTCGTTCCTGCAACCCTCCGGTCTCCCGCACGCCTGGTCAGGTGATTGTATAGCCTGAAAATGTTTATGCAGGTACATTAGAACCTCTCACCACAGGACTACCCAGAAAACTTCATTGTGTTTACTGTCCCTCTCATGAAACCTGCCTAAATGTTATCCACAATGCAAAACCAATAATGTATCTGATAATTAGAAAGCTCAATCTTAATTAAGTTTAATACATGTATCATCTGATACTATCAGATGATACATGTATTAAATTTAAGATTGAGCTTTCTAATTATTTCATGAAAGTTGGTCCAAATCTGGACAGTAGAACCTCTCTATACAGGGCAACCTCAATGTGTTATAATCCATTTCATGCTTTTACCACTATATAGGGTAGGATTAAAATGATTTTTGCTATTTTTCTTATTTCTATTTAATAGTATACAATGTATGTTGTGACCACCATTTGAACAATCTTGACGAGACAGTTCAGTTCAATGAGTGGTCGCCACATATACAGCGGAACCTCTCTAAACCGGACACCCTGGGAAGTCCCCAGAGGTTCCACTGTAAATCAGACAAATTTCTACTCCAAGACATGCGTGGGTGCTTTGCAATCACGAACAGACATACTTAATGGAGATAAATGGCCATGAACCTGTTTACAATTAACCCTTTGAACCCGAAAGGCCGCTATAGCGGTTTATGCAAACAGTGCAGATCCAGATGAGCCGGCTCGTAACGAGCCGTCTCATCAGGATCTGCACTTTTGCAAGTAATTTTCATATTTCTTAGAACAAAAACACCCCTTTTTCATAAATGGACGAATCTGAAAATCATTTTGTGACCATTGGATTGGTCGGAACATTAGCATATATCACAGTCCATTCCAGTTCCTTAGGGTTGAAAGGGTGAAGTAGAACTAACTGTTATGTGTCCGGTTTAGAGGGGTTCGACTGTATGTTCATACAGTGAGCACATGTTCAGAATTGAAATTACCATACCAATCCAGCATCGACACCACAATATCCTGATCTGGTGTCAGGTGCTCTAGCTACACCAGATCACTTTGCCACAGGTGTGAATGCCAGTTTTATTTATTTAATGGTGTTTAACGGCGTGTCAACAGCTAGGGTCATTTGTGGCTGTGACTGGAGAAATGGGGCTTATCTGTTTTGCGACCAGTGTAGATCCAGAGCAGCCAGTGCTTCCGCAGTCTGATCAGAATCAGAACATAATTGAAAAGAATATATTCAGCCCTGAAATTAAAATACCACACCAACGTATCTTGGCTCCTTCCCCTACAAGTAATATGATTAAGAATACTTATATTACTCTTATAAAGGGTATAACCAGATTCAACTGTCACATACAAGAATGCCAAAGAATTATCGGAGGGCCAAACCAGATGAATCCTAATCATTAAAGTACCCATCGCATGCTCCCAACCAACCACCACAGCCTCTACAAGAATCACATCTCTTCAACAGCAAGGTCATACATCAATGGGAATGCATCTGTATGGGGGAGTACCATACATCAAACACAGACATAACATTAAAAACTTTCAGCACTTAAAGAAAGAAAGTGTCCTGATCAGGTGCCAGGCACCCATATTCCCAAATAATGAAATAAGACTGGTTTTGTCAAAATATGACGTGTAACTTTACATTGAATCACTTACCATTCGTGATCCACATATACGAGCTGAACTGTTGTGGCCATTTCTCCCTAGCGCAGATCAGATCTGGTAAACTGGTATGGAGGTCTAAATACATAGCATGCATATAATATATTAAGCAATTGCATTCAGAAAACGCCATTTTGGCTGTGATAATGTATTAAATTCAGTATAATAATTTTGATTACTTCTAATCATCAAGTATATGCATGCAGTCGTTAGTTCTATGATATAATGCATATCGGGAAAAATAAATGATTACTCCCTCAAAGTATACTTTGCTGGAAAAGTATACTTTGCAATGTTGGTGAAATAGGCTACTGATCACTTGGCCTCAGTGTGAATCCCAGTAAGATCAATTATAATTAAGACATGAATCCAGATAAGAAAAGGTTCAAAGTTAAACATATACATACCTTCCCAACATCTTGGTCAGAGAAACATGTCCGCTGTATCTTCCAGTTCAGTTGATCAGGAACTACACTGGTCCAATCCTTGCTTGTAACAATAGAATATCATGTGAGGTCACACATAGATACATGTATTATTTATAAAGACACACCAATAACTACAAAATTGGAAAGTTGATAAATGAATAGTAAAGAAATATTTATCAGGCTCCTCTGTATTTTCTGTAAATGATGTCGAAAAGGACGTCAATTTTAAACTTCATTTATAGAAAAATGTTGCACTTTTTCAAAATAATTATTACCCAAAAATGGTGATGTGATCTGGTGCCAGGCACCCTTGCTCCCAATGAAGGAAATACGGCTGGTTTTGTCAAAATATGACCCATCAATGTTAATCACTTACCATTCGTGATCCACATATACGAGCAACACGGTGAGTAGATAGACTGGATCATCACTGTTGTCAAGCTGAACTGTTGTGGCCACCCCTCTCCCCGGCACAGATTGTATCTAGTTGTAGCATGGTAAAATGATACATTATTATATTGTCAGTTTGCTGTTAAATTGCGTGTAACTATTATTCTGGTCAGCTCCGGTTGAAAATAATAAGGGTGATTACACATTGTGAATATTGTCCAAATTGTGTAAAAAGTAATTTTGTTAAATTCTGGATTCATTGCAGTTTATCCTCCTAAATTGTACTAATTCATAATTTTATAACTTTGATAAGTTTTATGTACAAATTCTTTAATATCGGTTATATTTGTGCGTTTTGGTACAAATTATCCAATCAGAGAGCGCGGATTTTATTACTTCATCAAATTCACGGTTATATAGCGTGAAAAAAGCACATGCGATTCTAAAGAAGAAAATTTCCAAGATTCTTGCTGCTATTGGTGTCATTTTTGGCGAAATTCATTGCTTTAATTGTCTTTGGGCAAGATTCCACAGTCGGGCACAGAAATCATCCGTCCGTGATTTGGCGTTGATTGTCGTGTCTTGGTGTTGATTGTCGTGGGCAGTTGTTCCTTCCTTATATAGGGTACGATTGCTGGTTTGTTGTGGTCGAGCATCCTGCAAATTGTGGACAAATAAAAATGATGAACTAACTGCGACATATAGTATCATTCTCGAGTTCCACAAGTGGCGCTGCAAGCAGGGTGGACTACATAGAAGCAGTCGTTGGAACAACACTTCACCGACGGAGTCGTGACATCCACAGTCGTTGGGATAACAGCAGCCGTTGGAACAACACTTCGCCGACGGAGTCGTGACATTTTTTTAGCTCACCTGAGCAAAGCTCATGTGAGCTATTGTTACCGCTTTTCTGTCATCTGTCTGTCCGTCATATCACGAGTTGAAGTTTCTTAATATGGCATGCATGTCTTGTTAACAATGTAGCACTTGACTTGGCGAGTAAAAAAAAAAAAGAGAGAAAAAAAAACAACAACAACAGTTCTATGCACCAATAATCAGTATTACCGTATGGGCTTGTCGTCCATTTGTCATTGAATCAACCATTTTCTTTGTACGTGTTGCATCATACGACATAGATCCGTTGCAGTTTTACAGTTTCATAACCAAATATTAGAATTACCCTTGTTCGTTCTGATGTGATGTAAATTTGCATTTCAATATTGAATATCCTGTTTTTTTCCGAAGTTAGGGAGACATTTAAACGTAATATACCGTATTTTATCCTGTATTGGGACACCCTTATTTAGATAAAAGCCAAATGTTTTTTAAGTCATAATTCCTGAGTATAGTTGTCCAGTCCAATACATTCAATTTCATTCATGGCCGGTTCAACCCAGTCACATGTCTGTAAAACCCTTTCCGATCAAATTCATTTGTGACCTGCTACCGTATGACTGAATCAAAGCTCAGGAAATTTCTGACCAGACCCGTGGTTACACCAGGTAAGGAACAGCACAGTGTAAGTATAGTGTTGAGTGACAGCAAAGCTTCATACATTAGAGACCAGATTGAGGACCATAGTGCAAATATTTTGTGGTGGTACGAAGGTGGTGTACGGACAGAAAAACAGGTACGGTATCTCGAACGGAAACTGCCCCTTGTATCGAGGCAGTATAGTCGTGTTGTGGTGTATGTTTGGTTAGGGACGTGTGATCTAACACGTAAGATTGAGAGGAACCACATCAGATTGAGGTTTGTTCAGTACCTGCAGGAACAATATTCAAATATAATACAATTCTGCCAGTCTTTAGGTAATGTCAAAGTGGTGATCCTTGAACTACCCCCTTATTCCATTGCCCAATGGAATTTTCACAAGTGTCAGCTTGACGCTCCGGAGTTTAAACAGCAGGATAAAGACTTGATGCAACAGGTAAATGCTGCGAATGTCTGTATTAGATCTTTGAACATCGGTATTCAATCCCCGTCACCAAAGTTCGCAGCTGATGTGCTTAACAACAGAAAGCAAAAAGGTAAGAACAGTTATTATTCCTTAAATTGCAAACTGCTCCGTGACGGTGTTTATCCAACTCCCTTATTGGCTCAGGTTTGGATGAGACGGCTACTGGTAAGAATATACTGTGATTGTTATTAAATCAATTTGTTTGAATCAGTTGATCACGGTTAAACTGAGAAAAAGTCGTGTAACAAGTGAATCCATGTTATTTTGCTAGTATTTGGTGTTATGTGGATGTTACCCGCTACTCCTTCTGTTAGCAATATACATGTACTGGGTGCATACCATTAAATTAACTAGTGTAGCATTCTACTAAAGACATTGTGTGCGGTGCTATTTTTGTTTGACATTCTAAAATAACAATCAGAAGTGTTAACAGTGACAAACATGGCCGACGTTGATCAATTACAGAAGGATGTTGAAAAGATGCAGGCAGAGCTATTGAAGCTAAGTGTTGGAGCTGGGAAAGCAGACTCATTGGAGAAAGAGCTAAAAGAAACTAAAAAAATGGTTGAAAGCTACAAAAATCTTGGGAAAACCGTATACATTCATAAAGATAGAAAGTTAGATAAATTTGCAGGACGACCTGTCAAAGACATCGATCCCACTGCAGAAGAGTGGATCGAGGATGCGCGTCACCATCTGAAAAATATTTCTGGTAATGATGTACAAGTCGAGTACCTGTATGATCATCTCATTGGGCAGGCAAAAGACGAGGTCAGAATTAGACCAGAAAAGGAGCGAGACACATCTACCAAAATATTAGACATTATTAGGCAGTCGTTCCAAGAGGCAGAGACCGTAGGTCAACTACAGCAGAGATTTTATAAGCGTGGTCAAAAACGGAATGAGTCACTCCAAACATATTCATTGGTGCTGATGAAACTGACTGATAGGATTCTAAAAAAAGATAGGGATATTTTGGGGGATAGAGATATAACGTTGAAGGAACGTTTCACAGATGGTGTTACAGATCAGCAACTTAGACGGAAATGAGGAGGTTCATGTTGGAGCACAGAGGTATTCCATTCACTGAATTTCGACAACTCGTATTGAGCTGGTGTGCTGATGAAATTGAATCTCCACATTGCAAGACAATGAATGTGTCAGAGTCAGATATTGTAGTTAGTGAGGAGATGAAGACGCACTCCTATGTCAGTAAAACAGGATCCCAGTGTGCTAAGGATTCTGAAAAAGGAACTACCGGTACTGTTCAGAAAGATGTGCTTTCCTTGTTGCGAAGTCAACAAGAATTACTTCAAAGACAAGAACAACAACTTGATATGTTGACTGAAATGGTTGGTAAAAATGTGGAAACACCACAATTTCAAGGTTATAGAGGAAGACAGGAATTTAGAGGTAGGTCGGGATTTAGAGGAGGATTCAGAGGAAGACCCGGTAGAGGTGGAGGTATTGTATGCTACAATTGTAACGAACTAGGCCATATCAGTCGTGATTGTCCGGCTAATTATCAATTTCCACAGAAAGGTCAACAGAGGGAGGATTCAGCTGCTGACAAGGGAAAGCACGAAGATGGCAGGGGTCCATCAGGTTTAAACTGCTGAACCCCACCGTTGGGAGTCAAACGGTGGGTGGAAGTTCAAATTTAGACTCGTATAGGAGTAGGCAGGGTATTATTGACAGAACTGTTGGAACCTGTCCTGAAGTTGACATTTTGATTGAGGGACAGCCTATTAGATGTTTGCTGGACACAGGCTCACAGATTTCTACAGTGACAGAAAGCTTCTTTCAGGAGTTGGTGAATAAGAAAGTGGGGTTAACAGATGTCACAAAATGGATGAAAGTGACAGGGGCTAATGATCTAGATATCCCATATATTGGGTATGTGGAGCTTGAAATGGAAGTGCTTGATCAGAAAATACCAGGGATTGGGGTATTGGTGGTAAAGGATCCGACTGAACAGAATGGGATCAGACACGTAAGGAAAAGGTTCCAGGAATATTGGGAAGCACCTTTTTCAAGCTTATGAGGGAGACGACAAATCTGCGGCAAGAGTCAACGACGGAGCAGAGGACCAGTGATTCTAAGTGGTTACGGATATTGTCTCTGTATGAGATGTCCATATCCACTGATGATGATGATAACGATGATGGTCGACTTAGTTTCGTTAAGACTTCTGGCAGTCAGCCAATCAAAATTCCTGCATGTTCTATGACGGTAGTGAATGGGACAACCCGGCAAGGAAAACGTAATAAGAATTACATGGTTGCAGTGCAGGCTATTCAAGGAAACAGTGGGGCCTTACCCAAAAATATAGTGGTGGTGGACACATACGGCGAAGTCCAGAGTGGTAGAGTGCCGGTTCGAGTCGTGAATCTTGGGGATGAGGATGTTTGGCTCGAACCAAAGAGTCGAATCGGGACGGCTCATGTAGTTGATGAGGTAAAAGAGCGGGACATGTCCCCCTCTTGTGACATTGAAGTTACAGATACTGAAATATCCGTACGAATTGAGAGAATACAGGTAGAGAGGACACAGGAACCGCTTTGCACAAAGTTGGAAGATTTACCCTTCCAAGTTGATATGGGTGATGTCAAGTTATCAGAAGAACAAGAGAAGCAAGCGGCTGGTCTATTCTCCAAATACAAAGACTGTTTTTGTCAATATGATGATGACTTGGGATACACAGACTTAATAAAACACAGGATAACCACAGTTGACGAAGTTCCAATCCAGATCCCGCATAGACGAATTGCGCCATATCAAATGGACGAAGTTAGGGAGCTTATAAACAAGCTTCTTAGACAGAATTTCATCAAGAAGAGTACAAGTCCGTATGCTGCTCCTGTGGTACTAGTGAAAAAGAAAGACAACAGTCTGAGACTATGTGTTGATTATAGACTTCTTAATGAGAGAGAGGACCATCAAAGACGCATATCCATTGCCACGCATTGATGAGGCACTTGAGGCATTACACGGTGCAAAATTCTTTAGCTCTATTGACCTCGCTCAAGGGTTCTATCAAGTAGCTATTGATGAACGTGACAGTCACAAAACCGCATTTAGAGTTGGGACAGGTGGTTTGTATGAATACACAAGGATGCCGATGGGATTATGTAACAGTCCTGCAACCTTTCAGAGATTAATGGAGGCATGTTTAGCAGAGGCAAATTTTGATCTGCTGTTAATTTACCTAGATGACATATTGGTATTTTCAGCATCCATAGAGGAACATCTTCATCGTTTGGATTATGTTTTCAGTCGCCTTCAGGAGCATGGACTAAATATGAAATGCAACAAATGTCATTTCTTCAAGAAGGAAGTAAAATTCCTTGGTCACGTAGTGTCAGAAAAGGGAACCAGCACAGATCCACAGAAGACTGATCGAAGCAGTCAAACAATGGAAGACACCAACCTGCGAGAAAGAATTACGCTCATTTTTAGGGCTGACCGGATATTATCGCAAGTATGTCAAGGGTTTCGCGCAGATTGCAGCACCATTGCATGCATTGCTAACGAAGCAAGAAAAGAACAGAAAAAGCCTGTTGCTAAGGATAAACGCCCATTTGCTGAAAAATGGAATCAGATGGCTATTGAGACATTGAAGCATTGTTTCACGGAGGCGCCAATTTTAGGTTATCCTGATTTTAGTCAGGAGTTCATTTTGGAAAGTGATGCGAGTTTTGCTGGTCTTGGAGCGGTTCTCTCACAAGAACAAGAAGGAGGCAAAGTTGTAATCACGTATGCTTCGAGATCATTGAGGCCATCGGAGCGAAACATGGACAATTACAGCTCCATGAAACTTGAACTTCTCGCAATGAAGTGGGCGATCACTGACAAGCGGAGAGACTACCTCTTAGGTGGATCATTTGCTGTGTACACGGATTATAATCCGTTGAGTTATTTGAAAACTGCAAAGTTAGGCGCGACAGAACCGAGATGGGCAGCGCAACTGGCACAGTTTAATTTCAGTATTAAGTACAGATCTGGACGTTCGAACGGAAATGCCGACGCTCTCAGTAGACAACGGGTATCAGAAACCGATTTGGAAACAGTGTTACAGGATGTGACAAAGACGACCTGTATTGAGACTGGAGATGGTCAGGATGTAAACGTTGTGGAGGAGGAATTGTGTGTAACTGTTGAAGAACAGTTTACGGCTACATCAACGTTTCCTGAATTCTCCCGGACGGAACTGGCTGCAGCACAGTCACAGGATCAGAACATTGGACGTGTTCTTCATGGCGGCGAAGAGGGTACAAGCCCACAGCTAGACAGTTGTGTAGAGAGTCCAAACATACAAGGAAGCTACTGAAGCAGTGGGACAGGACAGGACAGGCTAGTTGAACGTGATGGCGTATTGTGGTACACTGTGCAAGATCTAGAAATTGGAGAGAATCTCCTTTTCATCACACCAGAAGCAATGCGAGCTCAGTTCATGGAATCATTGCATAACTTGTCCGGTAACCAAGGCATAGAACGGACAGTATCGTTAGTGAACAAACGTTGTCATTGGTCGGGACTAGATTCTGATGTTCAGAAATGGATAAAACAGTGCGAGAGGTGTATGGTAGCCAAAATGCCGGTACCAACTGTACGACCTCCTATTACCAACCTGTTAGCGTTCAAACCAATGGAAGTGGTTGCTGTCGATTTCACAGTGATAGAGAAATCATCTGATGGTAGGGAAAATGTGTTGGTGATCACTGACGTGTTCACGAAATTCACCATTGCAGTGCCAACGTGTGATCAAAAAGCATCGACAGTTGCTAAAATGCTCGTGAAAGAATGGTTTCTGAAATATGGTGTTCCACATCGGATCGAGTGATCAGGGACGTAACTTTGAAAGTAACATCGTGAAGGAGTTATGTCACATTTATGGGATAGAGAAGTCGAGGACAACGCCATATCATCCGGAGGGCAACGGACAATGCGAGCGGTTCAACAGGACTATGCATGATTGGCTGAAGACTCTAGCACCAGAGAAGAAACGGAAATGGCCTGAGTATTTACCAGAGCTCGTGTACCTATATAATGCTACACCGCATGCATCAACTGGTTTATCGCCATTTTATCTTCTTTTTGGTCGAGAACCACGATTGCCAATAGACAACTTACTGCAACGACCGAATCAGGACCAACCACAATCGGTGGATGGCTGGTTGGAAGCACACCAGAAGCGAATGGCAGAGGCGAGTAAGGCGGCGAAAAGTATGTTGACACGGAAGGCGTTATCCAGAGTGAGGCAGTACAATAAGAATACCAAAGACGTTCGACTACCGTTAGGTGCAAGGGTATTGCTACGGAACCATCCGTTGGGTCGACACAAGATACAGGATGCCTGGATCTCAACCAAAAGATAACGTGTACACTATCCAGTTAGTGGATAACACTGGTCCAACCAAAACAGTTACAAGAAGAGAGATATTGGATACAAGGCAGCTTGTGGATATGGATGCGGTGAGAGATAGTGGAGGAGAAGATGCTGAGGATAGCATCTCGAATAACCGGGAAGAGGTGCAGAACAGTGATGATCAGGAATGAGAAATCGGTGAAGAATAAAGGGAAAGGGTATGGTCAATGATAATGAACCAATTCGGATTCCGGAAGTGGGACAAGTAGATCCAGGAACAGTAATTGCGGATCCTGAGAAGAATGAAAATACTTCTGACAATGATACCGATAGTGAGTGGCAAATTCACATTGATCATCCTGACATAGAAGAGGTAAGTACATGTATTCCGGCAGAAACAAAAGAGGGTATTACACCAGCTGAAACAAAAGTGGTAAGTGTACCAGCGGATATAGAAAAGGTAGTTATACCAGCGGACATGGCAGAGGTCATGCCACCAGAAATGGAACAGGTAATACTGCCAGCTAGAGAAGCCAAGTGAAGATGATGCAGATTCTGCAGGTAAAGCAAGTGGAGTTGATTTGGCTGCCAAACCACATGCTTTACACAAAGCAGGGAAGAGTTATACGGAAGGTAAGAAAGTTGTTACTGAGTTTGAAGGTAAGAATACAAACCAGGATTTGAGTGATGAAAATTCCACTGCGGGACCCAGTTCGGATAAGGTAACAGAAACGGAGACCGAGTCTGAGGTAGAGCAGTATTTACAAAAGGCGAGACGAACACGTCGATCAACTGCAGGCAAGCATTCAAATCAGACCCATCTCCCAAAATCGTCTGTTAAACAAAAGCATTCAAATCTGACCCATCTCCCAAAACCGTCTGTTAAACAAAAGCATTTAACAACACATAACTCGATGGCTGTTGTGAGTAGTTCGGGTCAGCCTCCGAACTTTAATGACTTCAGTCAAGCCGTTACCATGTTAGGGAATTCATTAGGACAAACACTGCAAGGTAGATGGAAAGACTTTTGCACTAGTGGGAATGGATAGAGTGAATTTAGAATGCGTCATGTTTTTTTAATTGTATTTTGATGAACATTCAGGACACACATCATGTTTGGTATATTTGTGTAGGACTGCAAAGCTCTATAGTTATGATTTAACAAGTACTTTGTCAGTTCATTAATTAGCAAATATGGTATAAATGGGGTCATCCATCCATGATATCAATGTGCTAGTGATGGTTTGGCATTTGGTTGTTAGATGGGGCGTTTCTCACTACCTCCTATGCCTGATGATCAGCTAGCAGTTTCGATTCTTGATAAAAACTATATGTATGGTCAATATTGTTGTTGTTTGTTTGTTTATTGGTGTTTAACGGCCTATCAACAGCTAAGGTCATGTAAGGCCGGGCAAACAGGTTCGATCCCGTTTTAACCTGCTGCATTGGGGGGAAAATCCCAAAATCAGAACGGAATATTTACATCGAGATACAACATATTCAGCCCTGAAATTAGAAT
This sequence comes from Conchocele bisecta, assembly GCA_029237695.1. Classification (NCBI taxonomy): domain Eukaryota; kingdom Metazoa; phylum Mollusca; class Bivalvia; order Lucinida; family Thyasiridae; genus Conchocele; species Conchocele bisecta. The sequence goes on from CM055273.1 coordinate 91,657,677, forward strand.
AACCTGACCTGGTGCCAGGTCCATACCGCACCAAAGTCACTTGGCCCCTTCCCCTATTTAAAAGTAATACCGGTAGGATTACTCTTATAAGGGGTATAACCAGATTCAACTGTCACATACAAAATGCCAAAGACGTATGTGAGGGCCAAACCAGGTCTCCAGTCATGATTCCGGTAAGGATGAAACCTGATCGTTAAATTACCCATCGCGTGCTCCCACCTACCACCCACAATATTGTCGTTGTAATTTTTACCAACAAGGTTGCGAATGTCATGTTTTAATTGCATACAGGATTAATACTGTCATTGTGATTGTTAACGACAGTGTTGATGCAAAGCTTATCTGGAGCCCTGACTGTACGGAAACAACACACAAAGCAAGTTAGAAATGTGTTTGTTTCCCTTGTAAATATAATGTCACATGTATATTTTTTACTTATCAATAATATGTTCTCTTGCACATTAAATATATAGCACTTTGAAGGTTACTGAGGCATTATATATAACCTTAAAGCAGGGAAGAAATGTAGCATGGTAAAATGATACATTATTATATTGTCAGTTTGCTGTTAAATTGCGTGTAACTATTATTCTGGTCAGCTCCGGTTGAAAATAATAAGGGTGATTACACATCGTGAATATTGTCCAAATTGTGTAAAAAGTAATTTTGCTAAATTCTGGATTCATTGCAGTTTATCCTCCTAAATTGTACTAATTCATAATTTTATAACTTTGATAAGTTTTATGTACAAATTAATTATTTAATATCGGTTATATTTGTGCGTTTTGGTACAAATTATCCAATCAGAGAGCGCGGATTTTATTACTTCATCAAATTCACGGTTACATAGCGTGAAAAAAACACATGCGATTCTAAAGAAGAAAATTTCCCAGATTCTTGCTGCTGTTGGTGGCGTTTTTGGCGACATTCATTGCTTTAATTGTCTTTGGGCAAGATTCCACAGTTGGGCACAGAAATCATCCGTCCGTGACTTGGCGTTGATTGTCGCGTCTTGGTGTTGATTGTCGTGGGCAGTTGTTCCTTCCCTTATATAGGGTACGATTGCTGGTTTGTTGTGGTCGAGCATCCTGCAAATTGTGGACAAATAAAAATGATGAACTAACTGCGACGTGTCGTATCATTCTCGAGTTCCACATAGTAAACAGGTATGGACGTCTAAATACATAGCATGCATATTAACATATTGCATAAGGACTATTATTTTAGGGATATGACAATTTTAAAACATTATTTTCTTACTTTTCATTTAAAGTATATGTTGTGACAACTCATTTGAGCGTGGTAAACGGTTCTAATGAGTGGTCACATTTTCTTTTGTTGAATAATAAGAAAAATTATCTCTTTTTTTTTCCACGAGAAAAGTGTACATCTTCAGCTTGTAATGGGTACACCAGAATATACCGGCTGTCACGTATGGTGACGTCATCCTGTATTACAGCCAGTAAATTCTGGTTAATTGTATATATGTGACTGACTGATGAAATGGGGGCTTATGGCATTTGCGATCAATGTAGACCGAGACCAGCCTGAAGTCTGATCAGGGTCTGCACTAAATGATGAAATGTACATCATGTCTCCAGTCACAGCCACATATGTGTGGCTGATCAGCATCTAAAAACGGTGATGTGATCTGGTGCCAGGCACCCTTGCTCCCAATGAAGGAAATAAGGCTGGTTTTGTCAAAATATGACCCATAAATTTGAATCACTTACCATTCGTGATCCACATATACAGGCAACATGGGGAGTAGATAGACTGGATCATCACTGTTGTCAAGCTGAACTGTTGTGGCCATCTCTCCCCTGCACAGATTGTATCTAGTAAACTGGTATGAACTTCGACCCAGTGTGAATCCCAGCAAGATCAATAATTAAGACATGAATCCAGATAAGAAAGAGTTTATTGTTAAACATATACATACCTTCCCAACCTCTCGGTCAGAGAAACATGTCCGCTGTATCTTCCAGTTCAGTTGATCAGGAACTACACTGGTCCAATCCTTGCTTGTAACAATAGAATATCATGCGAGGTCACATATAGATACATGTATTATTTTATAAAGACACACCAATAACTACAACATTGGAAAGTCAATAAACGAATAGTAAAGAAGTATTAATAAGGCTCTGTATTTTCTGTAAATGATGTTGAAAAGGACGTTAATTTTAAACTTCATTTATAGAAAATATTGCACTTCTTCAAAATAATTCTTACCAAAAAATGGTGATGTGATCTGGTGCCAGGCACCCTTGCTCCAAATGAAGGAAATAAGGCTGGTTTTGTCAAAATATGACCCATAAATGTTAATCACTTACCATTCATGATCCACATATACGAGCAACATGGTGAGTAGATAAACTGGATCATCACTGTTGTCAAGCTGAACTGTTGTGTCCATCTCTCCCCGGCGCAGATTGTATCTAGTAAACTGGTATGAACGTCTAAATACATAGCATGCATATATATTATATTAATCGATTGCATTCAGAATACACTTTCAAAGTTGACAATTTTGAAATATTTTTTTCTTATTTTTCATTGCAAAAATATGTTGTGACCACTTATTTGAACTGTTTCGGTTAGTCAGTGAAACAAACACTACTCAATTGATTGATTGATTGATTATCACATACATCCAGGAATGCCACTGCATTGGTGGAGCATCACATGTTCAGTGTGGAAACTACAGTAGCCTTACTACACCTGTAGCCTATTTCACCAACATTGCTGCAAAGTATACTTATCTAGCAAAGTATACTTTGAGGGAGAAATTTTCAATTTAAGGATAAATTTATTAATTTTTATTATACTGAATTTATTACATTATCACAGCCATTTGGGCTGTGATAATGTAATAAATTCAGTATAATAATTCCGATTACTTTTAATCATCAAATATATGCAGTCGTTAGTTCTATATGAAATAATGCGTTTCGGGAAAAATAAACGATTACTCCCTCAAAGTATACTTTGCTAGAAAAGTATACTTTGCAATTTTGGTGAAATAGGCTACTGATCACTTCGACCCAGTGTGAATCCCAGCAAGATCAATAATTAAGACATGAATCCAGATAAGAAAGAGTTTATTGTTAAACATATACATACCTTCCCAACCTCTCGGTCAGAGAAACATGTCCGCTGTATCTTCCAGTTGAGTTGATCAGGAACTACACTGGTCCAATCCTTGCTTGTAACAATAGAATATCATGCGAGGTCACATATAGATCCATGTATTATTTTATAAAGACACACTAATAACTACAACATTGGAAAGTCGATAAATGAATAGGAAAGAAATATTAATCCGGCTCTGTATTTTCTGTAAATTATGTCGAAAAGGACGTCAATTTTCAACTTCATTTATAGAAAATGTTACACTTTTTCAAAATAATTATTACCCAAAAATGGTGATGTGATCTGATGCCAGGCACCCTTGCTCCCAATGAAGGAAATACGGCTGTTTTTGTCAAAATGACCCATAAATGTCAATCACTTACCATTTGTGATCCACATATATATATAAGCAACACGATGAGTAGATAAACTGGATCATCACTGTTGTCAAGCTGAACTGTTGTGTCCATCTCTCCCCGGCGCAGATTGTATCTAGTAAACTGGTATGAACGTCTAAATACATAGCATGCATATATATTATATTAATCGATTGCATTCAGAATACACTTTCAAAGTTGACAATTTTGAAATATTTTTTTCTTATTTTTCATTGCAAAAATATGTTGTGACCACTTATTTGAACTGTTTCGGTTAGTCAGTGAAACAAACACTACTCAATTGATTGATTGATTGATTGATTATCACATACATCCAGGAATGCCACTGCATTGGTGGAGCATCACATGTTCAGTGTGGAAACTACAGTAGCCTTACTACACCTGTAGCCTATTTCACCAACATTGCTGCAAAGTATACTTATCTAGCAAAGTATACTTTGAGGGAGAAATTTTCAATTTAAGGATAAATTTATTAATTTTTATTATACTAAATTTATTACATTATCAATCACAGCCATTTTGGCTGTGATAATGTATTTATAAATTCAGTATAATAATTCTGATTACATTTAATCATCAAATATATGCAGTCGTTAGTTCTATATGATATAATGCATATCGGGGAAAAATAAATGATTACTCCTTCAAAGTATACTTTGCTAGATAAGTATACTTTGCAATGTTGTTGAAATAAGCTACTGATCACTTGGCCCCAGTGTGAATCACAGTAAGATCAATAATTAAGACATGAATCCAGATAAGAAATGGTTCAAAGTTAAACATACATACCTTCCCCAACCTCTCGGTCAGAGAAACATGTCCGCTGTATCTTCCAGTTGAGTTGATCAGGAACTACACTGGTCAAATCCTTGCTTGTAACAATGGAATATCATGTGAGGTCACACATAGATCCATATATTATTTTATAAAGACACACTAATAACTACAACATTGGAAAGTCGATAAATGAATAGGAAAGAAATATTAATCCGGCTCTGTATTTTCTGTAAATTATGTCGAAAAGGACGTCAATTTTCAACTTCATTTATAGAAAATGTTACACTTTTTCAAAATAATTATTACCCAAAAATGGTGATGTGATCTGATGCCAGGCACCCTTGCTCCCAATGAAGGAAATACGGCTGTTTTTGTCAAAATGACCCATAAATGTCAATCACTTACCATTTGTGATCCACATATATATATAAGCAACACGATGAGTAGATAAACTGGATCATCACTGTTGTCAAGCTGAACTGTTGTGTCCATCTCTCCCCGGCGCAGATTGTATCTAGTAAACTGGTATGAACGTCTAAATACATAGCATGCATATATATTATATTAATCGATTGCATTCAGAATACACTTTCAAAGTTGACAATTTTGAAATATTTTTTTCTTATTTTTCATTGCAAAAATATGTTGTGACCACTTATTTGAACTGTTTCGGTTAGTCAGTGAAACAAACACTACTCAATTGATTGATTGATTGATTATCACATACATCCAGGAATGCCACTGCATTGGTGGAGCATCACATGTTCAGTGTGGAAAAAACTACAGTAGCCTTACTACACCTGTAGCCTATTTCACCAACATTGCTGCAAAGTATACTTATCTAGCAAAGTATACTTTGAGGGAGAAATTTTCAATTTAAGGATAAATTTATTAATTTTTATTATACTAAATTTATTACATTATCAATCACAGCCATTTTGGCTGTGATAATGTATTTATAAATTCAGTATAATAATTCTGATTACATTTAATCATCAAATATATGCAGTCGTTAGTTCTATAGTATAATGCATATCGGGGAAAAATAAATGATTACTCCTTCAAAGTATACTTTGCTAGATAAGTATACTTTGCAATGTTGTTGAAATAAGCTACTGATCACTTGGCCCCATGTGAATCACAGTAAGATCAATAATTAAGACATGAATCCAGATAAGAAATGGTTCAAAGTTAAACATACATACCTTCCCCAACCTCTCGGTCAGAGAAACATGTCCGCTGTATCTTCCAGTTGAGTTGATCAGGAACTACACTGGTCAAATCCTTGCTTGTAACAATGGAATATCATGTGAGGTCACACATAGATCCATATATTATTTTATAAAGACACACTAATAACTACAACATTGGAAAGTCGATAAATGAATAGGAAAGAAATATTAATCCGGCTCTGTATTTTCTGTAAATTATGTCGAAAAGGACGTCAATTTTCAACTTCATTGATAGAAAATGTTACACTTTTTCAAAATAATTATTACCCAAAAATGGTGATGTGATCTGATGCCAGGCACCCTTGCTCCCAATGAAGGAAATACGGCTGTTTTTGTCAAAATGACCCATAAATGTCAATCACTTACCATTTGTGATCCACATATATATATAAGCAACACGATGAGTAGATAGACTGGATCATCACTGTTGTCAAGCTGAACTGTTGTGGCCATCTCTCCCCGGCACAGATTGGATCTAGTAAACTGGCATGGACGTCTAAATACATAGCATGAATATTAACATGTTGCATTCAGAATATTATTTTAGGTATATGACAATTTTAAAACATTATTTTCTTACTTTCATATAAGTATATATGTTGTGACAACTCATTTGAATGTGTGAAACAGTTCTAATGAGTGGTCACATTTTCTTTTATTGAATAATAAGAAAAATAATCAATTGTTTTCCATGAGAAAAGTGTATGTCTTCAGCTTGTAATGGGTACACCAGAATATACTGGCTGTCACGCATGGTGACGTCATCCCGTATTACAGCCAGTAATTTCTGGTTAATTGTATATATGTGACAGTGACTGAAGAAATGGGGGGCTTATGGCATTTGTGATCAATGTAGACCGTGACCAGCCTGAAGTTTGATCAGGGTCTGCACTAAATGATGAAATGTACATCATGTCTCCAGTCACAGACACATATGTGTGGCTGATCAGCATCTAATATACTTGTATTTTAGTCAGTCAAACAAACACTAATCAGTTGATTTATTGATTGATCATCACAAACATCCAGGAATGCATCTGCATGGGTGGATCATCGCGTGTTCAATGTAGAAACTACAGTAGCCTTACTATACAAGATCACTTACCCAAAAATGGTGATGTGATCTGATGCCAGGCACCCTTGCTCCCAATGAAGGAAATACGGCTGTTTTTGTCAAAATGACCCATAAATGTCAATCACTTACCATTTGTGATCCACATATATATATAAGCAACACGATGAGTAGATAGACTGGATCATCACTGTTGTCAAGCTGAACTGTTGTGGCCATATCTCCCCGGCACAGATTGGATCTAGTAAACTGGCATGGACGTCTAAATACATAGCATGAATATTAACATGTTGCATTCAGAATATTATTTTAGGTATATGACAATTTTAAAACATTATTTTCTTACTTTCTATAATAAGTATATGTTGTGACAACTCATTTGAATGTGTGAAACAGTTCTAATGAGTGGTCACATTTTCTTTTATTGAATAATAAGAAAAATAATCAATTGTTTTCCATGAGAAAAGTGTATGTCTTCAGCTTGTAATGGGTACACCAGAATATACTGGCTGTCACGCATGGTGACGTCATCCCGTATTACAGCCAGTAAATTCTGGTTAATTGTATATATGTGACAGTGACTGAAGACATGGGGGGCTTATGGCATTTGTGATCAATGTAGACCGTGACCAGCCTGAAGTTTGATCAGGGTCTGCACTAAATGATGAAATGTACATCATGTCTCCAGTCACAGACACATATGTGTGGCTGATCAGCATCTAATATACTTGTATTTTAGTCAGTCAAACAAACACTAATCAGTTGATTTATTGATTGATCATCACAAACATCCAGGAATGCATCTGCATGGGTGGATCATCGTGTGTTCAATGTAGAAACTACAGTAGCCTTACTATACAAGATCACTTGGCCCCGGTGTGAATCCCAGTAAGATACACCATTCAGAAATGAATCCAGGTAAGAAAGAGTTCATTGTTAAACATATACATACCTTCCCAACCTCTCGGTCAGTGAAACATGTCCGCTGTATCTTCCAGTTGAGTTGATCAGGAACTACACTGGTCCAATCCTTGCTTGTAACAATAGAATATCATGTGAGGTCACATATAGATACATGTATTATTTAAAAAGACACACCAATAACAACAAAATCGGAAAGTCGATAAATGAATAGTAAAGAAATATTAATCAGGCTCTGTATTTTCTGTAAATGATGTAAAAAATGACATAAATTTTCAACTTCATTTATAGAAAATACGGAAATGAAATAAGGCTGTGTTTTTTTTTGGTCAGAATATGACATAAATTTGAATCATTTACCATTTATGATCCACATCTATACGAGAAATACGGTAAGGCTGTTGTCACTGTTGTCAAGCTGAACTGTTGTCACCACCTCACCCCGTCTCAGATTGGATCTAGTAAACTGGTATGGAGGTCTAAATACATAGCATGCATATTAACATATTGCATTCAGAATATGCTTTTAGGGGTATGATAATTTTGAATCAAGATTTTCTTATTTTTCATTGAAAGTATATGTTGTGACAACTCATTTGAACGGTCTTGGTGAGACGGTTCTAATGAGTGGTCACAGCATATACTTTTGTTGAGAAATAAGAAACATAATCATTTTTTTTTTTCAAGAGAAAAATTTGTATTTTCAGCTTGTAATGGGTTAACCAGAATGTACCGGCTGTCACGCAGTGCAACATCATCCTTCATTACAGCCAGTAAATTCTCGTTAATTGTACATATGTGGCTGTGACTGAAGAAATGGGAGATTATGGCATTTGTGATCAATGTTGATGGTAGACCTAGACCAGCCTGCAGTCTGATCAGGGTCTGCACTAGTGAAATGTACATCATCTCTCCAGTCACAGCCATGAGTGTGGCATTGATTGATTGGTGGATCGATTCCTTACTATACAAGATCACTTGACCCTGGTGTGAATCCCATTAAAATTCACCTTTAAGAGGTATGAATTCATTGTTAAAATATACATACCTTCTCAACCTCTCGGTCAGTGAAACATGTCCGCTGTATCTTCCAATTCAGTTGATCAGGAACTACACTGGTCAAATCCTTCCTTGCAACTATTGTATCATGTCGGGTCACAAATAGATATGACTTTATGAAGACAAATCCACTTACAAAATTTGGAAAGTTTATAAATGAATAGTAAAGAAATATTAATAAGGATCGATCTACTAGATGAGCCCGCTGAGAATAATCACATTGTATCACCATATTTTATTGATATTAATTTTTAAAATTGGTAATGTTTTCTTTAAATGATGTTAAAAATGACGTCAATTTTCAACTTCATTTATGGAAAATATTATAATTTTTTCAAAATAATCTCTAAAACATGGTGATGTGATCTGGAGCCAGGCACCCTTGCTCCAAATGAAGGAAATAAGGCTGGTTTTGTCAAAATATGACCCATAAATGTCAATCACTTACCATTTGTGATCCACATATACGAGCAACACGATGAGTAGATAGAGTGGATCATCACTGACTGGATCAAGCTGAACTGTTGTGGCCATCTCTCCCCGGCACAGATTGTATCTAGTAAACTGGTATGGACGTCTAAATACATAGCATGCATATTAACATATTGCATTCAGAATATGCTTTTAGGAGTACGACAATTTTGAAATATTATTTTCTTATTTTTCATTTAAAGTGTATGTCTTGGTGAGATGGTTCTAATGGGTGGTCAGAACATATACTTTTGTGTGACTGAAGAAATGGGGGCTTATGGCATTTGCGATCAAGTAGACCTAGACCAGCCTGCAGTCTGATTAGGGTCTGCACTGATGAAATGCATGGCATGTCTCCAATCACAGCCACATAATAATAATAATACAGAAATATTAACAATGCAGACTTCAGATTTATGAACACCAGGCCGTCATTGTGATCGCTATGTTGAGAGTGACTATTTAATGGCATAGTAGTATTTAATAATTCCTCATTTATTTGAATATCAAAGTCAATTTTTAGAATGTTTATTTTACTGTCAAACTCATAGATACAAACCATTAACCCTTCCTACGCTGTTGATGGAAATTGCCGTCTGCTGTTTTTCATATTTGCCTTAATTCTTAACAAAAAACCTGTTTTGACAGCACATGATAATCGTCTTCAGTGGAGACCAGTCTCATGTGCTGCCAAAACATGTTTTTATCAAGAAATATTGAAAATAAATCATTTCCAGCAGACGACAAAATGTAATTCAGAATAGTAAGGGTTAATAAAGTATGTGCAAACCCAATGGAAAGTGTATCCCAATGCATTTTCATTGTGCTAATGCAACCATACTAATTCCTAAATATATGGATATATTAACTCTCTGTTTTGGGAATACATATATTTATACAGCTTTCCCAGAATAAATAGTATCCGATATTTAGGCTTGTTATCGTGGGCCTCTTTGACAGTCGTGCAGTTCAGATGTCATCTTTATAAAACAGTTCTAGAAAGTTTAGTTTACCTTCATCTAATACAAACCGATAGTCCAGAATGAACAAATTCATTACCCCAGACTCTATTGTCACCAGCTTGACCCATCTCTGCTGTCCACTGTGTAGATGATGTTCCGACAATGACCATAGTCGCTGTTAAAACCTGCTGGCCATATCAACATGGGAGAAAACACATATACATGTACACGTAAAGGGGGAAAAGAAAGGTTGGGGTGGGGTGGGGTGGTGGGGGGGGGTGGAGAATAATCAGAGAAATGTCTAGAGAGAATACACACACAGATAATTAAAGAGTAACATTTTGAATGTTAGGATATATATTTTCGACTACATGAATATGTACAACACGGTATACATGGCAAGATTTAAAATTCCCGTTACTTAATAGCAAACTAAATTGAGAACATGGAGCAAGAGAATATAAATTAATTGCAGAAATCTTTCGTTGCTGGATCAATTAATCCTGAAAAATCACAAAAATAAAATCAATTTTAACTGCATCTACAAAATAATGGTAATGATTATATCACAGATTTTGACATGCATGTCTGTCTAAGCTAACTAAATCAAACTAAATGCTGTATTCCTTTGTAACAGTCAGTGTCACGGTCCGTATGACAGTGTGACAGTCAGTGTCACGATCAGTGTGACAGTCAGTGTCACGATCAGTGTGTCAGTGTCATGATCAGTGTGACAGTGTCACGATCAGTGTGTCAGTGTCACGATCAGTGTGACAGTCAGTGTCACGATCAGTGTGTCAGTGTCACGATCAGTGTGACAGTCAGTGTCACGATCAATGTGTCAGTGTCACGATCAGTGTGACAGTCAGTGTGACAGTGTCGTGGTCAGTGTGACAGTGTCGTGGTCAGTGTGACAGTGTCGTGGTCATTGTGACAGTGTCGCGGTCAGCGTGACAGTCAATGACCATGACGGTTACTGTCACAGTCAGTGTCACATGCAAGTGCAAAGGTGCACCTTGTCCATTCGGACATTCTGGCTATGCATAGCGGCAGTATTCCGGAAGGCGGCAGTATCCAAGTCCAATGTTAAGTTTTTGTGTTTTGTCTATTTCTCTGTTTTTAACCTTGATATATTTATTCCGCGCAATTGGCTTAATTAGCAATTTTCAACATTAAGTTTTCGCGTTTAGATCCGTTGCTCACTTTCTGCACCACATAGTACCACCATACTTGCACAGCTTCATAACAAACGGGTGCCCACCAGATACTGCTATCCATCATCTAACCTTTTTTTCACATTTACATATTTTGTCCTCGTAATCGACTTAGCCATTTTCAATGTTAAATTGGACAACACTCATCACACAGCACAGATGTTCACTTGTATCTTGTACTAATACATGTATGCCAGCCTGCAACTGCATGTAGGTTTTCTCATACACTGGCTTCTTTTGCCATCTTAGGCCACTTAGTTGTCACTTTCAATCGTGGTCATGTATAATAACATAAATAGGCAATTATCTGTTATCCAATTGTCCATGTCTTGAAGAAAACCGGGCCTATGTGGCTTTGTCTCGTTTCTTGTTTATGATAATTTTATATCATATATATTATAAGGGCATGTACATGTGTTATAGGGATATATATATTGAAGCTATATATCCAACCTATGAATCACTATGTGTGGAATACAAATCTTTCTCCATCAAAAGTCGCGTGATCTTTGTTATATATCGTGCGTGATGAGGAAACAAAAATTCTGTAGAGCAAGTAAGTAGATATATGGCCTACCATGTTTGTAAACAAAAATATATGCAAAATAAGGTCAAACTTTATTGTAAATTGTTGTTCAATAAAATATGTTTATATTAACGGCAAAATCCTCAATACCCATAAAATCCGAGATTGAATCCTGAAAAATATTTGCACAGTATATCAGAAGGTACGACAAAAACCATTTCTCTAAAGTCTTAACCCTTAGACCGCTACTCACAACAATTGTTGTCTGCTGTTGCTTTTATATCTTGCCTTATTTCTCAATAGAAACATGGTTTGACAGCACTTCAGAATCATTTCTAATGGAAAGGATTCTGAAGTGCTGTCAAAGCATGTTGAAAATTATTCTAAAGTGTTGTCAAAGCATGTTTTTGATGATAAAAATGGAAAATAGAAAATAAACAGCAGACGACAAAAAAATTAAGATAGCGGTCTAAGGGTTAAAAGGACTTTGTTTAACTCTTTGCATGCTAGCGGCGTAAATATCCGCCAAACGAATTAGGAGTATATGTTTTATTTCTCTCTGTAAATATGTCTTGACACAATTCTAATGAAATTCCAAGACATATTCATGAAATTTATAAGGAGAAATAAAATATATAATGAATTGTCATCTGCTATTTTTTAACTATTTATAGCCCACAAATTTCCCAGCATGCAAAGAGTTAAGATGCTGTCTCAGATATTCAACATATATGCAGAGAAGGGAAAATGGCGATCAAGCAACCGTGACATTGACCTCAACTCTTTCAACACTACAGACCTGTATAGCAATGTTTGCAAACAGTGTAGATCCAGATGAGCCGGTTCGTGACAAGCCATCTCATCAGGATCTGCACTTTTTCCAAGCAATTTTAATATGTTTTAGATAAAAACACCCGATTTTCATAAATGGACTAGTGTGAAAATAATTTTGTGACAATTGGAATGGTAGGAAAGTTAACATATCAAAATCCATTCCGTTACTTAGGGGTGAAAGGGTTAATGGAATGAAGCCTACATTCAATAGGGTTCTACACATTGTTGAGATGAATATACATTTGTATATGTACATGTACGTGAAGAATCGAGAAGACTGAAGAGGAAGAACACAGTCAATTTATCACATGGAAACAAAATAAATTTGCAATAAGCAATTTCTTATGAGCACCTGTGACCTTCACCTTGAAGAAGGAAACCCGCATAGTGTTGGACAGACCATAGTCGAATTACCACATGGTACTGGGTAGACGGTAGTCGAGTTATCACATGGTATTGGACAGTTTTGTTTGTTTGTTTATTGGTGTTTAACGGCCTATCAACAGCTAAGGTCATGTAAGGCCGGGCAAACAGGTTCGATCCCGTTTTAACCTGCTGTATTGGGGGGAAAATCCCAAAATCAGAACGGAATATTTACATCGAGATACAACATATTCAGCCCTGAAATTAGAATAACCTGACCTGGTGCCAGGTCCATACCGCACCATTTAAAAGTAATACCGGTCGGATTACTTATAAGGGGTATAACCAGATTCAACTGTCACATACAAACGTATGTGAGGGCCAAACCAGATCTCCAGTCGGGATTCCGGTAAGGATGAACCCCGATCGTTAAATTACCCATCGCGTGCTCCCACCTGCCACCAACCGGTAGTCGAGTTATCACATGGTATTGGACAGTCGAGTTATCGCATGGTATTGGACAGACGACAGTTGAGTTATCTCATGGTATTGGACAAACCGTTGTGATGTTATTGCATGGTATTGGATAGACGGTAAACAACTTATCGCATGGTATTGAACAGACAGTAGTCACGTTATCACATGGTATTGGACAGACGGTAGCCACGTTATCACATGGTATTGGACAGACGGTAGTCACGTTATCACATGGTATTGGACAGACGGTAGTCACGTTATCACATGGTATTGGATAGACGGTTATCACATGGTATTGGACACACAGTAGTCAAGTTATTGCATGGTATTGGATAGACGGTAGACAAGTTATCACATATTGAGACGGTATCACGTTATCATGGTATTGAACAGACGGTAGTCACGTTATCACATGGTATTGGACAGACGGTAGTCACGTTATCACATGGTATTGGATAGACGGTAGTCACGTTATCACATGGTATTGGACAGACGGTTTCACATGGTATGGACCACAGAGTCAGTTATTGCAGGTTATGTATGTAGGATAGACGGTAGTCAAGTTATACATGGTATTGACAGACGGTAGTCAGTTATCACATGGTATTGGATAGACGGTAGTCAGTTATCACATGGTATAGGACAGACGGTAGTCACGTATCACATGGTATTATTGGACACACAGGTTAGTAGTCAATTTATCGCATGGTATTGGATAGACGGTAGTCACGTTATCACATGGTATTGGACAGACCGTAGTCAAGTTATCGCATGGTATTGGACAGACGGTAGTCACGTTATTACATGGTATTGGACAGACCGTAGTCAAGTTATTGCATGGTATTGGATAGACGGTAGACAAGTTATCACATGGTATTGAACAGACGGTAGTCACGTTATCACATGGTATTGGACAGACCGTAGTCAAGTTATTGCATGGTATTGGATAGACGGTAGAAAAGTTATCGCATGGTATTGGACACACAGTAGTCAAGTTATCGCATGGTATTGGACAGACCGTAGTCACGTTATCACATGGTATTGAACAGACGGTAGTCACATTACCACATGTTATTGGACAGACCGTAGTCAAGTTATCACATGATATTGGATAGACAGTAGTCAAGTTATCACATGGTATTGGACAGACGATAGCCGAGTTATCACATGGTATTGGACACACAGTAGTCAAGTTATCGCATGGTATTGGACAGATGGTAGTCAAATTATCGCATAGTATTGAAGAGAAGGTAGTCGCGTTATCGCATGGTATTGGACAGACGGTAGTTGACTTATCACATGGTATTGGACAGATGGTAGAGAAGGTAAGTCGCGTTACCACATCGCGTTGAGGAGTTATCACATTTTATTGTGCAGACGTTAGTTGAGTTATCGTATGGTATTGGAAAGACAGTAGTTGAGTTATCGCATGTTACTGGGTAGACGGTAGTTGAGTTATCGCATGGTATTGGACAGACAGTAGTCGAGTATTCGCATGGTATTGGACACACAGTAGTAAAATTATCGCATGGTATTGGACAGACGGTAGTCAAGTTATCGTACAAAATTTAGTGAAACGGGCCCCAGTACATTGTTTGCAAACATTATGATTGAAGGATGTAAGGTTAAAAGGGCGTTTAACCCATTCAAGACTACAGTGTTTGCAAGCAGTGTAGATCAATAATTATGACCCGGCTCGTAATAAGCCGTCTCATCAGGATCTGCATTTTTTGCAAGTAATATTTATAATGTCTTAGAAAAGCAGTGCCATTTTTCATTTTTACAAATGGACCGGTCTAGGTCATTTTGTGACAACTGGATCGGTCGGAAAATTAACACGGTTATTTAGTGTTGTATGGGTTAAAACTGAACAAGCTAATGTGTGTGCTTATTTTAGCTATTCTGGAAATCGGCGTGACGCATCAGTAGTCATGTGACACAAAATGAAAGGGGGAAACTCGATACAATCTGCTCTAAAATGAGAATATTTCCCATTTTGATCTATGAAAATATGAAATGGTCAAAAGAATATTAATAAACAACTATTCAACATTAACTGATTAAGAATCTGCATTTAAATTTGCTATATCGATCAGAATTTAGTTGTTGGAAAAATGATTAAATTATATAGGAAAATGACCAAATTTCACCCTGGTGCTCTTCAAAAGTTGGGTAATTATGGCAGAGCTCCAGATAAGCTGCGTATTTGCGTAAATATCCAATTAAAATTGACAAAAACCCAATTGAAATCAGAAGTAGTGAGTATCAAAAAGCAATAACAAATTTGTGGCACCTTTATCATGCTACAGAAAACAATAACCAAACCACAAATATAGCATATTTTTCTTATTTTCCATGAAAACACATCTTGGTATTTCATTAGAATTAGAACAGACATGTTTTCATTTCGAAGCAAACTATTCAATAATTGGGTCTGTTGATGTGTAAACAGTTGTGTGATTTTATTTTATCCAATTAAAATATTGAAATACCCAATTGCTTCAGATATGATGGAGTGAAAATACTCAATTACTAATTCCTTATCTGCAGCTCTGATATGGGAATAGTTTGCTTCTAAATGAAAACACATCTTGGTATTTCATTAGAATTGTCTCCAAGGAGACAATTCTAATGAAATACCAAGATGTGTTTTCATAGAAAATAAGAACATTATCTGGAGTCCTGATTATGGTATGCAGGTGCTCCAAATACAACAAGTACGACTTCCAGAATTTCTAAAATGCACGATGAACACCATTTGCATTTGTAGACGAGATAACTGGACAAGGGGCTGGCAGTTCAAAAGTAGACCAGACTATTGAGTTAGTTTGCAAAGGTAAGATAATAAATAATGTTCGTCTACAAGAAAATAACCTCTAACACAAGTTATATGATATAGGATTTACACAAAATGCACATACGCCCCACTTCACATCCACACCCACTAACCTCACACTACTAAACAAAAATAGTTATGTCTCCTTCCCCATCACACTCAATTCTTACAAAAAATATATACATGCAAAACAAACTTCTTCATGTTACCTACACAGTCCGTCTCCTGGTCTCCAAGTGATTGACCAACGGGTTAAAATGCCCACTTCTCAGTCAATAAGCCGTGAACTTTCCTCACAGCGCCAACAAAAGAACTCTCTCTGGTAAAATACCCTCCGGCTCACGTACACCTGTACCATGTGAACTCCACGTGCGGAAAAGGTCAAGCAACACCATGCAGGGGCGTCGGAATAGGTCCGGCAGGTCCAGCCACTGCCGAATCAATAATTTTAACATATTTGTAATTCATGTATAAAAAAACGGAATGCAAATATTTTTCTGCAATTTTTCTCATTTCTTATCAAAAGTGTATGTTGTTACCACTCAGTTGAACCGTCTCGGCGAGACGGTTCAACTGAGTGGTAAAAACATACACTTTGGGTGGATAGTGGGGGCACCCAGCAGATTCGCCGGACCAATCTTATGATGCTTCCGGCGCCCCTGGCATGCCTGTCACGGTTAACAATGTTCGCAATCTTGTCTCAAGGTATCGGTTTGCAAGAAATGGGGCTTACAGCCTTCGCGATCAGTCAGTGATATTACATTTTAACAACAATGGATTAGTGTAGAGCCAGAACTGATCGAGGTCTGCATTGTTCGCAATTCAGCACAGTTGCATATGAATTAACTCTCAATGTATATCCTGATCAGACTGCGTGGATGTGCATGCTATTAAATCTGGGGCTACCAGGGCTACAGATAAGCGTTGTGTCTAAAGTGTAGTGTACCCCTGATTTCAAATTAAATGCGTAATTCATTTTTACAGATGGATTATTGATTTCTTCATAATTAAAATTGGAACAACTGATCAAAACAAATTTAAACATTCTCTTATTTGAGTGTATCTATGACGTACTAAAAGGGTCATTAATGTACTACCCTGTATCATGCTGCATCATGCAGGGTAGTACATTAATGACCCTTTTAGTACGCCATTGTTTTAGCACATGCTGCATCATGCAGGGTCATGATAATTATTTTTCAGCCTCATGCTAAAAAATGCTGCATGATGCAGGTTCTTGCTACAAGATGAATATTGAACCTTCCGTACGTTAAAAGTAATTAGCATGATGCAGGGGCTTGCTAAATACCTGTACTATAAGGGTCTTTAATGTACCACCCTGCATCATGCAGCATCATGCAGGGTCATCCATGTCAGGTCTTTCATGCACTACCCTGCATCATGCAGCATCATGCAGGGTCGGTTTGTATGCAATATCCTGCATCATGCAGCACCATGCAGGGTCGGTTTGTATGCACTACCCTGCATCATGTATCATCATGCAGGGTCGGTTTGTATGCAATAATCCTGCATCCATGACATCATGGGCAGTCGGTTAGTAGCATCCTGTCATCACATCATGCAGGGTCGGTTTGTATGCAATATCCTGCATCATGTAGCATCATGCAGGGTCGGTTTGTATGCAATATCCTGCATCATGCAGCATCATGCAGGGTCGGTTTGTATGCAATATCCTGCATCATGTAGCATCATGCAGGGTCGGTTTGTATGCAATATCCTGCATCATGTATCATCATGCAGGGTCGGTTTGTATGCAATATCCTGCATCATGTAGCATCATGCAGGGTCGGTTTGTATGCAATATCCTGCATCATGCAGCACCATGCAGGGTCGGTTTGTATGCAATATCCTGCATCATGTATCATCATGCAGGGTCGGTTTGTATGCAATATCTGCATCATGTATCACATGCAGGTCGGTTTGTATGCAATATCCCTGCATCATGTAGCATCATGCAGGGTCGGTTTGTATGCAATACCCTGTATCATGCAGCATCCATGCAGGGTCGGTTTGTATGCAATACCCTGTATCATGTATCATCATGCAGGGTCGGTTTGTATGCAATACCCTGTATCATGTAGCATCATGCAGGGTCGGTTTGCATGCAATCGGTTTGTACATGATCATCAGCAGGGTCGGTTTTGTATGCAATACCCGTATCATGTAGCATCATGCAGGGTCGCTTTGTATGCAATACCCTGTATCATGTAGCATCAGTCAGTCGTATATGCAATACTGCACCCTTATCAGCAGCACCATGCAGGGTCGGTTTGTATGCAATATCCCTGTATCATGTATCATCATGCAGGGTCGGTTTGTATGCAATATCCTGCATCATGCAGCATCATGCAGCATCATGCAGGGTCGGTTTGTATGAATGATGCTGCATGATGCAGGGTGGTACATTAAAGACCCTTATAGTACAGGTATTTAGCAAGACCATGCATCATGCAAGACCTTTTAGCTCGATACCGGAAAACAATTATCACAACCCTGCATCATGCTAATTACTTCTGACGTACGGAAGGTTCAATATTCATCATGTAGCAAGACCCTGCATCATGCAGGATTTTTTAGCATGAGGCTGAAAAATAATTACCATGACCCTGCATGATGCAGCATGATGCTGAAAGATTGAACAGTTTTAAGCATGACCCTGTATGATGCTGCATCATGCTACCTGCAGGATGCTGCATGATGCAGGGTAGTACATTAATGACCCTTTTAGTACGTCATATGTATCATTACTTATTCACTTATTTATACTGTAATACTGAAAATTTACTTAGTTGAGCTGCAAAAAAACAAACAATGTTTGCTTTTTTGCAGTTCAACTAAGTACATTTTCAACTTTATTACAGCATTTTCACTACTCAATTTGAAAATCAATGCGTATTTTCACATTGCTGTGAGTATTTTGTACGCCCACTGTTGATACTCAATGCGTATTCAGCTAAAATAAGTGCTAACATACGCACCTTATCTGGAGCTCTGCGCTACCCTGGCACCGGAGCATAATAAGTCCCCTTTTCATTGGGAGTCAACGATCACGACTATGTAAATGCAGATACACACTACAGACCGTACACCCCTGGAGCCCGTTTAACGAAACTTCGTAGGATAATAAAAAGTTTGTACAAGACTTTTTACTAATTTGCTTCTCACATGAACATGATTTTTTTCTGCAATTGTTCTCATTTCTCATCAGAAGTGTATGTTGTTACCACTCAGCTGAACCGTTGCTGCTAGACGGTTCAACTGAGTGGTAACAACATACACTCTGGGTGGGCAGCTGGGGCGCCCACTATATTCGCCGGACCAGTCTTATGGTTCATTCATTCATTCGCTTATATTTAAGGGTGGGAATTGGCTCGAACACCTTCCATACCCAGTCTTATGGTGCTCCCGGTGCCTCTTTTGTCCATGCCTCATATACAGGAAACATCATCATGTTATCAGGTGATACTAGCACAGAGTAAAGGGGCTTATGCAGGGAACATGGATTTTTTTATTAATTCGTTCTCTCAATTTAACAATCAATTTGTTCACTCGAATTAACAATTCGTTCCCTCACGAAATAACAATTCGTTCCCACGGGAACGAATTGTTATTTCGTGAAGGAACGAATTGTTAATTCGTGGGAACGAATTGTTAAATTGAGGGAACGAATTGTTAATTCGTGGGAACAAATTAATAAGAAACATAATTGAACGTCCCCTGTGGGGCTCCGTAGCAGATCGAGGTAATCACGGATCTTGAACATGTAGCAGAACTGCGTTTCTAAAGTAGTAGCAGTTTTGGTAGAATTAGTTTCTACATAATCTGTAACTAAAATTACGCGGTCTCATCGGGGCTTACACCATATAGTCCAGTATATATACACTTTGACATGGGGAGAATTGCAACAGAAGCTTTTATGGTTTTAAATCATTCGGTGTGATGCCCTGAATAACACATTCAAAATAGGACAAAATCGGACTACCGGAAATGGGTCAATTTGCATAAATACAAGATGGCCGCCATTCACAATAATGGACACAGAAAAAATGTATTATCATTGTAATAGTTACACACATGAACAATATATTGGTGTCTATACTCAATAATCACTGTAACAGCATTACAATTAACATAGGATGATTTTGTAAAGGCAACGATCTTGAATTTCAAAATGGCCGCCATCTAAAAAAAAAATCCGCATATCTTGGTCAGTGGGATCCTTCAGGCATAACTCTTTTTTTTCTACTGGAATAACTTCGTGAGGGTTCTGTATGATAATTCTGGGTGATGTGTATATTTACTCCCTTTGGATTGTTTTTAAATCCAAGATGGCCGCCGTCATTGCATACAATAGCCACTATTAATATAACTGTCAAACGAATGGCACTAGAGCAATATATTTTGGCTCTGCTTTATGTGTTCAACCATTATAAGTACAATGCAATGTAGAATGGTAACAGCTGACCAATAATGTCATTCAAGAAATCAATATGGCCGCCATGAATCGTCAAATATGATTTTCTCATCCGTATTTTCTGGTACCATATATTCTATTGTAGTGATTGTTCCCGACAGTCATCTATGTCAATTCACAAACATACTTCTATATAACATTGTTGTATATTTTATGACAATAGTTACACAGTGGTTTTGGTAATGATGACCATGTCTACACCGTATGATGTGTTGCTGAAGAGAGCTGTGCCGAAAAGTCAGCGGGGGGATTCGGTTGATGTACAACAAAACAACAACAACAAGTATTTTAACCAGGAAATTTCGAAACTGATAAACAGAGGGAGCTGACAACAATGCCGTGTTCCATCAACCCAGACTGTTCTCAGTTGAGGTAATATGATAACACATTCTTAATATGTTCAAACCAGTCTTAACTAGTCTTCTCTAGCATTTATTATATGATATTTCATTGATTTGCTTTGATATTACCCCACCCACCATACTAACATCATGCAAATTCCATTATTGCTAGAAAAAATAAAAAAAATCACCTTTGTGTACACCTCCCCTCGCCAAATTTTTTTTCAGAATGTTGACTTAGTAATTTTTACCCGCTTCCAACCACAATTCAGCGTATTAATTATATATCGATTTGATATTACCCCACCCACCCTACTAACCTGCAAATGCCAATATTGCTGGAAAAAAATCCACAAATCACTTTCGTGTACACCTTCCATTGCAAAATTTCTTAGATGCTGACTTTTTCATTTTAGGCGATTCCAAAATGGCCACCATATGAACTTTTCATGAACGAATGTTTTGCAATCGTATAATTGTATAACAAGTAGATAGGAAGATGACATGAAGTATCTAAACGTAAATTTATTTATCTTCTGGTGTTTCTGTAATGCTTGATGGCATTAGCGACGATATTTCATCGCTGCATTGGTTGTGAAGTTTGCAGTGGTAACTTAAAATCAAATCCATACATTAAACTATTTGATAGTACCGATAGTTGCATACAAAGGGCTAGGTGCACTTTCACAAAATAAAATATTGTCGCATGATATGATTCATGTCTGCAGTTGTGTTCTGAAATATCAAATGGTGCTGAATATGTCTGTTTTGTCGTACATGTTTTGTAAAAGTGCCCGCCCTCCCTCTGATCAGTGGCTTTCGTTTCACAATAACACAAGATGTAACTAGTTTGTATATATATTCCAGGGCAATGACGTATTGAGTCATGTATGACACGGTGACGACATGTGCCATATGCGGAGGTGGACTTGATGATGGTAAAGAAACAGTCCAGATTACTGAAAAGGGCGCAACAGGTATAAACAACGCCAGTGATGCCCGTGGAAACACAGATTTTCGCGTCAATTCGGGACAAACATTACACAGCAGTTGCCGCTTGGACTATTGCAACAAGAAGTCAATTAAATCCGCACTGAAAAGGAAACTCGAGCCTAATGATGATGTTCCGCAGACTAGAACTCTCCGCTCTCAGTGTGAATTCACATTTCCGGATCACTGTTTACTGTGTGGGAATCGCATACAACGTGAAACCAATGATGATGACGTTTTCATGGTCAGGACCGAGGAGTTCCAGGTTTCTCTCTTGAAAGTCTGCGACGAGCGAAATGACGACGAGTGGGCTAAGACGATTCGTGGACTCGTTGAATTTGCGGGAGATCTTATAGCAGTTGAGGCTATCTATCACCAAGTTTGCAGCGTCAACTTTCGGACTGGAAAACACATTCCACTGCGGTACCGACGTGACAGTCACGACATCAAGCCACCAATGGTGGGCAGACGCTCCGACATTTCGCGTGAAGATGCATTTCTGCAAGTAATCGATGAACTACGTAAACATGATGATGAACAGTCAACAATATAAGACCTTATTGAGCGAATGTCTGAAATATGCCCCGATCCATACAGCCCGCGACACATGCGTCAAAGATAAGAGAGCATTTAGGAGATAATGTGGTGATTACTCGTATACACGGAAAGGCTAATGTAGTAACGTTCCACACTACAGCATCCAAAATACTACAAACATTTCATGACTGTCAGCCAAAGATGGACGACAAAGATGCAGAAAAGCAACGAATAATCAAAGCTGCTACAGAACTAATCAAAACAGACATCAAAAGCCTGGAAACATCAAAAGAGTTGTACCCAGATCCAGTTAAACTGGGAGAATTGGAACAGAATCTTGCGTACTTACCCGAATCACTCCGGTGTCTGCTCTCCGATATGTTCTGCGGCACCTCAAGTGATCTGAAGGTCGCAACCATTGGTCAGTGTATAATGCAGGCTACGCGGCCTAGAGTCATTCTTGCGCCAATTCCATTTGGACTCGGTGTTCAGAATGAGATGCACCATCTTTATGGTTCCCGGTTTTTGATTGACAGTTTATCGAAACATGGGCTATGTTCGTCGTATCAAGAAGTGTTGCACTTTTCTAAATGTGCAGCAAATGTTCGCGAGAGCACCCACTCAATTTCTGGCCATTTCGGACATTATATTGCGGACAATGTCGATCATAACTTGCGGACATTAGATGGTCGTGGGACCTTCCATGGAATGGGGATTATTGTAGCCGTTAATCCTGAGGTGAAACGACAAGTTCTAGTTCCGAGACTACCATTCGCGGATGAAGGAGTAACAGCAGCTAAAATAGGAATAAGCTATTACAATGCATTGCTCGGCAAAGGGACACTTTTGTATCAAACACAACCAGAATTAATTTGTGATTATTCGCACGCGAATTTGGATCTTCTTTGGAAAATATCTTGGCCACTTCGTCCCAGAAGGCCAGGGTGGTCAGGAATGATCCAGGCAGTTTGCACTGGTGAACATCCAGGTAAATCGTCGATCCATTTCCTGCCAATGATAGACATGGACCCTACTGATATGTCATGTATTTACTCAACATTGCTGTTTGTTGCTGAGGAAAACAGAAAGCATGCTACAACTCCCGTCCTGACATTTGACCAACCGCTGTGGTTTAAAGCGAAGACAATCATCAGTAATGAGTGCGAAGAAAGTGATCTCAAGAATGTGGTGTTGAAGCTGGGAGCTTTTCATATCATGATGAGCTACCTAGGATCCATTGGACATTTGATGAATTTGTCAGGGCTCAGGGAAGTCCTTGAATTGATATATGTCGATAACGCCGTCACTCACATTCTATCAGGCAAAGCATATGCCAGAGCTGTCCGAGCACACACGCTAGTTGATGCAGCTCTGAATGCGATGGTTGTAACGGAAGCATATGGTATTACACTTCCTGTTGCCGAAGAATGTAAAACTGGTGATCAACAACAAGAGATGGATGATTTGCATCCCGACTTAAAAGAGACACTAGGGGTTTTGAATGGTCTTATAGCCAGTGACATTACAGTGAATAATGCAAGTAGTAATGCTGTATTTGAAAAGATACACCAGACCTTAAACACACAGACATCAAAGCTGGCTAACTCTCCTACAGGACAACTATGGAATCAGTACATGACCATGGTAGCTCTGCTGCGAAGATTACCTGACGGCTGAAAGGACTGGTGACTTTAAGCTCCATTTGAAATCGCTGCAGACTATGTTGCCCTATCTCGCGTCTTCCGGACACTCGCATTATACCAAGTCAGTGCACATATATATCAAGACATGATTGACCTTGAGGAGAACAATCCAAACGTGTATGAACACTTCCTATCAGGACAGTTCGTCATCCGCAGAAGTGATAGGTTTTGGTCAGGCCTTTCTACAGACCTAGTCATAGAACAAGTACTCATGAGGGCACTCAAGACAACTGGTGGTTTAACACGTGGGCGGGGAATGGAGGAGGCACAGAGGAATCGATGGCTGTTATCCATGCCTGCATGTGCGGAAGTAAACGAACACATGCAACATCTGACAGGGGCGCAGTACTCTACGAGTGAGCAGCATAAGGAGATGACGGACTCCAGAAAGACCCGGGATAACAAAGATACGAGAGCAGTGTTTGAATTTCTACAAGATCGCGATCCGTTCCAACAAACTGACACTCTGCGTAACACTGTAACGGGTGTAGTCGCTCATACGTCTGCTAATCCGCAAAAAGCTGTCGAGGTTGGACATGCGATACTAGAGAAGATGGAAGGACAGAATGCCTTCCAATTCACGTTCAAGAAAGTAGACCATGTTTAAAAGTGATGGGACAGAAAGCTGTATGCGCCGGTGGTGAGACGATAGTCATTGATCCACAACTCCTCTTCCAACGCTTCTAATTGTAGCTATGAGTACTGATTGTAACATTGACGACTTATTCAAACATGAACTGTCAAGTGTTCCAACGTCTATGTTCGATGAACATGGCCTTTTGAGGGAAGCAAATAAGGCACAGCTTGCGGATACATTGGCAACACTAGTCAAAGTGGACCAGTCTGTGCAATCAACAGACACACCGACATCCTACGTGTTAGATGGAGGGTCTCTAATACACAAACTACCATGGAAGAAAGATGACACTTATGGAAGCATATGTGACATGTACATACATTATGTGAAAAAGAAATACCCAAATGCAATAGTTGTATTTGATGGATACATGCAAGGGCCTTCTACTAAAGATACAACCCACTTGAGAAGGGCAAAAGGTTTCATTGGTCCTCGGGTGTCGTTTGTTGAGTCTATGCCCTTGAAATCGAAGAAAGAACATTTCCTCGCCAACAGTGAGAACAAGCAACAATTTATTGACTTGCTAAAGCAGAAAATGAATGATCATGGAATAAAAACCCAGAGCGCAGAAGGAGATGCCGATGTTCTTATAGCGAAGACAGGTGTGCTCTGTTCAATCTCAGGAATGACACATGTGATTGGCGAGGACACCGATGTGCTAGTTCTCCTGTGCCACTATTCCGCTGACAACTCAAAGGGACTCATATATAGGTCGGACAAAAAAAGTGCCAAGAGTAGGGTATGGAACATTGATGTTGTGCGGCATACTCTAGGGATAGAGTTGTGTCACATGTTGCCCGTAATCCATGCCATATGTGGATGTGACACAACATCGCGGTTGTTTGGTGTTGGAAAAGGTGTCGCCTTGAAGAAAGCGCGGAGTGATGTTACATTTAAGACACACATTGAGTGTCTCACCAAACACAATATGGAAGCAGTTGCCATAGACATTGTAGGCGAAAAGGCACTCATCTGCTTGTACGGTGGTAAGGGTTTTGAGAAGTTGGATGCATTAAGGGTGAGAAAGTTTACAGAGAAGGTAGCCACTAGAGCAAGTAGCGTTCAGGTACAATCTCTTCCTCCGACATCTGACGCAGCTAAGTACCATTCACGGAGGGGGTACTACCAGGGATAGGTTTGGATGGGATCAAACACTCAATTAAATCCTACCGATTGGGGTTGGCAACTTACCAGTGAAAAACTCGCGCCACAAAAAATGGACTCACTGGCAGCTCCGGAATGTCTGCTAAAAATCATACGGTGTCAGTGTAAAGGTGACTGTGATAATCTCCAATGTACCTGCCGAAAGAGTAGTATGGCTTGTTCGAGTGCGTGTGTAGGCTGTAAAGGAACATCATGCAGCAACTCATCTGCTGAGGCAGTGGCAGCAGACTCAGATGATGAAAATGAGTCTGTATAATACTGAATGAAAATATCACATTATAAACTTTATGTGACACAGGTACACTGATAGGAAGCCCTAATTCGGCCATTTTTCTCACGATGCAGCACACGTATTACAGTAATGTGATATTATGGACTTCAAATATATGATGTATTATACACAAACTTATATGATGCATTCAGACACAGACAATAGCGATTAAAATCAGGGTAATTACAAATTATGTGTACTTGGATACGTTAAGCCGTAAAACCTGCTTTTTTTCTCTCAATATTATGAATGTTTAGCTAATATGACGTCATATGACGTCATAGACGTCACAGTGACGTCATAAAATGTTCTTGTATGTTTTTGGACTGATAGGTATCAGTTACTTATATATGTGTACTATGTTTATATGGTGTAAATCCAATCGTTTTCAGTAAAATTATATCAATTTGGAGAAAATGGCGGCCATATTGAATTATGGATTTTACCCACTTCCGGTTGTCCGATTTTGTCCTATTTTGAATATGATACATAGAATGACCCCCTAAACAATATAAAACAAAAAAACCTTCTGTTGCAATTTTCCCCATGTTGGCCTATTTTTACCCTTATATATACTGGTCTAATATTACAGAACCATAATTAATTATTGAACATATGGCGGAATGATCTGGAATGAGATATAACTTAAATATCGGTGCACTGATTGGTAAATGTATGAAATAATTAATGTAAGATGCTAGTTTCATAATCATGACATTTACTTCATATAACAAAACCACATAAGTGCTCATAATTACAGGCCCGTAGCCAGGGGGGGGGGGGTGTCGGAGCGGTCGTCGACCCCCCCCCACCCCCGCCCAGCCTCGAGGTACACCTTTTTAGCATCGAGGTCCACTTTTTTTAGACCCCCCTATATACCTCAGGCTCATTGGGCCTTCGAAACGACCCCCCCCCCCCCCCTTCAAACAGGTCTGGCGATTTAAAGTGTCAAAATCCGACGTGACGTTGGCTTTAAGCGTAACTTTGTGACGTCATTTTCAGGCTTTCATGACGTTGTCATTAAGGCTGGTTTTCACAGAGCGCGGCCCATATAATATATATAAATATATTATATGTGTATCTATGACTGGAGAACAGGGGCTTATATGGGTTTTGCGTCCAGTGTCGATCCAGATCAAGGTCCAGTGTATATCCAGATCAACCTGTGCATCCGTAGTCTTATCAGGATCTGCATTGTTCGCCATTCCATCAATGAAACACCCGCCACGTCACCTGCTTTTCTTCACTCCTCCTATGGCACTTTGTCCCTTGTTGGCCACCAAATGTCACAGGGTGAGAAAAATGTGCCCCGGGCCGGTGCACATTTTTCTCGCCCTGTGACATTTAGCGCCCAACGAGGGACCGTGACTGATAAATGTTACCAAAATGTACCAACAATATGGAATTTCAGAGACGATATTAAATATAGAATTCGGAGACGAATTTTAATATGGCGGGGAAGTATGTCGCGATAGGCAACTCATCACTATATGTGGAGAAGGTGTGTATTCGTTCCTGGTTAGCTCAGTCGGTTAGAGGTCACGGGTTGGAGCCGCGGACCGGTGCACATTTTTCTAGCCCTGTGACATATATGGCGTTATCAGGCTACATGACCGAGTGTGCTATTTGACCAGACGTAATTAGACTATATGGTCGGACATGATCTATACGTCAATATGGTTTGCTGACAGTAACCCCGATTTCAATTATAACCAGTCATGGAAGGGAAATAACATAACGTGGGCGTGGCCTACTACGTCATTGTGATGGCGCAGCTACAGGATATGGCTTCATTGACAGACCGATTCATAAACAGTGATATCACTGTTCAGACTGCGTGTATGTGCTGGCTGTTATGTGCATTCACTGGTTGCAACGGCATTAAGCCCACTTTTGTCAGATAATGCCTCATTTGAAGTTGTTGTTTTCCCGCCTATACATACCTGCAGGCGAAGTTGTTGTTTTCCCGCCTATACATACATGCAGGCGCTTTTAGTGCTCAGTTGAAGTCAAAACAGACTACCACTTGAGTTTGTTCTGGAAACTTCACAAACATTCAGAGCATTAGACGAGCCAGTAGCCTATTTCCACAAACATTCAGAGCATTAGACGAGCCAGTAGCCTATTTCACCAACATTGCAAAGTATACTTATCTAGCAAAGTATACTTTGAGGGAGAAATATTAAATTTAAGCATAAATTTATTAATTTTTATTATACTGAATTTATTACATTATCACAGCCAAAATGGCTGTGATAATGTAATAAATTCAGTATAATAATTCTGCAGACTTTTAATCATCAAATATGTGCAGTCGTTAGTTCTATATGAAATAATGCATTTCGGGAAAAATAACTGATTACTCCCTCAAAGTATACTTTGCTAGATAAGTATACTTTGCAATGTTGGTGAAATCGGCTACTGATGTCCGTCCACTCAATGTGACAATGCTCATCTTCATTTAGTTTCCTCTATTATTTTCTTTTTTTATTGTTTGGGAACGATATTTTGGTCACTCCAGAATGATTGGACTCTGGAGTTTGCTGGAGTTTGCATACATAGAGAATACCAGGCTAGTGTCTTTTCATATCAAGTTTATCAGGCAAGGCTCGGAAACGGTAGGAATTCCTCGGCAAGCATCGGAATTCCAACGCGTTTCCTAGCCTTGCCTGATAAACTTGATATCAAAAGACAGTAGCCTGGTGTTCTATTTATTAGGTAACGTTTTATGCTCGAAAATGACCACATATGACGTCGTTATCTATGGACAGAACGCGGACTTGTTTACGTTGCGTCATTACACTGACGTCATTCGGTTTACGTCACATGACGTCACCCGACCAATAGAACGTCAGTTTTCACTTCGTTGTAACCCGGATGTTTGTATCAGGTTAATGCAATATGTTATCAGTCAGTACGTATTCGGTCAATACAGGGCAGGTTAGCTGATAACCTGAAGCAAATGCATACATTATATGAATACACATATGAGTAAATCATTTCAGTTGAGTTTCACTTATAACCTTGCAAAATGAAAGTTCAGAACAGTATCAAGGTGCATTGATCACGTGGTTACAACAACAACAATTACTGAAATTTCCGGAAGCGCCTACGATTCAAAGTACATATTGTCCTTATTATGTAACAAATTTTGACGAAATATGGCGCATCAAACGTGTCTTGTTAAGCTGCATTGGTGTGCTCGGTACTTTGGGCCCAAACTTATGCCGTTTTTGCGAAGAATCGATTTCCGTGTATCATTACATTGTCCATGTTTACCGACACATACATCGATTCTTCGCAAAAACGACATAAGTATGTGCCGAACTTCCGAGACCACAAAAAGTAGCTCATGAAGACACGTTTGCTGCTTGATATTTCATAAAAATCGATGCATATTACGGAAAATATCAAATAATACTTAAACAGGTTCAGCCTTTGCTGTTGTTTTTGTAACCACATGATCATGCACCTGAGTCTGTAGTATCCGTGTGCGGTCGTTCAGTGATGTTTCCTCCATCCTTAGTCGTCAGCAAGTGGATTATCGACGAACGTGATCTAAACATGTTATCACATCCTCATGTCCATACATTGCCCATGTGTGCTGTGTAAATGCAGAGACAAAACTCGAAAATGTATCAAAGATGTGATAACGATTGTTGTTTCAGTCTGTGTACATTTTGCCTGGTTGTTAATTTTATTTTAATTATCTGGTTTACATTGGGCTTTGCATAAGTGATGAGGCGTTTGCGTGATTGACAATAATGTCAGTCTGTGACACAAATGTGACCGCTATTTCTCGCCCACCAGATGCCCCGAGACGAGGATATCCGTATAGTCAAGCCCACGGGTAACAGAAAGAAATACCTGATTAGCTAGTTTCCAATATAAATTTCTAACTAGAAATGTGGCCTGTCGGCACACGAATACCCCCACTGGCAGCCAAAGAAAACGAGGCATTTTTGATTATAAGCCATTTAGCCGAGCGTTAAGGTTTCAAACGCATCAAGTCTGTGACCTTGACCCTGGGCATAGTGTGATAATCCATGCATCGGTGTAGAAGATATAGAGCGGAAGGGAATTTCAATAGGTTTGACCTTTGACCTTCAACTGTGACCTTGACCTTGGACGTAGGTGCGTGGTTATTGATCGCGACACACCTTCTCATCATGAGAAACATTTGTGCCAAGCCATTTGACAGACAGACAGACCGACCGACAGACCGAACGATCGACCGGTCCGACCGACCGACCGACAAGCTGACTCCTATATACCCCCTCAAACTTTGTTTGTGGGGGTATAATAAAGCCTCATTTCTGGTATAATAAAGCCTCATTTCTGACAACATATTGTGACACTGGTGGAATATCCTTGTCCCACACCAGTGTATATCAGAGCTCCAGTTAAGTTGCGTAATTTGACCAACTTGGGGTGAAATTTTGTTATTTCTTCATCAAAAATGGCAAGTTGGGATTCCTTTAGAATCGTCTCATTGAGACGATTCTAAAGCACTCCCAACTTGCCATTTTTGATGGAGAAATAAGAAATTTACCTCCAAATTACACAGCTTAACTGGAGCTCTGTATATGATGGATATACCCTTAGTCTCACTTTCTACTAATGTGGTCGAGCAAAAAAAGCAAGAGGGCCATGATGGCCCTATATCGCTCACCAGTGCAATGTCATAAACATCAAGCAAATATGGCATGTTATTACTAAATAAACATCAATTTGAAAATAAGCACATGACTGGCACATGGTGTCAATGTGACAAACACATATGTAACAAGAGTGCCGAAGGTCACAATATACGCCCGTCGAGACAAGGCCAGTCAACAAGGGGAGATAACTGATCTTGACGTGATAAACATGTAAACCAAATTTGGTTACGATCCATCAAGTAGAACTCGACTTATTGCCTGGACAAGGATACAGTCCGAAAATTAAAAATGGCTGCCAAGGGGAGATAAATATCGGAAATTTTTCAAAATCAATACACTTTTTCGTCTTGTCGTGATAAACATGTATACCGAATTTGGTTACGAGCGGTGAAGTAGAACTTGAGTTATTGCGTGGACAAGGATACAGAGTGCGAAAAATAAAAATGGCAGCCATGGGGAGATAAGTCAATTTTTGAAAATCAATAGGCTTCTTTGGCTTGCCCTGATAAACATGTACGGTATACCAAATTTAGTTACAATCCGTCAAGTAGAACTCTAGTTATTGCGTGGACAAGCTGTGCTCGCCTGCCCGCCCGCAGCCCGCCCCGCCCCCCCCCCCGCCCCGCCCCCGCCGCCCGCCGGCCGCCCGCCCGCCCGTACAAGATGAATACATAATACGTCCCGTATTTTCAAACGGGCGTATAATAAAAGGATGACCTTATGACAATTCGGAGGTCATCTTGGACGACGTAATCATCCAAATTGGACAAGAAATGCACCACATCGATCGTCTCATCAATACCTTCGATTTGGTATATGACATGACCATATTCAGTCAAAAATCAAATTTGATCCCTATTTGACCCCACGCTCCACGCACATTTTTGACCCTGGGGTTACCATTTATACAACTTTGAAAGAGCATTGTACATCGATCATTTCTGCCAAGTTTCGTCAAAATCTGTCCGGCGGTTCGTGAGAAGATTTTTTAAGACTGTTATTTATAGATGGCGGCCATTTTGGATTTGTTACAACCTCATTTTAAAATAAATTGACACGACACCATATTCGGTCAAAAAACAAATTTGACCCACCTTGGATTTGCGACAAACTCCATTTTAATAAATCTGAAAAGAATTCAACCAAGGACCATAATTATGAAGTTTGGCGAGCATTGGTCAACGGGTTCTTGTGAAGAAGATGTTTGAAATCTCAAATAAAAGGATGACCTCTTGACCTTTCGGCGGCCATCTTGGATGATGAAATCATCCAATTCTTGTGAAGAAAACCTTGCAGCGGAAATCTTGGATTATGTAGTCGTTCGAGTTTGATGAAAACTGCACCAGAGCAATTTTCTCGTTGATATCTTCGATTTGATATATGACTTGACCATATTCGGTCAAATATGAAATTTGATGCCCCGGGACACGCCCATTTTGACCACGAGGTAACTATTTTAACAACTTTGAAAGATCATTGTACATCCATCATTCCTGCCAAGTTTCGTTGAAATATGTCTAGCGGTTCGCTAGAAGATTTTTTAAGAATTTGTGCTATTTGTGAATTTGTGAACATCTTGGATTAGCGACGAACTCCATTTTAGCAAATCGCTTCAACCAAGGACCATAATTGTGAAGTTTGGCTAGCATTGGCCAACCGGTTCTTGTGAAGAAGATGTTTGAAATCTCAAATAAAAGGACGATCTTTTGGCGGCCATCTTGGATGACGTAATCATCCAATTTCGATGAAAACTGCAAGAGCGATCGTCTCGTTGGTATCTTCGATTTGATATACGATTCAACCCTATTCAGTCAAATATGAAATTTGCCCCCTATTTGACCCTCCGGGCCACGCCCATTTTTTACCCCGCCGTCACGATTTTAACAACTTTGAAAGATCATTGTACATCGATTATTCCTGCCAAGTGTTGTCGAAATCTGTCGGGCGGTTCGTGAGAAGATATTTTTAAGAATTTGTGATATTTTTAGATGGCGGCCATCTTGGATTAGAGACCTCCCATTTTAACAAATTTGTAATCCCCCTACCATGTGTGTGAAGTTTGACCAACATCAGCCCAGTGGTTCCGGAGAAGAAGACATTTGAAATCGTTGACGGACGAAAAGCGGTAACAATAGATCACTTGAGCCTTTGGCTTAGGTGAGCTAAGAAACTCTTACAGCAAACATGTATACTTTTCTGGTAGCTGTGTTCAGATCATCTATCAAGACTGTTTCTTGTAATTTTCAATGTATTGTTTTGGCCTGAAAACTTTAATGGACCACACTCCATTTTAACAGGGAAAGCAGATTATTGCATTCTGAACGGTGTAGTCAGTGCTATCATACGCTCTAATATGAGACACGCCTAGGGATTTTGTACCTTTGGACATCTGCGTAAGTTCATTAAATAAGCTTACAAAATTTACAATATTTTTTATAAATTAAGTCAAAAGTTGACAAAAATTTCAGAGTACATGCGGAATATAATTCCGCATGTACTCTGAAATTTTTGTCAACTTTTGACGCCATTTAAGGAAAATATTGTAAAGTTTATAAACGTATTTCAAGAAATTACACAGATGTTCGAAGGTACAAACTCCCATGGTGTGTCCCATGCGACTGACTGGAGAAATAGCACGCTTCTGTAGCCTGATAATGATCTCTACTGCTTGTTAGAAGCATGACGGGTGCTTCATTGATGAAATGGTCTTTGTGGCCAGTGCAGATCCAGACCAGGTCTGTACTGTTCGCCATAATTCGGTCACTGAAACCCGGTCATGATTCTGGCAAACACCATAATGTCCATATCTAGTTGAATGAATGTGATGGCGGGCCAGGAGCTAGACTGACAACAAATGCCATAAGCCCCGTTTCTCTGGTCAGCCACATATGATAAATGATAACGAGCTCCAGAACTTATGGCATTTGTGAAGTCTACGTCTCGTTTGCCAGCACAATATTCATATTTACACTTCTAAACATTCATAATGCAAACGCCCATTTGACGTATTGCGTTTACATACCAATACAATACATTTGACACACGTGAAGTCGTGCGATGTTGTTGATTGGCTAAAGTTCGCAACGTCGCTGTTGCAGGAATTGCGACAAAATGACGTAAAACAAGATTATTGTTAATTTTAACGCCATATTTGGTTATTTGCATTTTTGAAACTATCAGAAAATGCAGTGTAAATAAGTAATACGAAGATGGCCGCGGCCCGCATGTCGAGCCCGCCGAGGCATTTGATGGTCTCAGAGTGTATTTATTTGAAGTTTGATGCCCAATAAGCATACAAAGTTTCAAGCAAATCTGACTTACGGTTACAGAGATAGTAGGTATGTGAAAACTTCAACGCAAATTTTGACAGAAACTTTAACGCAAACTTGTAAGTCATTTGACCTTGACATAGGGGAACAGGGGCCGCATGAGTGGGACACAGAATGAATATATGGATAATGACTAATAAGCATATGAAGTTTCATGTCAATGTGACTTAGGATTGCAGAGATATAAGGTATTTAAAAACTTTAACGCAGATTTCAGAATGAAAACTTCCAAGTCATTTCACCTTGACCTTGGGCACAGGGGCCGCATGAGTGGGACACAGAATGAATATATGGATGATGACTAATAAGCATATGAAGTTTCAAGTCAATGTGACTTAGGACTGCAGAGATATAAGGTATTTAAAAACTTTAACGCAGATTTCGGAACGCAAACTTCTAAGTCATTTGACCTTGGGCACAGGGGCCACATGGGTGGGATACAGCATGAATATACGGATGATGACTAATAAGTATATGAAGTTTCAAGTCAATGTGACTTAGGACTGCAGAGATGTAAGGTATTTAAAAACTTTAACGCAGATTTCGGAACGCAAACTTCTAAGTCATTTCACCTTGACCTTGGGCACAAGGGCCGCATGAGTGGGATACAGCATGAATATATGGATCATGACTAATAAGCATATGAAGTTTCAAGTCAATGTGACTTAGGACTGCAGAGATATAAGGTATTTAAAAACTTTAACGCAGATTTCAGACGGACGGACGGACGGACACCCGGACGTCATTGTGATCACTGTCTCGCTTTCCGCAAGTGGGCTCGACAAAAACCATGGGCTGTTGCGTTTACTGGGGTGAATAATACAATTGATCTGTTTAACGTTTGCGTGGAGACCAAATGTATTATGCACCCCAGTAAACGAAACAGCCCATGGATTTATTCCTCAAATAAGGATAAGAATCTAAGCTGCTTGATAGACGCACAACAATGGATCACCGATTGAATGGCCAACACTGCAAGCCCTTGCCAGACTGCATGTATTTTCACCGGTTGCATTGCAAAGAATACAATTTCCCCTTCTCTATTCACTGCCATACGCGACAGTAACTGGAGAAATGGGGCTTATGAGTTTTGCAACCAGTGTAGATCCAGATCAGCCATCCCAACAATGAAACACGGTACACTGGTCATGGTTCAGTATCAGTGTGGTATTTGATCAGGAGCTTCACTGGTCAGTGACTGGAGAAATGGGGGTGATGAGATATGTGACCAGTGGTCACATCTCATCACCCCCATTTCTCCAGTCATAGCCCCTATGGAATGAATTGAATCCAGGGGCCAGTTTCACTATTAAAACTTCCTACGATGTTTGTATGAAGATTTTTTTATAAATTTGCTTCTCCCATTAGCGTGGTCAACCAATGTTACCATTTTGCACATAAATGTACACATCATTACGTCTCAACAAACCCACTAAAGAGTTTCCAACATCGGCTGTCGTGTAAATGTTGCTCTAAAATTAAAAATTTCACCGACAAAATTCTGACTCGCAAAGTTTGAAACGGCCCCTGATAATAAACAATGGTTGATCACTGCCATACCTGCATAATACGAACATCCGTGAATTATTTCCGACTGAACGGTGGGTGTTAACCCTTAGAACGCGGGAAACAAAAAAATGTATGTCGTCTGGTGTTGTATAATATTTTTTCTTTATTCACAATAAAAACATGGTTTGGCAGCACTTTAGAATGAAAATGATTCTAAAATCCTGTCGAACCATGTTTTTGATGAGGAAAATGAAAAATAAAACAAACAGCAGACAAATTTTTTTAATTCAGCAGTGTAAGGGTTAAAAACACAAAGTTGTCGGAACATTTAAAATGTTTATTCATGTCTTCATGTAACAATCATCAAACACAATCATATGCAATACGTCATTACAAAATAGGGCTTACTTACTTTGTGACCCCAGACCAGTATGTGCATCCAGTTACACTGGAGTCAGTATGTGATAAGCCCATTTTATCATGACACATTAGATACATGTGGCTGTGACTGGATAAATGAGACTTATGGAATTTATGACCAGTGTAGCTCGTGATCAAATAGCACACTCCTGTAGCATGATAACGATCTATATTCCTTGTTAGAAGCATGAATGGCGTTTCATTTATAAAATGGTGACTAGTGCAGATCCTGATCAGACTGTGCGGATGCACAGGCTGATCTGGATCTACACTGGTCGCAAAACCCGTAAGCCCCATTTCTACAGTCACAGTCACATATATGCCTAGCACATTCTGCTTACACCCATAGGCAGTCACACATGAATGAATTTTAAGAATACATTACGATGCCCATTCACAGCCACCATTCTACTCCATATCCTGGAACACGGCTGCGATCTTTCTTTTGAGGCAAATTATTTTTTAGTATCGCCTCAATGTCCCAGATATATCACACAGTCGCGGCCAATACCACCAAAAATGCCTGAGTCTGTATAAATATGAGTTTATAGGCCATTAGAGTGAGTGAGTGAATAGGGTTTAACGTCCGCTTTTCTGACATAGAGGTACAAGCCTCAGGGAGTCTACACGCAGACGGGTCAACGGGGTCGAGTCCCATATCCACCTGTCCAAGGGGGGTAAATCCCAACTTCAGAACTCAATATTTACAATCAAAATATATATTCAGTCCTGAAATTAGAACAACCTGATCTGGTGCCAGGCCCTCGCCACACCAGCATCATTTATCCCATCCCCTAAAAGTAATAGGATTAGCGCTAATCTTACTTTTATATATGGGGCATAGCCCGACTCAACTCTCACATACAAGAAAGCCAAAAATGTACATGAGGGCCAAATCCGGTATAGTGGGTTCCGGAAAGTATGAACCCAATCGTTAAGCCAGTTTAGTCGCCTTTTACGACAAGCAATGGCTACTGCAGCACTATTCTTAGGATCAGTTGATCCCGCCCCGGTGCCTGCACGGGGCATAGGCCATTAGAATCGTCTAATTAACCTCAAACTTTCGATAATTGTTGTGAACAATCTCAAACTCGTCGTCAGCCTGAAATATTTCATCACAGTATTGATAGCACAATTAGATAAGAATTTAAGGGGTCAGTGGAAGAAGGGGGCTAACTCCCTCATGGAGTTACTCCCCTTTTTCCTCTGACCCCACAATAATTCATATCTAGACATGCCATTTGTCTCATGTTGGCGACGACAAATTTCAACTTTACAGACCGCCTGAAATAGTTCACAGTATTCATAGCACAGTTAAATAACAATGGAAGGGTCAGTGGAAGAAGGGGGCCAAGTCCCTCATGGAGTTACCCCCCTTCTTCCTCTGAACCCTTCAATAGTTAATTCATATCTAGATTGCCATTTGCTTCATGTTGGCGACGACAAATTTCAACTTTACAGACCGTCCGAAATATTTCACAGTATTCATAGCACAATTAAATAAGAATTGAAGGGGTCAGTGGAAGAAGGGGGCTAACTCCCTCATGAAGTTACATCCATTCTTCCTCCGACCCCTTCAATAGTTAATTCATACTAACTGTGCCATTTGCCTCGTGTTGATGACAAATTTCAACTTTACAGACCGCCTGAAATATTTCACAGTATTCATAGCACAGTTAAATAAGAATAGTGAGCTCATGGTCTAGATGTGACGTTGCCTCATGTGGTCTCCCAGTCCGGGTTTTTCTTGAGTATCACGAAGCCCTCCATGACGGGGGTCTGGGGCAGGAATTCCTCAGTGGCCAGCTCCGCCCGCTCTCCGTACGCCAGCAGGACGGGCGTCGTGTGTGTCTGGAAACCTGTGATCGTCTTCGGTTTGCCCGCCTGGCCCACTACGTCCACCGCCTGTAGCAAAGTGAAGTGAACGGATTTAAATTAACGTCCCAGCAACAGGTAAGGTCATAAAGACGGCACCAGTGGGATGGAAAAATTAAATGAATGGAGTTTAACGTCCCAGCAAGAGCTACGGTCATATAAGGACGAGACCACAGTTTAAAGTCTCATCAAACAGACCAGTGGGATGGAAATACTATTAAAGTATTTTTCATGCCCTAGGGTAGGTTTTGAGCTCACAACCTGCATTATTGAAGTCCTGCATTCTACCCCTTCGCACATGTTTAGCAACAGCTAAGGTCATGCAGAGACAGGACCGCGGTTCAAGTCTCATCAGAAAATACTATGAAAGTATTTTCTTGCCTCGAGCGGGATTGAACCTCTGGCTACCTCTAACATTAAAGTTCAATGCTCTGCCACAACCTGTCGAAAATTAAAAAAATTTATTTTATTTTTCTTATTGTGGTTGCTAACGGTGGATCATGACTCACCTGTCCGACCCGAACAGCGGCAGGTAAGGGGCGCATCTCTTCATCAAATGTGACCAACATCCGTGGCTGCATCGCGGCCACCAGGTGGTACAGCATGTAGTGAGATTTCCCTAGCACAACTGTAACAGAACACGAACAATGGGCATGTATGGGCAATAGAACGTTTAAAGAATGAACTATAATTTCGTGCTCAAAATGTTGATTGGGTGAGACCGAGCTGTATTGGTATCAGTCAATCAATTAATTGGATCTAAATGACAGTCTTCTGTGTTTTGGGGGCGGGGGTAAACCCAATTCCATTCCATTGCTAGTATATATTTTGTATATTTTTATGTAGGTTGTTCCAAGTTTTATAATTGAATAACGTGGAATCTAATTTCATAACTGAACTTTCAACATCACATTAACAAGAGAAAGCTATGATTTATGAGTAAATGGGTCACTGGGTAAATAAGTGCGTGCGAACTATTGAATTTGTAGCTCCAACAGTTTGATTAGGGCCTACATCATTCAGGCCCATTCAGACATTGGCCTATCTTTGATGCTGCAGCTGCAGAGTTGTGCCTGTGACTTTCAGAAATGGGGCGTATGGGATTTATGGCACACTCATGTAGCCTGATAACTATCTATATTGCTTGTTAGAAGCACGACGGGTGTTTCATTGATGGAATAGCGAACAATGCAGATCCTGATCAGACTGTGCGGATACACAGGCTGTTCTTGATCTACACTGGTCGACCTATAGAAAGTAAGCAGAGGCTCACATATACGAATGGGGAACAGCTTGAGCCTGGTCAGGCTTCACTGTCTGATCTGGTATTTAATCGTTTCAACACCACAGGCCTGTATAGTGGTCTTGGCAAAAAAGTGTAGATGCAGATGAGTCAGCTCGTGATGATTTTTGAGAACAAAAACACCCCTTATTATAAATGGACTTGTCTGAAAATCATTTTGTGACAATTTGACTGGTTGAAAAATTAACATATCAAAATCCATTTCAGTAAATAGGGGTGAAAGGGTTAAAGCAGTCACAAACATATCATCCTCCCATATTATTATTAAGCTGGAAGCCCGTGTGTCATGATCTACATAACGATCAAACCAGGGTGCGAAATTAAGTCGCCCACTCACCAATTGTGATTTGAAATAAAGTCGAGTGAATGTAAACTAAGTTGAATAGTGCTCATTTTTGTTACTTTCAAACCCTGGAACCCTAAGATATCCATCGCCCATTTAACGACCAACCGTTATTCTACACTGTTTGCAAACACTGCTAGACAGGGCTGTGGTGTTGAAAGGGTTAAGACATCCATCGTAACCTACCGACCAACCCTGGCATACTTACTATTTTTAACATCTAAACATGAGACGAGGGCGGCCAACAGCCCGGCCACAGCCACAGGGCTCATCAAGGTGCGGTCACTGTGGTAGGGGCACAACGTGAGAGTGCCCTTGCCCAGATGGGTGAGGCCCTGGGCCATTCGGACCATGAAAAGGTTGTTGGCGTCTTTGGCATGGTAGACCGCCAGTTGTCGGAGCATGGCCGCTAGTCTCGCGTTGTTTGTACCTGCAATATGTATATGTATGTCGCGGTGACTGGAGAAATGGGGCTCATGTCTGGCCGACCTTCACCTACATGGCCCACAGGTCATAAGCGCAATTTTTCCAGCTCTATCACATTATGATGATACAGCAGTCTCAGGTCTGAGAACAATATACATGTACACATCTGCACAAATCAATTAGCGTCTACAGTTGTAACAATTACTGTTTGATGACGCAATCACCAGCTTAGCTCACATGATCATCAGCTATATACATCTCTCTATATTGGCCAATTTTCCTCCAAATGATATACATAGTTGATTTAGATACTTGAGCAAGTGAGCAGAGGCTTACAGATACCCCCAGCTGCCACCTGGACCGACAAACAAAAACTTTAATGCAAATATTTAAAAAACTTTAACGCAAATATCTAAGTAATTTTACCTGTCCTTGGACATGAAGGCCGCATGAGTGTGGTATGGAATGAAAATATGGATGATGATAAGGAAGTATATGAAGTTTGACGTCAATCCGACTCACCGTGGGTACCCGAATAATCAGAATGGGCGCGGCTAAATATCCAGGGATACAATTAGCTTCTGGTCTCTGAATACTATGTTTTGATCAGTTTTAATTTAAAAATACAAATCAAGATCAGGATCTACAGAGGTCACACATGTTGTAAAGGAATTTTATCAGCAGGT
Source organism: Conchocele bisecta (assembly GCA_029237695.1). Taxonomy (NCBI): domain Eukaryota; kingdom Metazoa; phylum Mollusca; class Bivalvia; order Lucinida; family Thyasiridae; genus Conchocele; species Conchocele bisecta. Next base: position 91,698,644 of record CM055273.1, read on the forward strand.
GTCCATATGAGATATGCCAAGTGATTTTGTACCTAAGAACATGTGCGCTATCTCCTGAAAAATAATTACTAAATATATGATATTTTTGCGTTGTAAGTTGATGAAATTTTCATAGTAAAAGTCCGCATTTTACTACGGAAATTTCGTCAACTTTCGACGTCATTTACAGAAAATATCACGGCGACTAAATATATTTCATGAAAAATTGTACATCATCTAAGGTACAAAACCGCATGGCCTGTCTCATGTATAAAACAGTAGTACAACACACCTGCGCCCACAAGGCCCATGGACAAGATGGAGTTGTGTGCCACCTCGGCATCGCTGTCGTGCGAGAATTTACTCAGCGTGTCGAGGATCTGTAGTTTCGGGTTCGACACAGAGATGAGTGCGAGAGCCAGCGGGACCGCTCGCCGTATACCCACTTCACCGTACCGTAACTGCAAACACACACAGATTTGGTTTGGTTTAACCCATTGCATTCTGAATACACCTTTATGGTATTGTGAATTGTTTTTAATATTTTATCTTTATTTTTGTTATTTGTCAATAAAAGTATATGTTGTGACCACTCCTTTGAACCGTCTCGATGGTTCAAATGGTGGTCACGACATATATATCAAAGAACAGAGAAATAAATTATTTAGGATTTTTCCACAAACAAAATAGCATATCCTCAGTATAAGTGAATGAGAGATATTTTACAGGACATTGGCTCGTCCGGTTACAACACTGGACGTCCGAGTATTTAAGTTAGTTTAGATTAGCTACTAACTATATTTAATTTTGTTGCAAATACGTTAATATCAGTAATTGAAGCTACAGAACTATGTAAAACTAGGCACTTCAATGGAAAGCCATGAGCTTATATAAACTTTCTCAGCACATACTCCAAGCTTACGCTGGAAATCATGCAGATTAATTTGCAGAGACTGAGCACAGCTCAGCCTCAAACAATATTTCTGATTTTGAGCATGACAACAGAGTATGCGTTCAGCCAGTTTGACAAGAACGAGCCCTGCAGAAAATGTCGTTCTGCAGGGCTCGTTCTTGTCAAACTGGCTGAACCCATACTCTGTTGTCATGCTCAAAATTGCCCGATACCGAGACGCCTTACCAAGTGACTAAATGAGCGGAAGCACATCTCGGCGCCGATGTCTTCGCCCATGGAGATGAGGGAGAGGCCGATGACCGCGATGCCCTGCTGGATGGTCAAGTCGGGCCCCGCGGGCTTCTCATCCTCCTTCTTCTCCTTACTCTCCTTCTTCTTCTTCTCCTCCTTGTTGTCATTCTTGTCCTGCAGGTGTGTCGTCATGTAGTGATTGGTTGAAGTGGTTGACTGATCCACTGATTGGTTGATCGCATACCCGCATAATCTCCCAATTTCCTAATGACTGGTTGATTGGGGTTGATTGATGTGTTTCGCTGTTATGTAGAGCTCCAGATCAGCTTTGTGTCTAAAGCGTACTATATCCCCTGCTTTCAAAATCATTGCATATTTTACTTTTACAAATGGATTATTATTTTTTTCATTACTAAATAGGGAACAAGTGATAAAAAAAGGGTGTCCGGTTTGGAGAGGTTCCACTGTAATGAACTGATTGGGGTCGATTGATTGACTGATAAATATACGCCATAAATGCCCGATATCTTAATGATTGGTGTAGATCGATTGATTGATCAATACCCGCCAAATGTCTTAATGATGCAACGATTTGGGTTGATTAATTGTCCGATACCTGCCAAACCTCCCAATGTCCTAAAGTCAAGCATTAGTGACTGTGTAATCAATTGAACGAGACCGATTGATTGATCGATTGCATACTAGCCAAACCTCCAAATATCCTAAGAGGCGAGAAATACAAATTCATAGATTGCTTATTTAATTAGGGTATACAAGATAAGCTATATTGTGAGCCAGCGAGACAGTTACAAGTTATTCAGTTTGCGGCCAGTGCAGCCCCAGATCAGCATGCGCATCCACTGAATGCATGCTGCTAGCTGATCAGAAAGAACACTAGCCGAAATCACAATAAGCCACTTTTTTTTGTGTCTGGCCATACCAGGATCACCTGGGGACCGTCCCCGTTTCACTAAACTTCGTAAGACTAAAATGTTCGTAAGTGCTAAATTATGATAGTTTGTAAGTTTCACATTAACAATGTTTTCTTGTAAACAATTGTTGGATTTACATTTATTGAGCATAGGCTGCATATGCAGAATATGCTCAATAAATGTAAATCCATCAATTGAGATTTCCAGCCGATCCTAAATTTGCACTTAACAAACATTTTTGTCGTACAAAGTTTAGTGAAACGGGCCCCTGGTCCAAAGCTCGCGAGTGTACAAACCTTTTCATCTTTCTTCTCATCGTGTTCTGAACATATATGTAGCAGATGTTGTACTTTCAACACATTCCCTGTACCTGTAAATCACAATGAACACGTGTGAAACATCAGCTCTTGGTAGAATTGGGGGGGGGGAGGGGGGGGGGGGGTTGGGGCTGAAAGCTGTCAGGAGTTGATTACATGAAATAGGCAGGACAATATGAAATTATGCAATCTATTATTTTTATCACTGGTGACCTTGGGCGGACGAAGCCCATATTCCACATATGTGTGTTAGTCCAATTGACTTCAAGACAACTGTGAAGTTTTATGAAGATATTCCAGGCAGTATCTGACTTATGCACAAAACAATGATTTTCTGCCCGCCAAAATATTTTCTGTAAAGATGTTTATTTGATTTATTGATATTTAACGGTCATCAACAGTTAAGATCATTTAAAGCTGTAAAGATGTCGAAAGCTGACGAAAATTTCATAGCAAATGCGAAATTCTATTCTGCATAAAAATATCGTCATCTTTAGACGTCATTTACAGAAAATATCACAGTTTCTGTAAATATTTTTCATGACAAATCACAAATGTTAATGTAACATGGCGTGTCGTGTATGTAACAAGTGACTTACCGGCGTAGGCACAGACGTCTACGAGCATGTAGGCCATCGATTTGAGGGGTTCTCCCACCACCTCCAGGGCGGCCAGAGTCGCATCCACCGCCTCCTGTTTACCTGGCATAGGAAAACAAAAAATGAACATGCATGCTTTGATAATAAACGAGGCAAAATTCCAAGTCCAAAAGGCGAGATATCCATGACCTGGGTGTCGAATCAACAATTGAAATAAATTTTGCGCATCTACTCATTATAAGAAATCTACATACCAAGTTTCAGGTCGGTTGCTATTACGATTTAAAAGTTTTACGAGTCACAATGCAAAATTGCCAAATTCTAAGTCGAAAAGGGGGAGATAATCCATGATCAGGGGTCGAATCAAAAATTGAAATAAACTTTGCGCATATACTCAACGTAAGGAAGGGTAAAACTACTGTCTGTTCCACGTTTTGCTGCCGACAAACTTTTGGCTATCACACACATTAAATTAAAAAAATATTTAAATGCAGGGTTCGACACTAACGCTAGTCCCATAGTCCGGTGCCCACTTGATTTGCTGGAGGACTACCGCATTTCGACAGCTGGCTAGTCCGTTGGATTAGTAGATTTTTCCAGAATGGCAAAACGCAAATTCTATTAATTTAAACAATATCACTCTTCGCTGACCATTTCATAGCAATTAGCATAAATGTCAGTTTTTTCATGATTTAAAAACTTTCCGCCAAGTTTGTTTACGCTTACAAAGTTATTTCCGGGTCAGACTTGATTATATGGTCCATCTGGAAAAAATGTAAATTCTCATTGGGTTGATCTCGTAATTTGTCTGAGTTGACCGATCACACACAGTGAATCAAATGTGTTCATCAATTTCTGCTTTGATTGGCTGATTTTGTTCAGAATTTGACGTAACAAGTGTTTGTATTGGCTGAGGCTGAGCATGTGATTATACTAACTGTAAACGTCAACATCGCCAATAGATCGTGTGCCCTGGTATGCGCATAGTGAAAATGAATTCAGCTGATATGCACCATTGTTTGGTAACTAAAAGTTCCTACATTGTTGAGTTGAGAGGCAACAGCTATGGACATTAAATTTTAACATTATTCATTGATCTGACACCTTGACTAAGAGAAATTTAAGCATCACCAACTGAAACGTAAAACAAAATTTCAAACCGGAAGTGAGCGTTGCTGACGTTTTTGGTTCATTGTCAGTGATGTTGTGACTATTAGTTGTATTCTAGACACTTTCCACGAGTAATTTGCGTAGTTGCAAGTTTCTTAATATTCCAGAAGTAATAAGTAAGCGGTTTCTGGAACACTAAACTAAATCTTCTAACAATAAAAGTAAATTGCGTTGTTGAATAACCAGTAGTCAACAGAACCAGTAGTTGGACAAAATAATTACATTCAACCCCATACCTGTGTCTTCACTAGCACTGATGTTAGCTGATTTTAGAATGAATTAGCACTGAATTTTTTGAAACTTTGATAGTTAGTTTGATTGATCAGGGTTTTTTTTTTATTGTAATTTACAATGGCCAATAATTTTTTATATGAGGTGGGCACACGGGCCCCACTTTAAAAATTCCTGGAATGAACACTGGGCCAGTAAATATCGCCAAATAGCAAGCCCGACTATATTTTGAAAAGAAGGTTACTTTTTGTATAATTTGTTCACGTCGCATCATTTATATTCCTATTACAGAACATCTTTTAATTCTTTGTAACATTGCCTTCCCACCAACCCGGGTGACCCATTTAATTATCATTTTTATTTACTAGTTTATATTTACACACAACCGTCTGTTTGCTGATAGTATGAATGTTTTTATTCCAGGTAGGGGCGGTTTATATCCTATTAGCCAACAAATCTCGTTTTACTTCTCAGACTAACTGTACTGAAACATAGGACGTGCACTTTTACTTGCAGGTGGCATGAACGCAGGATAGATGGATTATCTTTCAATAAAAAAAGGCACAACATAGGTAGGGATGTTCCATTTCAGTCAAAAAGACCGGTAAATATTGTGCTATTTCTATTTCGGTTATATTACATTTTAAAAGTTTGGTCCAGTGAAAATTGGTTCGGGGCAGTGAAAATTGAAAAGTCACTGGCCCGACTGGCTTGTGATTTCCACATCCTAAATTCTTTGACTGACATGGATGTTCAATACAGTGTACATAATGTAGTCTAGATGGTCTATGGTGTAATGGACGATTATTCTAGCGCCCGTTTTCAAAGACAACGATGAAATGTAAATGCTTGGATTTAACAACGGCACTGGCTCGATGACCTTGTATGCCGTAGAATAGTTTTATATACTTGTAAAATACAAAAGTATGGCTATGGCGGACAGTCTGCTTCTGGTATGTCGGAGGCATGAAAGAAATGAATGATGTTTCAAATTTATGCCCTTCGACTTACTATAGGATATCAAATCTAACTGGAATTATTTGATAAATGATTCACAAAACTATGACTAAATGACTTGGAAATGTGCAGCACTTATGACAGCCCTCGTTTGGGGTACATACACCTATGTAACTGATTTTTTTTATGTACATGCATATAACGTTCGTAGGACCATCAACTTTCTCGGAGGACTACCAACATTTTGAAGTCACTAGTCCTGTGGACTACCCGGTAAAACAAGTTAGTGTCGAACCCTGAAATGTAAGTACTTTTTCATCAATAACAAAAAAGTCGCCCTCCATAAAAAATATTTATTTGATAAAATTTCATCAAATATTGATTTTATTGTGAAAAACAATTTTTCTCAGTAGTCACAGCCATAATTATGTCGGAGTAATCCCTACCTAGGTAGTTGAGCGCGAGCCCGAGGGCCAGGTAGCGGGCATACGTGTCCTTGAGGTCCGCGTCTGATCGCTCCATCATCGTCTGTAGGATGGTGGACGTGACATCGCCGTTACACTTGGACACGGATATCATACCGCAGGCCAACGCCGCTATACCCAGGATCTGTGGGCGAAGTTTAGTGGAATACTCTGTAGCCGATTTCATCAAAATTGCAAAGTATACTTTGCGGGAGTAATCATTTATTTTTCCCGAAATGCATTATCTCATATAGAACTAACGACTGCATATATTTGATGATTAAAAGTATGCAAAATGGCTGTGATAATGTAATAAATTCAGTATAATAACAAGAAACGAGGCAAAGCCACGAAGGCCAGGTTTTTTCCAAGCATAGACACTTGGATAACATAATTATACCCACTTTTTGTAGACTAGATGGCCGTGGCCTGCATGTCGCGCCTTGGGGCGAGGCATGGACACTAAAAAAATAGATATAGTAGATGGAAAAACTTTAATCAAAAAACTTTAACCGGAAACACGGACGAACGGACGGACGTATGCCAAAATGCCGACGATATCGCGCTTTCCGCAAGCAGGTGTGACAATGATGATAAACACCCATGTGAAGTATCAAGGTATTGGGTGAAGCAGTTGCAGAGATATAGTACACGAAAAAACTTTAACAAAAAAATTCAAAGTAATTTGAACTTGACATAGGGCACAGGATCGCGCTTTCCGCAAGCAGGTGCGACAATGATGATAAACACCCATGTGAAGTATCAAGTATTGGTGAAGCAGTTGCAGAGATATAGTACACGAAAAAACTTTAACAAAAAAATTCAAAGTAATTTGACCTCGACATTGGGCACAGGATCGCGCTTTCCGCAAGCAGGTGCAACAATGATGATAAACACCCATGTGAAGTATCAAGGTATTGGGTGAAGCAGTTGCAGAGATATAGTACACGAAAAAACTTTAACAAAAAAATTCAAAGTAATTTGACCTTGACATTGGGCACAGGATCGCGCTTTCCGCTAGCAGGTGCGACAATGATGATAAACACCCATGTGAAGTATCAAGGTATTGGGTGAAGCAGTTGCAGAGATAGAGTACACGAAAAAACTTTAACAAAAAAATTCAAAGTAATTTGACCTTGACATTGGCACAGGATCCCCCCGCGCTTTCCGCAAGCAGGTGCGACAATGATGATAAAACACCCAGTGAAGTATCAAGGTATTGTAAGCAGTTGCAGAGGATATAGTACACGAAAAAACTTTAAAACAAAAAAAATTCAAAGTAATTTGACCTTGACATTGGTCACAGGATCGGCGCTTGCTTTCCGCAAGCAGGTGCGACAATGATGATAAACACCCCATGTGAAGTATCAAGGTATTGGGTGAAGCAGTTGCAGAGACATAGTACACGAAAAAACTTTAACAAAATTCAAAGTAATTTGACCTTGACATTGGCACAGGATCGCGCTTTCCGCAAGCAGGTGCAACAATGATGATAAACACCCTCCCATGAAGTAATAACAAGGTATTGGTGAAGCAGTTGCAGAGATATAGTACACGAAAAAAGTAAAAAAAACTTTAACAAAAAAATTCAAAGTAATTTGACCTTGACATTGGGCACAGGGGCCGCACGGTTGGGGGTTAGAATGAAAATATGGATGATGATAAACACCCATGTGAAGTTTCAAGGTAATGGGCGAAGCAGTTGCAGAGATATAGTATAATGAAAAAGTTTTAAAACCAAAAAACTTTAACCAGACGTACGTTAAAAAGTTAACGTTGAAAATGGCTAAGTCAATTACATGTACGTAGAAATAATAGGTGAAGGTAAAAAAATGGTCACATGTTGGATAGTTGTATGTGGTAGGCACCCCTTGGTTATGAAGCTGTGAAAGTTTGGTGGTCCTAGGTGGTACAGTACCAAAGAAATGGACTTAAACACAAAAACTTAACATTGTAAACGCGAAAACTTAACATTGAAAATGGCTAAGTTGACTACGCGGAAAAAATGGGTCAAGTTAAAAAAAAAGTAACATGTTGGATAGTGATATGTGGTGGGTACCCCTTGATTATGAAGCTGTGAAAGTTTGGTGGTCCTAGGTGGTACAGTAACAAAGAAATGGACTCAAACACGAAAACTTAACATTGATTGTGGACGCCGCCCACCGCCCGCCGCCCGCCCGCCGCCCGCCTTTCGCCAATCCAATAGCCTGGATTTTTTTTCAAAAAACCTGGCTAAAAATTAATAAATTTATCCTTAAATTGAAAATTTCTCCCTCAAAGTATACTTTGCTAGATAAGTATACTTTGCAATGTTGGTGAAATAGGCTACAGAAGAGTGGCAGTGAGAAAGGAACACAGAATTGTCAGATGATGGATTGCTCATAGTATGATTGATATTAGCTGCACATTTTCCACTTTATAGGCAACAGGTTGCACTATATCGCTACACCACGTTACACAGTAAAAATGTGTGTAATAGCATTTAAACTTTGCACACTAAAATGTAGAAAAAAATGTGCAGGGTGTTGACGTTCATACTTCACTATATTGTTATTGAGAGACAATTCTACAATAGGACACAAAACTATTACCATAAACTTGCCTAATAAAGTGTGTATTAGCACAAAGTAGTAAGTAAACACTTTAAACACATATTTTGAAAGTCTACTCCGTCATAGTGCTTAATATGTAATGAGAGCTATGTACGTACTCAGAACTATATCGATATGTGCCAGAGATAACAAACAAATAAGGTTTAATATTCCAGCAACAGCTAAGGTCAGTTAGAGACAGGAGCTTGGTTAGTCTCATGGGCTCATCTGGTTCTACACTGTATGAATTGGGTTAAGCATGTGCTTAACCCTTTAAACACTACAGACCTATGTAGCGGTGTTGCCAAACAGTGTAGAACCAGATGAGCTGGCTCGTAATGAGCCAACTCATCAGGATCTGCACTTTTTGTAAAAAAAATCATCTTTTTAAAAACAAAACCATTTTATAAAAGGACTAGTCTGAAAATTATTTTGTGACGATTGAATTGGTTGGAAAATTAACATAACACAGTGTACTCCAGTTATTATGGGATGAAAGGGTTAACAAGGTCATGAGAAACATACGTCGGTACCACAATTCATTTGTATTACCCTAGTGAACAATTACCTCAACTGAAGATTTAGAATCGCCGAGTACGGGCAATATTAACTGGAGGACATCATCTCTGTTGGAGCCTGCATACGCCAAGCCAAGACTGAAACAATCAAGTCATGTGGCTGTGACTGGAGATATAGGGCTTATAGGATTTGTGACCACTGTAGCTCCTGATCAAATAGCACACGCCTGTAGCCTGGTAACAACCTATATTGCTTGTTAGCAGCATAATGGGCATTTCATTGATTGCACATCAATGAAATGCCCATCATGCTTCTATTAATGCACAGGCTGATCTGGATCTACACTGGTTATAAAACCCACCAGCACAATTTCTCCAGTCACAGCCACATATACAGACTGGGTGGGGAAGGTGGGAGTACAGTCTACATTACAATCGTTACCTCAAACTCTTAAGTCAAACTACTGATAACTCAGTCAAATATAGTGAAATTCTTGGTCCCAAGTACAGGTTTTCCTATATAATAAGTTAATAACTCTCGTTAACTTATTTTCCTCAGTGCCCTGGAGTAAATGAGTGTAGACTGTACGTGTTCTTATCAACGACTAGATGGCCACGGCCTGCATGTCGTGCCCACCGAGGCATTTGATAGTACTAAACAACTTTTTACAAGCTTTGATAGTACACTGAAAAACTTTAACCGGTGCCATTGGAAATGATTCTAAAGTGCAGTCAAACTACATTTTTCTTGAGAAATTCGGCTCCCACATTCTATGGTTAATTCCTTAAAAATCCAATATGTGAACAGTAACTTATACGAAATGCTACACAATATAAGTTATACAAAATGCTAAACATTAATACGTATACAAAATGCTACACAATATAACTTATACAAATTGCTACACAATATAACTTATACAAATTGCTACAGAACCTCACCCTATAATAGCTCCGGTGCGCATGGTAGCGCTGTTGTGCATCACATAGTCAGACAGGAGGGCCAGGGCGGGGTCACACTCATTCCTCACCCCCGAGTTCACGATACCACACGCCAGCAGGGCTCCCGCCTGCAAACAAAGTCAAAGTGAATGGGTTTAACGTCCCAGCAACAGCTAAGGTCATATAGCGACGCAACAACAGTTTAAAGTCTCATCCGACAGACCAGTGGGATGGAAATACTATTTAACCCTTACACCGCTATCTTATTTTTGTTGTTGTCTGCTGTTTATTTTCTATGTTCCATTTTTATCATCAAAAACATGCTTTAACAGAACTTTAGAATAATTTACAACATGCTTTGACAGCACTTCAGAATCATTTCCAATGATTCTGAAGTGCTGTCAAACCATGTTTTTATTGAGAAATAAGGCAAGATATAAAAGCAACAGCAGACGACAATTGTTGTGCGTAGCGGTCTAAGGGTTAAGCGTTTGTCACACCTAGGGTGAGGATTGAACTTGTTACAAAGCATAGGTAAAAGGGTAATTTTGGAGGAAAAAAAGTGGATGAACGTTGGTTGGATTGGATGTAGAGCTAAATTGTTTGTATAACATACTGGGAGCCGTTTCACTAAACTTCGTAGGACTAAAATGTTCGTAATTGCAAAAGTATGATAGTCTGTAAATTTCACATTAACAACGTTTTCATGTAAACAATTATTGGATTTACATTTATTGAGCATAGGTTGCAGCCTATGCTCAATAAATGTAAATCCATCAATTGAAATTTCCAGACGTTCCGAAATTTGCACTTACAAACATTTTATTTGTACCAAGTTTAGTACACCAGATGGTGACCAAGTATACTGTGCACTAAGCAAATTATTGCACGACAAATACGTTTTACAGCGGTCTAAGGGTTAAGCGTTTGTCACACCTAGGGTGAGGATTGAACTTGTTACAAAGCATAGGTAAAAGGGTAATTTTGGAGGAAAAAAAGTGGATGAACGTTGGTTGGATTGGATGTAGAGCTAAATTGTTTGTAGAACATACTGGGAGCCGTTTCACTAAACTTCGTAGGACTAAAATGTTCGTAATTGCAAAAGTATGATAGTCTGTAAATTTCACATTAACAACGTTTTCATGTAAACAATTATTGGATTTACATTTATTGAGCATAGGTTGCAGCCTATGCTCAATAAATGTAAATCCATCAATTGAAATTTCCAGACGTTCCGAAATTTGCACTTACAAACATTTTATTTGTACCAAGTTTAGTACACCAGATGGTGACCAAGTATACTGTGCACTAAGCAAATTATTGCACGACAAATACGTTTTACAGTGAAAAAAGCGGCTTCATCATGGATTGTAGTCAATTTGGTTGATTTTCGAGTATAATTGATCATCCTGTGACACTCCATAGTGAGATTTACCTTGATATAATCCTCGGACGAGTAGAGATATTTGTCTATCTGTGTCAGTCCGCCGTCGACGTCCCACAACAAGATGAGTCCGAGCGAGGCGGTGGCACTCAGCATGCCGTGCTCCTTGTTCTTGTACAACCACTTATTGCCGTCCTCCATCAATAGTTTATCCTGCCCGAATGCTGCGTTCACGAACCCGTTCACAAACGAGGCGGACAGGTTCTGTCGAGCTGAGTCGACATTTGACGGTCCGATAGATCCTCCTGAAATGTGGCGGTGATTATTTGTTAGTGACCTTCACTGGAGAAATATTGGATCTTGCATCGGCGATGATTTAATATACTTATTAAACAAGTTCACTGATTTCATTAGAAACGAGGCTATGCCGTGTTTCTTATGAAATCAGTTTTATACACATCATGTTAAAGCAACACAAGTGTTAGATTCTATTTACTTATTGCATAAGCACATCATCTAACATTAAAGCAACCAATCAATCGTCACAAAATCACCTTCAAACTAGTACATTTATGAAAAGGGGGTGTTTTTGTTCTCAAAAATATGAAAATTATTTGCAAAAAGTGCAGATCCTGATGAAACGGCTCATCATGAGCCGTTTCATCTGGATCTACACTGTTTTCCAATACCACTATACAGGCCTGTGGTGTTAGTAAAGTAAAGATAATATTTTTCTTACAACTAAGAATTTTAATAGGACAAATCAGTAAAGTGTGTGCGACTGGAGACATGGGGCTTATGGATTTTGCGACCAGTTTATATCCAGATCAACCTGTCCATCCACACAGTCTGAACAGGGTCTGTACTGTTCACCATTCCATCAACGAAACAGTTATCAGGCTACGAGTGTGTGCTATTTGATCAGGAGCTACACTCACTCGTCACAAATCCCATAAACCCCATTCTTCCAGTCATGATTTAAGAGCATGGTAAAACTTATGTCAAAAGTATTTTATTATGATTTTTATTGATAAAAAAACTAGTACATGATTTGCTAGCAATATATTTTCATTCATTGAAAGCAAAAGAGAGTGTCTTCAACATCAGGACTGACAGTAAGGAGTATGTGAAATAAAGATAATTGGTAGAAAATAAATGAGAAGGAAACTTACGTGTGGGTTCAAGATGTGACTTGTATATATCTTCCGGAACTTTAGGTTCCATAATGTCCAACTGGAATGATAACAAGACTGGCATACATAATACTGGACCTGGCGGCCGTTTCACTAAACTGCGTACGACTAAAATGTTCATAAGTGCAAATTTAAGATCGTCTGGAAATGTCAATTGATGGATTTACATTTATTGAGCATAGGCTGCATATGCAGCCTGTGCTCAATAAATGTAAATCCAATAATTGTTAACAAGAAAACATTGTTAATGTGACATTTACAGTCTATCATAATTTTGCACCTACAAACATTTTATTTGTACAAAGTTTAGTGAAATGGGCCCCAGATGGTGAATACTTGATATTGATACAAAGTTAACTTTCCATCTACAACAAGTGGAGCGCCGTGGCGTAATGGTTAGTGTGTCGGACTACTGATCCAAGGGTCGTGGGTTCGAGCCTGACTAGCGGCGTGCGTTGTGTCCTTGAGCAAGACACTTTATCCACACTGCTCCAGTTCACCCAGCTGTAAATGGGTACCGATAATTCGTAATTGCTCTGTAAATACGAATTACCGGCTTCTCTCAAAAATCTCTACCTCCGTTCTTTCTCCCATTCTTGGGAGACGGCATGCAAGGTCCTAGAGCCAGTGCCGCCGTTAAATATAAGCTAAAAAAATAAAAAAATCTACAACAAAAGGTGAAATGTGAAAGGATTTAACGTCCCAGAAACAACAATGGTCATATAGAGACAGGACCTCGGATTTACGTCTCATACGATGTGGTCTAGGGGTAGAGCATGGGATACAAGTTCCATCCCCACATGAGGTATGAATAAATACTGTCATAGTATGTCCATCCCACTGGTCTTTCGGTAGATAACTAAAGTCCCGTCTCTATATGATATTAGATGTTGATCTCGTATACTAATACAAATTACAACAAGAACTGGCATCGTTAAACGAAGCTAATCCCCTCACTGGCAGCCTTAATAAAACAAGAATCATGTCCTCAGTGACCTTGACCAGTCGGACGTGGGTCGTATGCAAAACGACAAAGCAGCATCCCAAGACACACATCGTGGCCAAATATTATAAAAATCAGTGAGTTATTGAAAAATGAAAGGTGTTACTAACATACGTATGCACGTACATGGACTAATGCTATATACACTTTTGCCTATCGACGATCGGATAATCAATTGAGGCAAAATGACCTCCATGTGTACCCACCTCCCTGGCCAGTGCGAGGAAGTTGTTGTTGAGGTGGGTGTTGGACATGATCTCCGTGAGTTCATCTAGCTCCTCCGTGTCCTCGCTCAGCTCCAGGTACATCTGTTGCCGCCCCAGCATGAACGCTAGCTGCTTCTGTATCACCCTGCATGGGCAATATACTGATTGATCGATTGATTGGCGCTTTACGTCCATTCAATGACAAAGTCATATGTGGCTGTGACTGGAGAAATGGGGATTATGGGTTTTGCGACCAGTGCAGATCCAGATCAGCCTGTGCATCCAGTCTGATCAGGAGCTGCACTGTTGGCTATTTCATCAATGAAACACCCGTCAAACTTCTAACAAGCAATACAGATTGCTAGCATGCTACAGGAGTGTGCTATTTGATTAGGACCTACACTGATCACAAATTCCATAAGCTCCATTTCTCCAGTCACAGACACATTTGTGATTACAATAACTATAGGATCAACAACCCTAACCTACATAAAACAGAAAACACACGGAATGCTCAGTCACTTAGTTGTTTTAAAACCAAAATAAAAACAATCACAGACAAGGTTCCAAGTTATTATTACAGTGGTCAACGGCATATGCAAGTAATACACACAGGTGGAAGACTCGGACCTACGACACCAAAAAAATGCCTATTAAAAAAATCCCATTACCCCACCCACTTGGTCTCGTACATTACCATCTTCTATTTATAGAAGGTGGGTATGAATATGGCTATTATAGAAAGAGCCCTCTATTTTCCGATTCGCACACAATAAACATCGATTAAATGTATGAAATAATGTCTCTGGCAATCGATAAAGATATTAGGTGTGTGAATATACTCGCTTCAAATCGCTGTTTCAAGTATTTATTGAGTTATTCGCGTTTTGATTACCCCATCCAAAGCGAAAGTTGCGTGTACGAAAGAATCTCACACAGAATCGGAGGCCGTCCGGCGTGGATTATCGGTCATATTTGGCCGATAGCTGATCGCCAGCTCAAACTAAAGTGGTGCACCATGACCATATACATTAGAAACTCCAACCATACAAAGTTCGTACAATTGTGATCTTTCACCGATCTAAAAAACACTTTTTTGTCTAATTTCGTTCATTATCTGGAACCGGGTCAATGCACCATCTTCCATAATACAACCGGAAGCGTCTATGTAAAGAACATCTCTGATTGGCTAAATCTAAACTGTAATGACGTCATTCAACCTATTTCGGGATTCCCGAAGACATAATCTGATAGTACGCAAATCATGAATGAAAGTAGAAAAAAGGTGTTTTTTAGATCGGTGAACGATCACAATTGGACGAACTTTGTATGGTTGGAGTTTCTAATGTATATGGTCATGGTGCACGACTTTAGTTTGAGCTGGCGATCAGTTATTGGTCAAATATGACCGATAATCCACGCCGGATTGCCTCCAATTATGTGTGAGATTCTTTCGTACACGCAAATTTTGCTTTGGATGGGGTATACACAATGCGAATAACTGAATAAATGCTGGAACGAGCGATTTGAAGTGAATATATTCACACACCTAATACCTTTATCGATTGCCAGCGACATAAATCATACATGTAGTCGATGTGTATTGTGTTTGTGCGAGTCGGAAACGAGAGGGCTCTTTCTATAATGGCCACAATGTTATCCACCTTTCTTTATATAAGATGGTAATGTACGAGACCAAGTGGGTGGGGTATTGTGATTTTTTTTTAATAGGCATTTGTTTGGTGTCATAGGTCCGAGTCTTCCACCTGTAGTAATACATACACGACTCCGGACAAAATGCAGTGCTCTTAAAGGTAGGCACAAAATGTTCTTTATAGGAATTAAATAAGTGTATAATTATGTCACTATTCCACCAGTTCTAAAAATTACAAGTGCCCGCTTTACAAATATAATCATTTATTAATTATCAATTTACTGTTAGCGACGCGCGGCGGTAACAGTCTATTTTGATAATGTGCGGGGATGACGACTTTCACATCACGGCTTGCGGTGCGCATTATACTACGCGCGCCAGTAGGCTTCCCAATATGTAAACAAGAATATCAACATGTGGAAACGTCCAGGACGGAAATTGTATGAAACGGCGTTGGCCAAAAAAAGGCGAAATGTCTGAGGGACAGGCAGTACAGAGAGAGAGTGGTTAATATTGGCGACCAGATTACCAAATGGAAAGAGTTACGTGGAGATTTAGATTTGGACTCGAACAGAGATTTTTCTTCTCAACTTCCAATACGTGTCACGTGACACGCATTGGTAAAAATAGCACGAGGTCGGAAAATAACCTTTCTGGTTGCGGCATATAAAATGCGATTTAACACCAATTAACACGCGCCGTAATTAAAAATAACTCGTTAGTGGGTATAGACAAATGGCTCATATAAGGCATGACAGAAAATGAAAAGTAGTAGTACAGTGTGCTGCGTGGGCATGTACCTTTAACTATGACCTATATTGCAAAAATATTGTTGAATCGCCAAATTGTATCTGTGGTCAAGTTGAAGATGCCACTCTCCTGTCCAAGATATGCACTACATAGACACCAACTAGTAGATGATATACACGCACATTGTCAACCGATCCTCCATACTATACTCTATGGTAATATACAACTGGACGATCCAAGTAACGAAACAATATTTACAGCTGTAAGAATGTACAAAGAGACACCTTGTAAATTACTGTGTGGGTAATTCTGATGGGTGTTATTTGTATTTATATCTGATGGTACGTGTTATTTGTATTTATATCTGATGGTACAGTCTGTTTGTGATTGCTAGGCATGTAAAGAGGTGTTGCAGTGGTCATATGACTGATTTGCAGTGGAGCATCTCTATGCCCGACGCCCTGGGGACGTTCCAGGGTGTCCGGTTTGGAGGGGTTCCACCGTGTCTGCTGTTTTACATCATCACGACAACTAAGACTTAATGTGGGTGTGGGTGGTTTGGAGGGGTTCCACCGTGTCTGCTGTTTTACATCATCACGACAACCAAGACTTAATGTGGGTGTGGGTGGTTTGGAGGGGTCCCACCGTGTCTGCTGTTTTACATCATCACGACAACCAAGACTTAATGTGGGTGTGGGTGGTTTGGAGGGGTTCCACAGTGTCTGCTGTTTTACATCATCACGACAACCAAGACTTAATGTGGGTGTGGGTGGTTTGGAGGGGTTCCATTCCACCGTGTCTGCTGTTTTACATCATCACGACAACCAAGACTTAATGTGGGTGTGGATGGTTTGGAGGGGTTCCACCGTGTCTGCTGTTTTACATCATCACGACAACCAAGACTTAATGTGGGTGTGGGTGGTTTGGAGGGGTTCCACCGTGTCTGCTGTTTTACATCATCAAGACTACCAAGACTTAATGTGGGTGTGGATGGTTTGGAGGGGTTCCACAGTGTCTGCTGTTTTACATCATCACGACAACCAAGACTTAATGTGGGTGTGGGTGGTTTGGAGGGGTTCCACCGTGTCTGCTGTTTTACATCATCACGACAACCAAGACTTAATGTGGGTGTGGGTGGTTTGGTGTGAGAACATACTTTTTTTTTTCTCGAACTGCTACTGTGGATTTTTTCTCTATTTTGTTCTCTATTTTTGTTTTATAATAACAAACTAAAATAGTTGTATTTCCGTTTTTTTGGTTTTCGTTAAAATTATTGGTTAATGCATGTATATTTACATATTGTCATCTACAATACATCTACCGGGTATCGCAGGAAGCAGAAACTATGAGCATAAAGCAAGAATAAAATCCCATTCTATGCTAATGGCAGTACTAATTATGTTTGTTATGTCCTGGTTCCTGCAGCCTGTGATACCAAGCCACATGCTAGGGAGAGGATTTATATTATAAGCTTGCTTTCAATCCATTCCCCATTTGTATAATTCTGTATATAGTATGATTGATGCCTTACTTGTAAATAATATACAAATAAAATATGTTTAAACCAACCTACATAACTATTGTCTGTTCCACGAAGTGCTGCCCAAAATTTATTGCTATAAAAACACTCCAAACTGCTTATTTTTTTATATAAAACAATGTCAAACTATTTTTTAGAAATGAGCCTACTTTTTATTTCAAGAAAATCCGTCTAATAACAAAGTTATTTCGAATAAACAGTCATGGATGGGCTTTTGCCTTATAAATTCATTTCACCGAATTAATGACGTATATATGGTGTTCCCAAGTCATACCATTAGAGAATGTAGATTTACACCGGTGTCGATGTGCGAGGATATGTGCAATTAATTTTGCGTGGTAGGAACAGCGTGCCAACCTCAGCTTGGCGTTGTCAATAGATACGAAAGCTGTAGCAGATGATGACGACATGTTGTATTTTGACCAAATTCTCGGCATTTTCTTCAGGAATTCTTGTACGAACACCGAGAAATGGAGGCTCGATTCCTTTATTTTTCAACCTGGCAAGATTTGCTCTCATAAATAGAAGGTTAGTGTCTTTTTTTTAATGATGAAATCCAAGCAGTTCGATGCTAGAAAAATGTTGAAAATCTGACCGCACGTGACATTTTAACATTGCAACCCTGCATTCAATTCTTGATTTATGGCTATTACTTCATTATAGGACCGAAATTCAAAAAATAAAAAGATGGCTCATTGCTAAATTTTGCTGGAAAATGATTTTATGCCAAAAAATAAGAGTTTTAGGGTGTTTAAATAGGTGTAAAAGTTGGGCAGGTTAACGTGAAACAGACAGTAATTTATTTTATCCATTTAAGTTTGTCTCATTGTGTATCTATTTGACCACATCAATTTACACAACTATGATTTGGATATTAAGCAACATTTTCTATAGCTGCCATCAGAAGTTGAAACACCAGTAACTGCCGAAAGGAGTGTGCTTTTTTATCAGAAGCATTTCTTCAGTCACAGCCACATATACAGATGGGAGTGTACCTGGGGGAGCACCGTACAACAGCACTGAAATTACAGTACAAACATTCAGCACTGAAACACAGTGTGCTGATCTAGTTCCCGGCACCATTACAACATTGGGTGTGAAAATCTGAAATATATGTGTTTAACCCATTAAAGACGGGATACAATTATAGTAGTATGAAACATTTATGAGAAAAAATCTTGATTTTCTTTATTTCATCTTGAAAGTATATGTTGTTACCACTCGTTTGAACGGTCTCAACAACATATACCTTAATGGAGAAAAAACAAAATAATGAGATTTTATTTTACAAAAAGTATCGTATGAGTAGACTGAAATGGGTTAATCATAACACAGGGATTCCGCTGGGGAAAATAAAAAAAATCGCCACTTCAAAAAAAAATAAAACAATTGGCGATAAAAAATTACAATTTTCAAAAAACTTTCTTTTTTTTCGATTATTTTTCGAAAATTGTAATTTTTTATCGCCAATTGTAATTTTTTATCTCCATCGGAATCCTGATAACAATGTAGATCCTTAGCAGATTGTTAAATGTACTAAAATGTACAAACATACTAAATTTGGTTAAGATCCATCAAGTAGAACTTGCATGAACAAGAATACGGAGTCAAAATTAAGGTGGCAGCCAAGGTGAGATAACTTGTCGCTATAATCTGAAAATCATTTAGGTTGCTTGCAGGGTTTGACTAACTTTTGGGCTAGGAATTCCACAACATGAACATCCCGATTTTTACATTATGTTGAATAGAATCTTTTTAGTTTAAACAATATTTATTTCAAGTTGTGGCAAGTGATATATATATACATACAATTGAGAACAGGATTAGGAAACAAGCTTTTACACTTATGTGAATTCTTCTCGTGAATCTTTTTGAAAGTAAAGGGATTCCTCCTACTACAAAACAGGGGTCTTTGGACTCCCGGAAGACTGAGTGTCGGAGAACTTATAAATAGAGAATAGTAGGTTAGTGCCGTGAATGGGAAAAAACATCTGGTAAGGCTCAAGAATTTCTTTATTTCTCATCAGAAGTATATGTTGTGACCACTCATTTGAACCGTCTGTCGTCGAGACGGTTCAAATGAGTGGTCACAACATATATTTTGGTTCAGAAATAAGGAAAATAGATAGAGAATAGTAGGTTAGTGTCGTGAATGGGAAAAAATATCTGGCAAAGCTCAGGAAACGGGATGGGCGGGGCTCTGCTGAGCACATCCCGTTTCCGTGCCGCGCCAGAGACGGTTCAAATGAGTGGTCACAACATATATTTTGGTTCAGAAATAAGGAAAATAGATAGAGAATAGTAGGTTAGTGTCGTGAATGGGAAAAAATATCTGGCAAAGCTCAGGAAACGGGATGGGCGAGGCTCTGCTGAGCACATCCCGTTTCCGTGCCGCGCCAGATATTTTTTCCCATTCATGGCACTAACTTACTATTCTATTTATCCCGTCAACACCTTCAAATGGCTGTAAAATGCAAAAATTGTATTGACTGGATATCCAAAATGTTTCACGGCACCGTGTTTCACGGCACATACGCACTGTGTTGACGGGATAAAAATGTTTCAAGGCACCGTGTTTCACGGCACATACGCACTGTGTTGACGGGATAAAAAGAGCTATTGCGTAGACAAGGATACAGAATGCAAAACAAATAGCCGCCAAGGGGAGGTAACTCAATGGGAGAAAATCAATAAAGTACTCTTGTCACAATAAACGTATGTAGTGAATTTGGTTAAGATGTATCAAGTAGAACCATTGGCTGCATCAAATACTTACACATCTTTACAGGAGGTGAAGATATCCTCGATGAGTTTAACATCGTTGAGTTCCATGGCGAAGCGCATGGCCTGCGGATATTGTTTGAACTCCCTGTACAGCTCCACGGCCGTCTTCAGGAGGGTGATGTTTTCTGGGTCAGGGACGTACGGCACACAGCTGAAATAGTGACAGTGAATGGGTTTAACATCCCAGCGACAGCTAAGGTCATACAGTCATGACCACAGTTTAAAGTCTCATCCGACAGACGGTGGGATGGAAATACTATGTAAGAATTGTTGAAACTATGGTGAGGACTGAACTCACAACCTCTAGTTTTGAAGTCCAATGTCATATCTCCTAGGCCACAGCCAATCGAGATGTGCAATATCTCCCGAAAAATATTTAGAAATTTTACGATATTTTACTTAAATGACGTCAAATGTTGACAAAATGTTCAGAGCAAATGTGGCATAGAATTGAATTCCACATTTGCTATGAAATGTTTTGCAACATTCAAAGTATTTTACAAAAAATATCACAGTTTCTGTAATATTTTTCAAAATCACATGGCTGGTTTCATGGTGAATGGCATAATTTGTACATGTGTATACATTATTTGCATTATATACAGAACGTTAATTTGCATAACAGGGCAGGGGGCCGTTTCATTAAACTTTGTACGACTAAAATGTTCGTAAGTGCAAAATTAGGATCGTCTGGAAATTTCAATTGATGGATTTACATTTATTGAGCATATGCTGCATATGCAGCCTATGCTCAATAAATGTAAATCCAATAATTGTTTACAAGAAAACAGTGTTAATGTGAAATTTACAGACTATCATAATTGTGCACTTACAAACATTTTAGTCGTACAAAGTTTAGTGAAACGGTCCCCAGGACAGGCAACTGTTTCATTATAAATGGAAAATAATAAAGTTAAGTATAAGACTGAGACACATTTGTTTGAACTAAATAAATTAAGGAAACTGATGTGTATTTTAGTCAACAGGATTGATAAGCAACTGGAGAGAGTGAGCATGGGCTGGTCCGATCAACAAAGTCATTTGGCCTTGACCTTGAGCATGAAAGCCGCATGTGTGGACTATAGAATGAAAATATGGACGATGATAAAGAAGGAAGTTTCAAGCCAATACTACTTAAGTTGCAGAGGTCATGGGTACAAAAGTATGCCGGGGTATAGTAATAAAAACGTTCAACACAGAAAGACAGTGTCCTAATATGCATCCTCCCATCACACACATTCAGAGCTCCAGATTATGTGTAATTGCCGTATTTTACGCACTTATTTAGCTTAATACGCATTGATTATCAACAGTGGGGGTACAAAATACTCACAGCAATGTGAAAATACGCATTGATATTCAAATTGAGTAGTGGAAATACTGTAAAAAAGTAAAAAATGTAATTAGTTGAGCTGCAAAAAGCAAACACTTGCAGCTGAACTAAGTAAATGTTCAATTGTATTACAGTATAAATAAGTGAAGAAGTAATAATACACTCAAACAAGTGAATGTTTAAATTTATTTTATGTTTTGATCATTTGTTCCCTGCTTAATAGTGAAGAAAATCAATAATCCATTTGTAAAATAAAATACATATTTAATTTGAAATCAGGGGGTACAATCCTCTTTAGACACAAAGCTTATCTGGAGCTCTGCACGTTGAAGACATCACGACGCACCTTGTGAGGTAGAGACAGACGCGGCTGAAGGCGGTGTCATCGACGTACTCGTGCAGCAGGTCAAGCCTCTCTATCTCCATGAGGAGGTCGCAGGCCTCTGCCTCGGCGTTGTGGGCCATGTGGTAGGGAACGATCTCCTTGGACATCTTCAGCAGCTTCACCTTCATGTCCGCGTCCTTCTCCGTCAGCTCCTGCCATTCCAGGGACACCTGACCCGCTAGATGTCTACAAATATTGGGACATATGGTCACAGCGCTCCAGATAAAGGAATTAGTAATTGAGTATTTTCACTCCATCATATCTGAAGCAATTGGGTATTTCAAAATTATAATTGGGTAAAATAAAATCACACTACTGTTAACACATGAACAGACAGCAATTATTTAATAATTTGCTTCGAAATGAAAACATGTCTTGGCATTTCATTAGAATTGTCTCCTTGGAATTCTAATGAAATACCAAGATGTGTATTCATGCCAAGTAAGAAAAATATGCTATATTTGTGGTCGGTTTGTTTTCTGTAGCATGATAAAGGTACCACAAATTTGTTATTGCTTTTTGATACTCGCTACTTCTGATTTCAATTGGGTTTTTGGCAATTTTAATTGGGTATTTACGCAAATACGCAGCTTATCTGGAGCTCTGTGGTCATACAAGATGGCTGCGGCCTGACAAGATAGTATATCGGGGCGTACAGGTATCTGAACAATAGCTGTTGTGTAAGCTGCCCATCACCACATTAATGACAGCTGACCGGCCAGGGGCCCGTTTCACTAAACTTTGTACGACTAAAGTGCAAATTTAGGATCGTCTGGAAACTTCAATTGATGGATTTACATTTATTGAGCATAGGCTGCATATGAAGCCTATGCTCAATAAATGTAAATCCAATAATTGTTTACAAGAAACCATGGTTAATGTGAAATTTACAGACTATCATAATTTTGCACTTACGAACATTTTAGTCGTACAGTTTAGTGAAATGGCCCCCTGGTGTCTATAAACACCCGAACATAACAAGACAGATTGTTTGGAAATACTATGCAAACATCTTAGAGCAGAGATTGAACTCGCAACCTCAGAAGCCTATTGCACCAACATTGCAAAGTATACTTTGAGGGAGTAATCATTTATTTTTCCCGAAATGCATTATTTCATATAGAACTAAAGACTTAATATATTTGATGATTAAAAGCATGCATAATTATTATACTGAATTTATTACATTATCACAGCCAAACTGGCTGTGATAATGTAATAAATTCAGTATAATAAAAATTAATAATTTTATCCGTAAATTGAAAATTTCTCCCTCAAAGTGTACTTAGCAAGAAAAGTATACTTTGCAATTTTGGTGAAATAGGCTACTGTCCGAACAATAGGTGTTGTTATTTGAGACAAGCCTTGTGATTTTGTACCAAAGAATATGAGCAATTAATTTTTTTATACAAAATTTCTGATATTTTCCATAAATGATGTTATTTTGACGTCATTTACAGAAAGTATAAAAATTTCTGTAAATATTTTTCATGAAAAATCGCACATATTCAGATCACAGTTCATTGCCCATCACCCACACTGAAGACAACACGTGACCTGCTAGATGTCAACAAATATCCCGACATATGGTTATACCAGAAAGCAGGGCTCCAGATAAAGAATTAGTAATTAATTGAGTATTGTCACTCCATCATTTCTTAAGCAATTGGGTATTTCAAAATTTTAATTGGGTAAATTAAATCACACTATTGCTTACACATCAACAACAGACAGCAATTATTGAATAGTTTGCTTCGAAATGAAAACATGTCTTGGCATTTCATTAGAATTGTCTCCTTGGATGTGTTTTCTTAGAAAACTAGATTGGTCAGTAAGCGAGGCTTACGGAATACCCCCCACGTGGACCCAGGTACCCCTAAAATATGTACAAATTTCCAAGTGTGTGGGCTTGTGACCTTGACTCTGGGATTAGCGCGAGCGGCATGATCGTGAATTTGTCACAGGGTGGTAGAGGTCCATTGGAGCAATGAGTGTGTGAAATGTGAAGCAGATCCGAGCAAGGAAATAGAAGTTATAACCGATTTCTCTGATGTTAAGTTTTGTAAAGAGACTACCGTATAACCTGGAATTAACGCCCCCGGAGGCGTTACATTTTACAAAAGGGGGGTTTGGGGTTTCGGGGGGAGGGGGCGGGCGTTTATTAGTCAGCAAAAAAAATAAAAAAAAAAAGAAAGAAAAGAAAAAAAAAAAAAAAAAAAAAATTACCAAGGACCGCCAATTTCAAACACAAATAAGGATTTAAGGATTATTTGTGTTTGAAATTGGCGGTCATTGGTAAAAAAAAATTTTTTTAGTTTTATTTTTTATTTGGTGGGGGGGGGGGGGGGGGGGTGGTGGGGGCGTTTATTAGCCAGTAAAAAAAAAAAAGAAAAGAAAAAAAAAATAAGAATTTTTTTTTTTTACCAAGGACCGCCAATTTCAAACACAAATAAGGATTTAAGGATTATTTGTGTTTGAAATTGGCGGTCATTGGTAAAAAGAAAATTATTTATATATTTTTTTTTTTTTTATTTGGGTGGGGAGGGAGGGGGGGGGGGGGGGGGGCGTTTATTAGGAGGGGGGGGGCGTTAAGTCGAGGTTATATGGTATGTATGTGACATGTGACGTTGACCTCGAGATCAGCAGATCAGCGGGGATTTGTCACAGCATATGAAATATTAAGTATTTTCAATGAAAGAAATAGAAGCTATAACATATTTCTCTGATGTTAAGTTTTGTAAAGAGACCAAGTATGTGACCTTGACCTTGGGATCAGCGGGGGTTGGACAGTCGTAGATTTGTCACAGCATGATAGTACAACCTTAGAGGAATGCACAAGTGAAATAATAAGAATTTTCAATGAAGGAAATAGAAGTTATAACTTATTTCTCTGATGTTAAGTTTTGTAAAGAGTATTTGACCTTGACATTGGGATCAGCGTGGGTTGGACGGTCATGGATTTGGCACAGCATGGTAGTAGAGCCTTACAGGAATGCATGTGTGAAATATTAAGCATTTTAGATGAAGGAAATAGAAGTTATAACAATATTTCTCTGATGTTAAGTTTACGGACTAAGTATTTGACCTTGACCTTGGGATCTGCGGGGGTTGGACGGTCGTGGATTTGGCACAGCATGGTAGTAGAGCCTTACAGGAATGCATGTGTGAAATATTAAGCATTTTAGATGAAGGAAATAGAATTTATAACAATATTTCTCTGATGTTAAGTTTTGTAAAGAGACTAAGTATTTGACCTTGACCTTGGGATCTGCGGGGGTTGGACGGTCGTGGATTTGGCACAGCATGGTAGTAGATCCTTACAGGAATAATGCATGTGAAATATTAAGCATTTTAGATGAAGGATATAGAAGTTATAACAATATTTCTCTGATGTTAAGTTTTGTAAAGAGACTAAGTATTTGACCTTGACCTTGGGATCTGCGGGGTTGGACGGTCGTGGATTTGGCACAGCATGGTAGTAGAGCCTTACAGGAATGCATGTGTGAAATATTAAGCATTTTAGATGAAGGAAATAGAAGTTATAACAATATTTCTCTGATGTTAAGTTTACGGACTA
Organism: Conchocele bisecta; assembly: GCA_029237695.1. Lineage (NCBI taxonomy): Eukaryota > Metazoa > Mollusca > Bivalvia > Lucinida > Thyasiridae > Conchocele > Conchocele bisecta. The sequence continues at coordinate 91,724,297 of CM055273.1, forward strand.
AGTATTTGACCTTGACCTTGGGATCTGCGGGGGTTGGACGGTCGTGGATTTGGCACAGCATGGTAGTAGAGCCTTACAGGAATGCATGTGTGAAATATAAGAAGCATTTTAGATGAAGGAAATAGAAGTTATAACAATATTTCTCTGATGTTAAGTTTACGGACTAAGTATTTGACCTTGGGATCTGCGGGGGTTGGACGGTCGTGGATTTGGCACAGCATGGTAGTAGAGCCTTACAAGAATGCATGTGTGAAATATGAAGCATTTTAGATGAAGGAAATAGAAGTTATAACAATATTTCTCTGATGTTAAGTTTACCCGGACGGACGGACAACCTGACTCCAGTATACCCCCCCACAACTCGTTGGGTGGGGTATAATAAGAAAAGTATGCTATATTTGTTGTCTGTTTATTGTTTTCTGCAGCATGATAAAGGTACCATAAAATTTGTATTGCCTTTTGATACTCGCTACTCTTCGATTTCAATTGGGTTTTTGACAATTTTAATTGGGTATTTAAGCAAATACACAGCTTATCTGGAGCCCTGAGAAAGAATGCAAAATGTACACGCAGTTGGATAGGATTTTTTTGTTGAAACCTTTGAGCAATCTTCAGTGTGTCTTCAACTGTGATTTTGAGAGCAAATTTTTGGACAACACCCTCTGTGTAAGCTCACTGAAAGCAGTTCAATAGTGAACAAGTAGGTCCCGACACACTACAGATTTACAGGTCTAGCTAAATAAACAGTTTATTTCGAGCATAAAATTAAAGTACAATAAGCTTAACCCTTAGATCTTAATTCTTTTGTCGTCTGCTGTTTATTTTCTATTTTCCATTTTTATCATCAAAAACACACTTTCGAATAATTTACAACATTCTTTGACAGCACTTCAGAATCATTTCCATTGGAAATGATTCTGAAGTGCTGTCAAACCATGTTTTTATTGAAAAATAAGGCAGGATATAAAAGCAACAGCGGACGACAATTGTTGTGAGTAGCGGCCTAAGGGTGAATAATGTCTGGCTGTGACACAAATATGGACAATTACCTGACATATTCGTGCCCCCAGGAGCCAATTTCTTCCTTCGAGCCCAGTAGTCGGTACTTCAAGCTCTCTTTGTTGTCGCTGAATGTCATTCCCAGAACGGAGATTATGTCCGCACAAAACCTCTACAATGGAAAAGACAAATACCTGTTACACGGTCTGATCAGGAACTTCGCAATTACTCCACTTTAAAGCATTACCACAGTGAATTAGACAAGCAGATGGCCATATGTCAATCACTCCGGGGAATCTGGTAGGCACCTGGGGACTGTTTCACTAAACTTTGTACCAATAAAATGTTCGTAAATGCAAAATTATGATAGTCTGTAAATTTCACATTAACAATGTTTTTTTTGTAAACAATTATTGGATTTACATTTATTGAGCATAGGCTGCATGAATGGGTCACACATGTACGATAAAATCTGACAAATAGATCACCACGTCAAGCTCAGTCAACATAGAGAATTACCATAGTAACTCTTCAAAAATTTTACTTCGTTTTCTGCTATCTCATAATATAGCAGTCATGACGGCTATATTATGAGATAGCAGAAAACGAAGTAAAATTGTTTTTAATACAAACAACTGCACTTGTAACTTTAGCCCCAAGGTATAATAATAACTGGCAGTGCAACTGCTCACAGACAACAAATAAACCACACTTCGATAAATATGACCAATAACAGCACTTACTTGCGTTTCAGCATCTTTTATTTTCTCATAAACCTCCTTGATTGTGTCATAATGTGGCCGTAGAAACTTGAGTGGTTTTGGCACGGATGTCATGGACGTCGTCGAGGCTCGGATCTGGGTCCTCAGGCTCTCCAGGGCTGGCTTGTAGAGCTTCTGATCAGGTTCCTGTGACAATAAACAGTGCATACTGAAAGAGGTGAATGAGAATGGGCTTAACGTCCCAACAACAGCTACGGTCATATAGAGACGGGACAACAGTTTAAAGTCTCATCTGACAGATCAGTGGGATAGAAATACTATGAAAGTATTTTTGAAACTATGGTGAGGATTTAACTCACAACCGGTGGGATGGAAATATAATGAAAGTATTTTTGAAACTATAGTGAGGATTGAACTCGCAACCTCAAGTATTGAAAGTAAATGTGTTAAATGTCCCATACTATTATGAAAAATTAAAGGATTTAAAGTATACTTAGCAATTTTGGTGAAATCGGCTACTGATCATCTCTGATTATGAATCTTTTTGAGAATATTCTTCAAATGAGCTTAGTCAACAGTTTGATTGGCTGAGCATGATGGCAAGCTAATCAAACTGCCTGATTTAAAGCATGAGAGCTGAGTTTACAACTAATCTCTGAAACAGTTTTATAATCACTGGGCCTGCATCTAAACTTGCTTTTTCACAATGCGGCGTCTCAGTGTTTGAATAGTGTGTTGTGGACCTTGAACGAAACAAGCTGTGTGATTTTGTACAAGAAGATGTGCGATATCACATGAAAAATATTGACAAAATGTACAATATTTTTCATAAATGATTTCGAAAGTCACATCTTCTTGGGTACACAATCACATATCTTGTATCAAATAAGAACTTTTGTGAAACTAAATTGAAAGTCACAAACATAAAAGAACCTCTTCTTGTATGTTTGGGACTTTCAATTTAAGGCCAATTTCTCTTATTGTCTTAAATATGCACAACACGCCAAACAATGAGATGTCTCCTGTGCTGCCAATCTGTGGTTGTGATTCATACCACCAATCTCTCCACCAGCATGTTCAACTCATCTTGTAGCTGTTTATCTTCCTCAGACTGTAAAACAAACAAAACATAATATCATCAAGGAGTGAGATCGTGATTTTGATGGTGGCCAAATAGCATTTATGCACTAGAAATTCAGTACTAATGGGAAGAACAAAATGTATATGTTTCGGCTAGATCTCTTAAATGACACCTTCAACATCTATTCAAACATGTACAATGGAATATCCTATTTATTACACTTCCACGGCGGATATATATGCACATTTAGTCTATTTTTGAGATTATAATCAATGAATTGTGATGTGCGTATGAATAGTTATACAATGACGTGTTTTCCCGCATTTTGACGTTACATTGTGTGACGTCAAATGTGACGTCAATGTAAACTTTTTGAAATCCAAATTACGCAGCTGTTTCTATGAGCCAGATATATTTGAGTGCATGTTTGGAATGTGTTCAATCACATTAACATTCAAGATTAGTCAAGACCCTTTCCAAATTTTCAAATAACTTTATTTTGACTGTAATAAAAAATAAATATTTTGCATGGTAGCTCGTGGTTTCCAAGAAAACAGGCGCGCAATTACGGGTGCTCTCTTCACGGTCTATTATTTGTAAGGAATTTGATTATCGGTTTTCTCTCACAGCGAAACCCATGCAAATAACTCGCAGGAGTGTAATAAATAGTTAACGGCACTCGTGAAATATGGACATTTCACACCACTCGATGAACATATATGTCATATTCGTTGCAAAAATATGAATATTCTATTTATTATATACCGCTCCATGGAAATTAGCAGTTTTTCAGACTGCATATGGTAATGAATGTGTATTTGCAGCCTATTTGCGCTGTTTTCTTTCAGGTGCGCGTTATGAATATAGATAGCGGAAGTAGTCGTATTTTCACCGGAAGTTGTTTATTTCATCGATGAGAACATACGACTTTTATTTACATCGTATAACTATGTATTTCATGGGTAGGTATATAATAAATATATTTATTACACTCTTGCAAATGACATACCAGGGCTCCAGATAAGGAATTAGTAATTGAGTATTTTCACTCCATCATTTCTGAAGCAATTGGGTATTTCAAAATTTTAATTGGGTAAAATAAAATCACACTACTGTTTACACATCGACAGACAGCAATTATTGAATAGTTTGCTTCGAAATGAAAACACATCTTGGTATTTCATTGGAATTGTCTCCAAGAAGACAATTCTAATGAAATACCAAGATGTGTTTTCATGGCAAATAAGAAAAATATGCTATATTTGTGGTCTGTTTATTGTTTTCTGCAGCATGATAAAGGTACCACAAAATTGTTATTGTTTTTTGATACTCGCTACTTCTGATTTCAATTGGGTTTTTGGCAATTTTAATTGGGTATTTAAGCAAATACGCAGCTTATCTGGAGCTCCAACATAGTTTCATATATCAGACTCTACTCATGTGGTCACACATATCTGAATAAGGGAGACTTTGGAGTGATAGTGAAACATAAAGACCCACCCAAACATTGAAATCAACTGGTGAAAATGTGACATAAAATACATGTAAGCAAACAAAATACACAAAGGAAATGTTACAGGTAACTGAGGTTATACCATATACATGTAGGTCAATCAATTAAAATTATCTGCAGATGCAATAAAACTGCACTTGAAATGCACGTGTGGCTGTGATTGGAGAAATGGGGCTTATGCATTTTGCTGCCAGGGTAGATACAAATCAGCCTGTGCATCTACATGTACAGTCTGATCAGGATCTGCACTGTTCGCCATTCCATCAATAAAACACCCACCATGCTTCTCACAAGTGTGATATTGGATCAGGAGCTACACTGGTTATAAAACACATAAGACCCATTTCTCCAGTCACAGCAATATATTTTCCGTTAGTCGTGTTCTGTGATTAGTATGGATCTCTTTACTTTGTCTTGTACGTTGTGGCTGTGACTGGAGAAATTGATCTTATGGGTGACGGGTGTTTCACTGATAGAATGGTGAACCGTGCAAATCCCAGTGCTCCAGATAAGGAATTAGTAATTGAGTATTGTCACTCCGTCATTTCGGAACCAATTGGGTATTTCAAACTTTTAATTGGGTAAAATAAAATCACACTACTGTTTACATATCAACAGACAGCAATTATTGAATAGTTGGCTTCGAAATGAAAACATGTCTTGGCATTTCATTAGAATTGTCTCCTTGGAGACAATTCTAATGAAATACCAAGATGTGTTTTCATGCAAAATAAGAAAAATATGCTATATTTGTGGTCTGTTTATTGTTTTCTGCAGCATGATAAAGGTACAACAATTTTTTTTATTGGTTTTTGATACGCGCTACTTCTGATTTCAATTGGGTATTTAAGCAAATACGCAACTTATCTGTAGCTCTGAGATCCTGAATCAGACTGCAGACATTTCAAGACAGCATAATGATATTGTTTTTGTTGTTATTTGATAAACAATTCTGCTAATGTTCTGTTAGCTGTAGTCACACCTCTCAAGATGCTGAACTCCAAATATAGTAACTTCTCATGTTATCCTGGTGTCCTCTTTACCTAATCCACCCACTCTGTATACAAACACTCATTTTGAGCTGTAAAATGAATATGAAGGAAATGTCACTGTTTATATAACAAGAGCTGTAGGAGAACAGCATAGCTCGACTACCAGGTTTGTCGATGTACACATAGCTTGACAAAGAAGGTGGCCGCGGCCCGCATAAAAACCTTAACCAAGTATGGTTGCTGTAGGCCCAGGAGTATTCCAGATACAAGCTTGACTATAAACCTTAACCAAGTTCGAGTACAAACCGTAACCAAGGGGAAATAACTAAGTATTTCAAGGTTAAATGTAGGTCAAGGTAAAATATAGGTCAGGGGTTATTGTTGTACATCCCTATGAGAAAAAGTTATCCAAGTATGGTATCTGTATGCACAATAGTATTCCATCTACAAGCTTGACTAAAAACCTTAACCAAGGTTGACTAAAAACCTTAACCAAGGGGAATTAAGTAAGTAATTCAAGAGGAAATGTAGGTCAAGGTCAAATATAGATCAGGGGTTATTGATGTACATCCCTATGAGAAAAGGTTGTCCAAGTATGGTGTCTGTATGCACAATAGTATTCCATCTACAAGCTTGACTAAAAACCTTAACCAAGGGGAATTAATTTTTATTTTATTTGTTTTTCATTTTTTTATAATATATAGCTTGTATAATGTAGTATAATGAATAATAATTTAATAACACAAAAATTGTGTTATATTACCGTATTTTATCCGTATTTGTTACACAATATTTTCATATTTTTCGTGAAAATCGTTTAGCATGATGGTCAATTATTTTCTATTGATTGCATAGCGGAATTAATCCAATTATCGATGGGTGGGATAGTTTTTAGGCTAAAGTGTAACTGGAATGAATGTTGATATGTTAATTTGTCAACCAATCCAAGAATCATGAAATAAGTGTGACACTAGTCCATTTATGATAAGGCCTATTAAAAAAAAAATGTTTGTTTCAAACTTTTGGGACACCCGACGCTACCTGCTATTTTATTAACAAAATGTGCCGACCTTATTTTTGTTCAACCTCTCGCTACCTGGTGTCGGTATATTAGAAGTCAACCTTTTCATAAACTATACAACTTCTGACGATATTTGGCCAGTCTAAGTATATTTGGTGAGTACAATTTTTTTTTTTTGTCAGTTTTACTCTTCTTATCCTAATACATGCATATGTTTTATTTCTCAAAAAAAAAGATCACATTTTGCAGAAGACATAGTCTGTCAAAATCATGTTTACTTCTGTTTTGTGAATGAAATAGTTGGCCCCGGATCGAGTATATTAAAACATACAAATGACGTCATTGGGGAAACTACTACAAAATGTTCAATGTATGGAAGCCCAAACTTGTTAGAATATTTTTTTTGTGTAGTATTTTGAGTACTTGCATTAATCTTGGTATTAATCTACGCTGGATGTGTTATACTGACATTAATTTGTTCATTGACTGCAATTTATCACATGCTGACTTATTGACCCCCTTCCCTGAATGTAGAAATGACAGTCATGTTGGCATGTATTGGCCACCATAGACAAATATAATTAACTGACGTCACTAAAATCGCACTGCACAAGTACACTGGACATCCAGATTTTCGGGGAATACCCAACGGGAGTTCACAAATGGCGGCCGTTTACATTGATGCACTTTGTTTTATTGCATGATATTTCGTAGAAAATACGGCGAAATAGCGAGTTATTATGCATATAAAGTTGTAGGTCTGAATATGCGATATTTATAGATCGGTTACGTTATTGTTTCCTTAGCTGCGCGAAATCACCGGACATCACCGTAATCAACAACAACAGAAATTGCCAATTGGCACGATGGCTGGGGTTTCGTCTAGTGGGACTCGCATCTTGTTACGTATAAACATAGATGTACATGTATGCCTACATTCTCCAGAAAGACGAACATTTGACATTTTCCCTAGTTCATCAGTGTTTGCAGACATGATACCATTGCTCACGTGTAATTATCAGGCATCAGCTCAGGATTATAATAGCTGTTGGAAGGCCGTTAAACCCCAACAAACAAACAAACACCTGTGCATCAGCGTCTTCGGCATTAAACCATGGACTAAGTTTTGGGTCAAGTCTTATTTATTCTCAACACTAGTTCATGTGCATTTACCATGTTTACAGATGGCTTTTGGGTTTGAATTAAACACTTTTCATAATATATTATATTCCATACAGGATGTAGTTTCATGTGCATTCTGTGTGTTCTTTTGATGCAAAATATCCACCAGAATATACAATGAATTATGAGCTTAATTAATATTCATACTACAACTAAATTAAAACGCATATTTTCAAGCGTCTCTCGAGATAATTTGAAGATGTTAATTTGTGTACATTCTGTCCATTTCGTCATCTTTTCGCCTTTAATGGTCGCAAAATAATGGCGATTTACGTAATGGTGAGAGGATTTCCGAGTGATTCGTGTATCCTTGGGGACTCTCATAAGCGAGTCTAGGTACAACGACAACACAATTTTGAAATGCAGTAACTTCGTAACCTATATTCAGTATACTTTCCGATGTTATCTACATTTTGTTTTAGAAGCATTTGGCCCAAATTATTTGTCGCCCGTATTAGTAATACCACGTGCCATTTGTTTGTTTATTGGTGTTTAACGGCCTATCAACAGCTAAGGTCATGTAAGGCCGGGCAAACGGGTTCGATCCCGTTTTAACCTGCTGCATTGGTTGGGGGAAAATTCAAAAATCAGAACTGAATATTTACATCGAGAAACAATATATTCAGCCCTGAAATTAGAATAACCTGACCTGGTGGCAGGTCCATACCACACCAAAGTCACTTGGCCCCTTCCCCTAAAATAGGATCACGAACAATCGTAATACTCACATAAGGGGTATAACCAGATTCAACTGTCACATACAAAATGCCAAAGACGTATGTGAGGGCCAAACCAGGTCTCCAGTCGGAATTCCGGTAAGGATGAACCCCGATCGTTAAATTACCCATCGCTTGCACCCACCTTCCACCCACACGTGTCGTAAAAAAACCTCCTGCTTGGTTTACGGTAAAACAAATTTTACACTTTCAATCATATGTTCAACCTAGTTTCACTGAATAGTAAGTTTTCATATACGCGTAACATAAAGCGGGCGACAAAGAGTCGCCCGTATTATTGTTATTTTAGATGAATATTAAGAACATTTTTATATATATGTAGAAAAAAAAAAAAAAAAAAAGGGACCGTTTTAACTAAATTCCCAAAACCCAAAACTTGGGGGGGGGGGGGGGGGGGGGGGGGGGGGGGGGGGGGGGGGGGGGGGGGGGGGGTTGGGGGGGGGGGGGGGGGGGGGGGTTGGGTAGGGGAGGGGGTGCGTTTTGACCAAGGGCCGTTTTGACTTTCTTCCATTATTGGTCTATGAATTGTAATGTTCACCAGAAATTAGTGCGCTGATACCTGGAACATTGGTGGTTTCTGACCTGAGGCGCTTACGGGTACTGACGAATGCAGCCTACGGAAACGGCAGAGGACTATTGTACGACCGGTGAACACATAGAAAAGAACTAATGACACTTCGGATTCTGATAGTGACGAGAACAGAACGAACTCTAATGAAGTGCAAGATAGCTAGATATAGAGGTGTAATCCGGTATTGTAAGGGATTGTTTTAATAATGTCAGACCTCCAAGAGGCTTGATATTACAGAATGTTTTTAACATTACTGTGAAGTGTTAAACTTCACACTCGTCAGACTGTGTAGCAAAACGCCAGGACAAGTTGGGCTGTTATTGTGACTAAATTTTACACTATAAGAGTCTCAGCTCTCACGGATACAGAAAATATAAAAGACAGATGAAATAGTAAAACACATCTGTAGAGCTAACTGCACATATTCCGCTTTATAGGCAACAGGTTGTCCTATTCGCTACACCACGCTGCATAGTAAAAATGTGCGTAATAGCATTTACAATTCGCGCACTAAAATATAGAAAAAACCTGCAGGGCGTTGACATTCATACTTCGCTATATTGTTATTGAGACTATATTCCAATATGACACAAACATATTATCACAAACCCACCTGATGAATTGTTGATTAGCAAAAGTCTAAGGTCACTCTCACACGAAGCAGAAAGTAAACAGAGCATCTTCAATATGGCGGGAGATGGATCACACATGACTAGCACGTGACATCTATTTATAATTATCGGGGTCACAGTTTTGAGGCCCGAGACGGCTCGCGCGTAACGCGATACCGACTTTTTGTATATATATCGCATCGTCAAATCACAGGTGTGCGTTAAATGAGAAACGCCATGGGATTTTGTACTTTCAGACATCTGCGTAATTTCAATAAATACATATAGAAACATTAGATCTAGATCTACAATAGTTTTCTTTAGTAAAGTAAAATTACAATTTTTTCAACTTCTGTCATCATTTACGGAAAATAATTATATTGGGCTATTCCAGTTTATATAAGTACCCCCCTATGGAAGAGACTTTTACCTACGGAAATGACCCCCGCCCCCTCAATTTTTTATCCGAATCCCCCCCCCCCTCAATGTTTTCTTTCCGGCTACCCACCCCCCCCTCAATTTTTATTTCTCTTCCATAGGGGGGTACTTATATAAATTGGAATAGCCCATTACTTTTCTGTAAATATATTTCAATATGTTTCCTGAAATTACGCAGATGTCCGAAGGTACACAGTCACATGTCGTGTGTGATATGTGACTGTGACTAGATAAATGGGACTTACGTTGATTGCAATCGTCGCAGGCGCGGATACAGGGTGGGGGGTCCAGGGGTCCCCTCCCTGCTCCCGGCAAAAAAAGAGAAGAAAGTCTACAATACTCGAATAGTTGGATGACTTTTTTTCGTGGCCTAGGTGTCAGGAAATCGCATCTGCGGCGATCTGGCATTTAAACATTTCCTGGGGGAGCACCCCAAGACTTTACGATGCGCATCGAGCTTCGCGCTCGCTGAGGTCTAGACCTGCAATAATTTCTGTATCCGCGCCTGCGTCGGCGATGACTATATGTGCGGAATTCTGTTGTAATTCACGGTTAAACAGACAGCTGAGCCAGAATCAGAAAAAAATGGAATTTGAGCTGAAATAATCAGTGACACGCGTGTGCAGCTACGATCAAACAGATGCCGCCGGAGGTCATTAATAGTTCGGCATAACAAACAACTTATCCGATGATTTGACCGGAGGCAAATAGGAAAGTGGACTTTGGGACAGGTGTATTCTGAATTCAACGAAGCCACACCTATTATATGCTGATTGGTTGAATCCATTTTGTTGTTCTGTCCTAGTGGTAAGCAAAATATGGGGAAGTTTGTCATGCAGTGACGGCTGCAAAAACTGGCTGTCCGGAATATGAAATCCGTAAAAGAACGGCATATTCTGGTCGGATTACTGTGATTTTTTTTTATTTATTTGATATATAAATGATGAATACATAAGCGTATCGCGAAAACAGAATCTTGTTATATCTCCTTTAAACCCCTTTCTTGCTCAACTTTTAGACAACAGAATTTAAATTTGTACAAGTATGTAATTAAGATTCAAAATGCATTGAACATATAAAGTGTTTCAATTTCATTACGACATACCGAGGCCTCAATCAGTAATTTATAGTATTTTAACGATTCGGACGCTAGCAAGCTCGGACCAAAACAGTTTCGGGACAACCTTGCTATTTTTTACTATGCGTAATCAACATATACGCGAAAGTTCTTTATCACATATGATATGTGAACCTTTCGCATGCTCACTGTTAATATATCATTAAGTTTAAACTTGGGACAAACAAATCAAACATAAATAACGAATCTGTTACGGTCCGAACGCCCTCGAAGTTATATATAGATCAGCAGGAAGGAAACTATACCGACACCGGGCAATGTAAGAAGAACTGGCGATCCAGAGTAAACATCTCAATTTATCCAGGAAATAGCTGTGTAGAACCAGTTTTATGAATTATTACTTGTGTCACATGTATATATGGTTTATAAGGTATAACTTAACTATATATATGTAAATTTAGCATCATACGTATAAAAACACCATTATTTCGACCTGCCTGAAAACGCACATTTACAAATACAACTACGTCATAACTCTTATGTAGTGCAATGTAATGAAATGTAATTAGAGTTATGTACTCAGAACAACTGTAGAGCTGAGATTTTCTAAGCTAAGTTACACCAACCTCACCTGAGCAAGTTCAGGAAGCAGAGTGTTTCTGTGACAACCAATGATAGAGGATAGCAATACACCGATTGATTCTCCTTGAACTCCCTGATTAACTCACACTGCCACTAAGGCTACACATACCCCACCCACCAATTTTCATAAAGCCATGATTGTGCAAAAAGACATTAATAATACATTCACTGTAGGTAGGTAAAAATATGTCATTTTATAAATCAGAATTGTTTAAAGAGATATGTTGCTTGTTTCCTTTGTACCAGTTCGACTTCTTTAATGTCTCCTTTAGCTTTCTTTCCATCCTTTTTGTCACCACTTGCTTCACTTTTCGTTTTGTCAGCCATCTTTGCCGGTAATCAGTCTGGTTTACGGGATATACTGCGAATATGGGGAAATGTACCGCACCGCTCAAAGTGAGTGATTATATAATACGGAAAATAACGAACATATAAATAAATACAAAAGTTGACATAGTTCGATGAATTGCATTTAAAAAGCTGTTTGAGAATCTATTTGTAAGAATGTGTATTCCTATTTTATTATTGAATTTTCAAGCGAAAATAACGCAGTTGTTGCTGGTTTCAAGATGTTCCGCTGTAACTGACCGACATTAAAGGCCGTGGTCGTTCACACTTGGGAAGACGCGAATCACATTCAATAATCTCATTAAATTCAGTTCAGGTCAGTTATACAAACAACAAATGCTCCCTAGACAACATTAGGACACAACATTGGGTAATTATCCAGGTTGCTGGCAGTCCTGCCACACACCAGAGATAACAGCAATATCATGGCACATGTAGCCGTGTTACACATCACACTAGCTCCCGACTCCCCTGTACCCACTGCATGTACTTCTTGATATGACACTTTCAGTGGCATGTTGTGGCATGCACCTGACCAGTTCTTATCCTATCGCGTAGCGAAAATGAGATGCAAAAGCTGTCCGTCCGTCTGTCCGTCAATCTTACACCATGTATACTTGTGGATCCATTCGTGCGTACGTACAAGAGGTAATTGTGCAACATTTGTGTGCGCCCAGGTACACAGGCATACTATTTACAGGTGCACAAGTAAGTGGGTTTGCAAGTATACCGCTGTGTGTACATCCATCCGCCCGTCTGTCTGTCCGTCACGTTTTCTAGTTGCCTATAACTTCTGTATTGTATGACCTATTGGCTTGAAACGTCATGTACATGTTAATTATCATCCACTTTCATTCTCTGCCCCACCCATGCTCTACCATGCACAAGGTCGAGGTCAAATAACTTATAAATTTACGTCCAGTTGATGCGTTCGCGTTTCTCCATTCTTCTATAACTTGTTTGATCTACGGCCAATTGGCTTGAAACTTCATGTTCAACTTCATGTTTATTATCATCCATATTTCCATTCCCCACCACAGTTATGCTCTCTATCATCTAGTAGATGTGTGCAAGTTTCTCCATTCTCCTATAACAACTTTACTGTACAGATAATTGGCTTCAAACTTCATGTTTACTATCATCCATATTTTCATTTCGCATCCCAGCATGCTCCCTCACCCTTGGCATCGGTCAATGTCAAATAGCTCAGAAATTCCCACTTCAGTACATTCATTCTGCTATAAACTCTTTACCATATGAGTGATTCACTTGAAACTTCATATGCATCCTTTTCCTTATCATTATTATCTTTCAGTAGATGCATGCGCATTCCTTTATTCTCCTATAAGTTCTTAACGTACCAATGTGCATGTTTTTGTGATCCAGCCACCACAGCGATGGGATACATGGCGTTGGCGTCGTTCTTGTCATTATATTTGTATTATGAACTAATGGCAAATACATACTATTTGTAAGACCCCTTTTTGTCAAACAGCCGTCGCAAGATCGCTGAAACACTTGGCCATTTATTTACTTTGAAACGTTTGTAAGAATTTCTCCATTAACCCTTTCAACACCACATGCCTGTATAGTGTTATTGGCAAAACGTGTAGATCCAGATGAGCCGGCTCGTGATGAGCCGTCTCATCAGGGTCTGCACTTTTCGCAAGTAATTTTCATATTTCAAAACACCCCCTTTTCATAAATGGACGAGTCTGAAAATCATTTTGTGACAATTGGATTGGTTGCAAACATATCAAAATCCATTCCAGTTACTTAGGGATGAAATACAAACACAATCTCTAGTTTTGCCTGGTAATTTCATGGTGCATGTATTATATAACTAGAATGGCCGCGAACAGCATGTCGCTCTATCCGAGGAATAGAATGGATACTATATGCATGATGTTATGGTGGTTTATGGCTCAGTGACTTGTAAATTAAGACATTTACAGCTGCGAATACACCTGGTGAGAAAGCCCAAATTCAGCAGCTGAATTTACAATATCCTGATTTGTTGCCAGGTGATCTTACCACAGCAAAGTCTCTTAGCCTCAGCACCTTTTACTCGGCTCCTATGAAATGCAGGGGATACTGGTTAAGATTTACAAGAATAAATGTCCATGGTCTCAAAAGAAGACTATATTGGAGTTGTAGTAAACGATTCCATGGATCTACAGGTCGGGTTGCTGAAGTATTCAGGTATTGCGCACAATGAATATTTGGAGGATGCTAAACATGCATATGAAGTTTCAAGTCAATGGGCGAAGCGGTTGAGGAGATATAACATACGTAAACACTTTAACGAAAAGTTTACAAAAACTTTAACGCAATCTTCTAAGACATTTGACATTGGGCATGTGGGCAGCATGGGTATTGCGCACAATGAATATTTGGCGGATAGTAAACATGCATATGAAGTTTCCAGTCAATGAGTGAAGCGGTCGAGGATATATAACATACGTAAACAACTTTAATGCAAAGTTTACACAAACCTTAACGCAAGCTTCTAGGACATTTGACCTTCACATTGGGCATGTGGGCAACATGGGTATTGCGCACAATGAATATTTGGAGGATGGTAAACATGCGTATGAAGTTTCAAGTCAATGAGCGAAGCGGTTGAGGAGATATAACATACGTAAGCAAACTTTAATGCAAAGTTTACACAAACCTTAACTCAAGCTTCTAGGACATTTGACCTTCACCTTGGGCATGTGGGCAGCATGGGTATTGCGCACAATGAATATTTGGAGGATGGTAAACATGCGTATGAAGTTTCAAGTCAATGAGCGAAGCGGTTGAGGAGATATAACATACGAAAAAACTTTAACGCAAAGTTTACAAAAGAATTAACGCAAACTTCTAAGACATTTGACCTTGGGCATGTAGGAAGCATGGGTATTGCGCACAATGAATATTTGGAGAATGGTAAACATGCAGATGAAGGTTTAAGTCAATCGGTGAAGTGGTTGCAGAGATATAACATATCTAAAATCTTTAACGCAAATCCGGACTCACGTATGTACGGACGTCCGGACTCACGCGCGGACGTCAAAGTGCCGACTATATCGCGATTTCCGCAAGCGGGCGCGACAATAAGTATGTAGTTATATAAACTTAACAGAATTAACCCTTACATTGCTGAATTAATTTTTGTTGTCTGCTGTTTATTTGCAATTTTCATTTTTATCTTCAAAAACATTCTTTGGCAGCACTTGGGAATCATTTTAAATGTAAACATGATTTATCAGTAAGCGAGGCTTACGGAATACCCCCCGCGTGTGCCCAGATGCCCCTAAATGTGTAGATTTGTAGTATGTGGGTCTGTGACATTGACTCTGTGCTTAGCGGGGACGGCACGGTCATGGATTTGTCATAGCATGATTTCTCCGATGTTAAGTTTTAGAGGAATGCATGTGCGAAATATTTAGAATTTCCGATGAAGGAAATAAAGGTTATAACAGATTTCACCGATGTTAAGTTTTGTGAAGAGACTAAGTATGTAACCTTGACCTTGGGATCAGCCGGGTTGGGCGGTCGTGGATTTGCCATAGTAAGGTAGTAGACACTTAGAGGAATGCATGCGTGAACTATTAAGAATGTTCGATGAAGGAAGTTATAACATATTTCTCTGATGCTAAGTGTAGTGACGGACGGACAAACTGACTCCAGTCACCACTCCCCCCCCCCCCCACACACACACAACTCGTTGCGGAGGTATGATTATTCTAAAGTGCTGACAAATCATGTCTTTACTGATAAAGAAGACAATATATAAAACAGCAGCAGACGACAATTTTCGTTTCCTGCATTTGAAGGGTTAAAACAATGCAAATACATGACTTTTGACTTTTGTTCCTGCATATATTATGATAATACTGAAATATATTTATTTATTTGCAAAGATCGGCTCAACGACCTTCTCGTGGCAGTAGATCACACACATAATATCTGCTGCTTTGCAGGAACTGCGCTTTGAGTTGCATTTTCCACTACAGCCACACATGGTAAGGATTTTGGCGAGGATCGGTTTTAGCGATTTAAGTGGCAGTAGGGTTCCGTTTTGGTTGATCCAACCATAATCAATGGAGTCAACCTGACTGGCATCAGTAAGGTAAGATCATTGCGGATCACATAAAATGTCATCGGATGACGCTGGATGTGGGTGGTAGTCCCTCTAACCCTACCACTGAATGCCTGTGGACGTCAAGTCGCAATTGATCAAATTCAGTTACAATGGTTTTGCTTGTCGCACCGGCCCATACACGGACGAGATATTGTTCCGCCTGATGTAGCTCCGCTTCAGAGAGCACAGGATACTCGCCGAAGCTGGAGAGAAGCATTGCTAGTCTGCATACGAACGAGTGCAGCATGTTTTGTGTCCACTTTGCTGAGTGCATCGTCCCCAGTCGTGACATATGTGCCTTGATGAGTACACGGCATAACTCGTCTCCTAGTTTGAGGTGCATGACATGAAGCTGAATCATCCGTCGCTTCTCTCCAGTCCCGTACTGAACCCAAAGCTCCTGCAAACCACCCTCTTTGAACACACTAATGTAGCGCAGGAGAATAATTACAGTATCTGTGTCATTAGACACTACAATAGCTCTCTCGCAGCTCCTTCCGACTGCCCAGTTCACGTGAGATAGTATGCGACAGTCTGACAGATCACTCGCAGGTGATCCAGCCAGCTTCAGTCTCGCAGATATTAACTCTTCATTGATCACCATTCCACTCAGAACCAGGTCCTGTATATCCCGTTACGCCACACCCCGCGCCAGTAGCTGAAGGTTCTGTTTGTTGAGACTATATGCCCAGAACTTGTCCATCTGATGTGGAATAGGCACAGACTCATCCACAACGGCCACAACGGCCAAATCAACAGCGCTATCCTCACCAGCTCTATGGTTCCGCTCACTCTCCTTGATGCTCAATTCATTATAGCTATCGAATACTATGTGAGTCATTTCCAGTGTTGGACAAACTCGACGGGCACTCTTCAAAGCTTCTCGGATGACTCCACCAAAGTTTGTAGATATAGACCGGAGATTGGAAAATTGTCGTATTTTCGACATAAAGTCAAGCAAAACGTGTGTGGACTGTCTCGGGTGTATTGGTAATCATCTGAGGTAAGATTAGTTTCCAGCTCAGTGGCCAGTTTTGTTTTGTCAGGCTTTGTTGTGATGTCGCCGACAAATAGTTGGCTCGATTACAGAAGGTCATCCGAATACAGCTCCTCTGGCGACATTCCACGCAGTGTAGCAATTTCTGCCTCCCTCTGTGCAGATGTGATGTCCGGTGTGGAAACGGTAGTCTTGGTTGGAACAGTATTGGTCTTCGTTGTACAATGTGAGTCAAAGGCAGGAATATTTACCTTAGATATGGTGACACTAAGTTTCTTAGACCTGACCACGTACCGCTCATTACGGAATTGCCGGTACGCTATGTCGCAGTTCTCCAGCGCCTGCAGAAGTCTCGCCCTTACGATGTCATTGACAATGTGCTTTGTCACGATATTGTAGAGTGGCACATTTGGCGCCAGAACAATGAAGGAGTTTTCCCGTGCCTTCACAAAGTCTAGCAATCGTGCCACATTTCGGTCAAATATCAAACCCTTCCGGCCACCGAGCTCATGCTGTATTGTCGTTTCCATGTGACCCATGAGTCGAGCATTGGTGAGTAACTGGAGAAGATTGTTGATCGCAAGGATCTCATGAAATAGAAGTCCAAACTCGGCTACAACAGCAGCATCTCCAGCGCTCCCAACAATCACGTGTCCACCTGGACCCTGTGAGAATCTGTTCTGTGACTGCACCAGCTTCATATCCCCTGCCACAGCAGCAAATACCACACCGGTCGGTCCTTTACAACAAACTGGCGGTAGAGTGTGGGATAGATGACCTCCAGAACCTGAATCCCCATCGAAGCCTTCACTGTTCCGACATGCAACGGCCAGTTACCATCACGGTCTGCAACAATCAGCTGTTTGATGATTGCAACGATCTTCCGAAAGTTCATGAAGTAATGACACAATTCCGATCTCTCTTGGCACCCTTGAACAAATGTGTTAAATTGTTGACAGAGATCAGCAGCATCAGCGGATACCTGCTCAAACTTGGGGACACACCCCTCCCGCTTCTTCGTTTGCAATACATCCTTGAGCTAAATGGCGGCACTGGACAAAGGGTACAGACGTGTGATCATTGGACTGCCAGAATGCATTCCACATGAGAGAATCAATAACCTCTGATACGATAATCATTTCTGTCAATGAGCTGGCGTAGTGGCCACCAGAGAACACAGTCGAAACTTTTTATGGTCCAAAAACCTCACTTTCAATGAGTGCATCGCTTATACCACTGCCATGGCAGGAGTACCTTTAGGTTAGCAAAGTGAAACATTCCCAACATTGAAAAAAGGTCATCGAGTGTCCGGCTCACTCATGACCATATCAACAACAATGTGATACACAACCTCATCAGAAACTATGGCCGTAGTATATTGATTCAACTGGCGCCACGATGCCTGAAAATTGGTCAATGCCTTGCGGACAGTGGCATATTCTGTCACAGGAGAAGGGATAACAGGAAGGAAAGCAACTCTCATCAGTGGCACGTTTGTTGTCGTGACCAGTGCATGAATGCCACCCCAAGGAGGTAGCTCGCCAGGAGCAGCAGCTGAGTATGGGAGTCCACAGCGAATAAGTGATATGAGCAATTCGGTATTGGTTGACTGTTCTACAGCTTCCTCAGCATCAGATAAAACGTTCACGTCGATGTTTTCTACAAGCCTAACGTTGGGTGGTAATGTAGGTTTCACCACGGGTTTGTGGTGAGAGGGTACAATTTGGCAAGGAAGTTTTTATTTTGACAGACGCGCGAATTTTGAGAGATTCGTGCTTGATATAAAATATTTTGACTTAGCTGGCGAAGTGGTTTCCTGGTAGAGCGCCTACGCTAATGTTTACCTTGGATACCGGAAATGGAGGAATTATCTTCGAAATCTTCATTGTCAAAGGCACCAAATGCCCAGCCATCATCAGAAAAATGGCTTGGAATGGGCACCCCAGTGACCTCTGATGACTGTATTGTGTAAGCACACATGAGACACCGTGATCGCTTCACTTCATTGTAGCTGGCAGATGTCCCTACTCTGTTTAGTGTTGTGAGTATCTCCCTGCAGCGTGTCTTCCCATACATATATTGTCCTAGCATTGTGTGGAGTGGAGTTTTTCTTCGGCCGTGGTGAATATAGTTATATGTCATCTGGAAATGACAGTTAAGTTTTGAATGCCGATTTTTCATAGCCTATATATCCTATGCATTGGCGTATTACATATTAACAACGCTGTCCTTAAAAGTAATCGGGATACGATACACGCTGTATATGGAAAGTGACGAGAAGGATCAATACAGTGCTATGCTTTATATTACAATGTAAAAGACATGTGTATATATGATGTATATAAATTAAAGAGCCGTCATCAGCGATATATGAGGGCATGGACAGGGGGCGCGATGTGACAGAGTGTGTGTGTGGGCGAAGGGCGGAGAATGTGCGTGAAACTGCAATCTTTTTGCTTATTTGGTGATTTTCGACCATGACCTAGACCATAGTATGTGAAGTTGACCTCAAATCATGAATATGATGTCGAAGATGGATTCCCCACACCCTAAAACCTATAAAACGATGTATTTCACATACTTCTATGTTGTGTGGTTTAATATTTACATGTTCAATATGTCTATCGGCTGCCATCTTGGATTTACACCCCTGGCGGCCATTCGCAGCCGGTTTCGAAAAAGCACCTGTGTGATTTCTAAAGGTGAATGGTCCAAGAACTCAAATCAAGTTTCAAAATCTCTTGCGGATGAGTTGTATACGGGGTTTTAAGCAGGGCCTGGACTAGTCGTAAATATTACTAAATGATTGTATCTGTATAGCGGGCACTAGTAACTTTTAAAACTGGTGGAACAGTGACACAAGTATACACTTATTTAATTCCTATATTAAAGAACATTTTGTGCCTACTGAGTGGGCATGTACCTTTAAAGTAGCTGAGTCTTCGAAGATGTATTTCACACAAAAATAGTTGAGATATAGCAATGCATATGTTATGGATACAGTCGCAACATGGCCATTGTCAGAATCAAGCGTTTGTCGGCAATTATCGCATTTTTACGTCAGCTTTCTATGTCGTAAATATCAAGTGGAGGAAATTCCATGCTAAATTTAGCTTGGCCGCATTACGTCATCGATCTGAAAACCGACGAGTAGTGACGTGATTCTTTTCACCGATTCATAGTTACCACTGACTACCGTTTTGCTGAATATTTGACACAACGACAAACCTTTAATGCAAACTATTGTATACACATATATATAATCACCATAAACTAATATGTCCGTGGATGATCAGCAGAAATAACTGAAATGTATACAGCGAGAACTGAATGTATGTAGGCCGTTGTGTCCAATTAAAACAATTTTGGCACTTGACTACTAATCACAAACGTATCCGTGGGAAAGATGAAGCTATATTCAGCGTAACTAGCGTTGCATTATTTTCCAATAGCATTCTTTTTAACTTTTTTTTTCACGTCACTCATAGGGTCATATAATTATGTTCCGAAAACTGATACAAATCTACCGTTAAATGCTATTTCACCAACATTTCACCCACATCTGGGGGCCGTTTCACTAAACTGTAAGTGCAAAATTGTGATAGTCTGTAAATTTAACATAAACAATGTTTTCTTGTAAACAATTATTGTATTTACATTTATTGAGCGTAGGCTGCATATGCAGCATATGCTCAATAAATGTAAATCCATCAATTTAAATTTCCAGACGATCCTAAATTTGCACTTACGAACATTTTAGTCGTACGAAGTTTAGTGAAACGGGCCCCAGAGACCCACCGGTTATCGTTGCTGCTGGTTGTTCTAACCACGTCATTAAAGCACGAACATTCGAGTTTCTAGTATCGGATTGCACTGGGTAATTTAACAGTGATGAATGCAGAGCAGAAACAATTTACTATGTGTGGGCGAAATCATGTTCCGTAATGGCATCGGGTCCGTCAATCTGGCATTGCTCGTCTCCGAATCATGGTCTGTCGGCAGACCGGATATTGCTATTATTTTATTGCAGTCCACGTCGCCGGCTTTCTTAGTGCTGAAAGGTTGATTGACGTTTGTCAAGCTGACATTTGAATATACAGTGGAACCTCTCTAAACTGGACACCCTGGGAGGTCCCCAGGGTGTCCCAACCTATCTAAATCGGACACCATGTGAAGTCCCTAGGGTGTCCCAACCTTTCTAAACAGGACACACTGGGAGGTCCACAGGGTGTCCGGTTTAGAGAAGTTTCACTGTAAATCAGGCATTTGATCATTGTGAGCCATAGTTGTAGAATGTACAGTGGGACCTCTCTAAACAGGACACACTGGGAGGTCCACAGGGTGTCCGGTTTAGAGAAGTTTCACTGTAAATCAGGCATTTGATCATTCTGAGCCATAGTTGTAGAATGTACAGTGGGACCTCTCTAAACAGGACACTCTGGGAGGTCCCCAGGGTGCCCCAACCTCTCTAAGAAACTAATCAAAATAAGATCATAGGCGTTTTTGTTTGTGTGCGGTTTAGAGGGGTTCCACAATACATGAACCCACAGGTGGATAAAAACGTGGAATGGCTGTTAAAATGGTGAAAAAATCCTGATTATGTTTAGAGACGAGCAGAAAGTCGGAGAAATAAAATTGGTCATGAAAACCAAATAAAAAAACGCCTATACATGTAATAGACCGTTAGAAGAGTCGATTTGTTGTTTTTATGCAATTTTGATTTCTCTGACATTATGCTGGTTTGTAAACATACATTGTAATTTGGATTTGTTAACCATTTGTAACACGCCATGTGATTTTGTACCTTCGGGCATCTGCGTAATTTTAGTAAATATGTTTACTAAATGAACACTGTTTTTCATAATAAAGTCAAAAGTTGACAAAATGTTCAGAATAATTCCGCATGTACACTGAAAGTTTTGTCACCTTTTCACGCCATTTACAGAAAACATTGTAATGTTTGTAAACGTATTTCATGAAATTACGCGGATGTCCGAAGGTACAAAATCACATGGCGTGTCTCATGTTACCGTCCCTGCCTCGCTGTATCTGCCTGTGCATGAACCACGGTCTGTCAAACACCGAGCCTGGGGGCCGTTTCACTAAACTTCTTACCACTAAAATGTTCGTAAGTGCAAATTTGGAATCGTCTGGAAATTTCAATTGATGGATTTACATTTATTGAGCATAGGCTGCATATGCAGCCTATGCTCAATAAATGTAAATCCAATAATTGTTTACAAGAAAACATTGTGAAATTTACAGACTATCATAAGTTTGCACTTACGAACGTTTTAGTCGTACGAAATTTAGTGAAACGGCCCCCTGTTGTTTCTACGACTGCTGTTGATTTTCGATAATGATACATATTCGAACGGTCAGATTATATTTTTTATTATTATTATCAATGTATAACAGATCATTCAGTTCATTCGCAAAGTTGCTAGAGGCCGCTTCACTAAACTTCGTACGACTAAAATGATTGTAAGTGCAAATTTAGGATCGTCTGGAAATTTCAATATATGGATTTACATTTATTGAACATATGCAGCCTATGCTCAATAAGTATAAATCCAATAATTGTTTACAAGAAAACACTGTTAATGTGACATTTACAGACTATCATAATTTTGCACTTACGTTTAGTGAAACTGCCCCCTGGAAAACGTATGCTCTGAATGTTTGAGTTGTCACACATGCCATAAGCCCATTTCTCCAGACATCATTTTATTTTCGGCAAACTGTTTCGGTCGAGTATACTAATATGTGGCTGTGACTGGAGAAATGGTGCTTATGGGATTCTTTACCAGTGTATCTCCTGATCAAATAGCACACTCCTGTAGCCTGATAACGATCTACATTCCTTGTTACGGAAGCAAAACGGGTGTTTCATTGATGGAATGGCGAACAGTGCAGATCCTGATCAGACTGTGCGGATGCACAGGCTGATCTGGATCTACACTGGTCGCATAACCAATACGCCCCATTTCTCCAGTCACAGCCGCCACATATCATTATAGCAGCAGCAACAGCAGCAGCAGCAGAAAGAGCAGCAGCATTATATAATGTATATCTAATGTGCATCAACTGGTGGTAATGTACAACTGAGACACAGATGCACAGGCTGGGTTGGGTCTACACTGGTAGCAACGACGACTAAGCACATCATTGCTAGATAGCGTCTCTATTGTCTTTCAAATGATGGATTTACATTTATTGAACATAGGCTGCTGGCAAAATAAACATTCATTCACCAGTACCCATCGTATTGATTGGCATTATTCGACCCCACCGACGTCCATCTGGCTACGCCTTTGTAACCTGACGATGATGATTCCAACCTGCGGGGAATCGGGTTGGAGATTAACATAACAGTTATTCACCTTTTGACCTGAGCTCTGGCTGCAGGTGGGTGGCTGCTTTACAAAAGGGACCTTGTTATATTTGTAACAGTATCGAATCCTGTGGATATTGATCTAAATGTTTGCTTATAATACATTATAATACATTATTCAAAAGTTAGGCTTAAGATGTGTGTGCTGACGGCGGTGAAATAAATGCGAACAGCGTAGTCACAGAACAGGCTGCGCGACTGCTAGTCTAGTCCGGTTGAGTATGTTCGGAATTGACGGATTTATGAGCTGGTTAGTCACGGCTGTTTTTGATATACAACGATGTACACTCGTGTTTGATGTACACTCGTGCCGTATACATGTGCTAACTAGTTCGCCACCTGCTATTTGGATACATCGTCTACTTCGGTCTCGGTTAATACTGATGCCTTTTGCTACTTCGTCTGTCTTTTATATGTTCCGTATCTTAATTAGGGTATCCTACGTAGGATACAGAAAATATAAAAGTATGCACAGGCTGATCTGGATCTACACAGGCCATTTCTCGAGTCACAGCCACACGTTATGGAACAAGAAATGCCAATATTTCTGGCACAGGCTGATTTGGATCTACACTACGCCTTATTTCTCCAGTCACAGCCTCATATAATTAAACATGCCATCTGATTGTGTACCTTCGGACATCTGCGTAATTTTTAATTAAATACGTTTACAAAGTTTACAATGTTTTTCATAAATAAAGTCAAAAGTTTACAAATTTTTCAGAGAACATGCGGCATGTGTACTCTGAAAATGTTGTCAACTTTTGACGCCATTTATGGAAAATATGGTACATTTTGTAAACGTATTTCATGACATTACGCAGACTGTCCGAAGGTACAAACTCACATGGCGTGTCTCATATGTGTTTTAGCTGATCAGGAGCTACACTGGTCAAAAAACCTCAACTGTTCCTAGCTGTCCTGGCGTGTGCCTCATTAGTACACAACATAAATAATAATCCCAGCATAAAAATATCAATATTATTATCGTCGTAATTGATTTCGAAAATATGTACTTTTTCCTAACTGATATCGAAAATTGACCAAACAAATCAGAGGTTAAATGCAGAATTTAATTCCGCATCAGTTGTGATTTTTTTCATCAATATTTAACGTCGTTTTCGGAAAAAGAGAAATCATTATGCCGAAAAACGGCGATGAGATTAAGGCGGTAATTCCAGAGCCTGGTCCTTATACCATGTCCCGCCACGACAAAAAGAGGCTTGTCGAGTTTGCGACCAGTGTAGCCCCAGATCAGACTGCGCATCTTTGCAGTCTGATCAGGGGCTACACTGTTCGCTCTTGCGTTAGGAATACGTTCCCAATGTATCTAACGAAAATGTTTGATTATTATTAAGCTGCATGTGCATGAGCTGGTTAAGAGATACACTGGCCAAACAACTCAATAAGTCTCAC
Organism: Conchocele bisecta; assembly: GCA_029237695.1. Taxonomy (NCBI): domain Eukaryota; kingdom Metazoa; phylum Mollusca; class Bivalvia; order Lucinida; family Thyasiridae; genus Conchocele; species Conchocele bisecta. The sequence continues at coordinate 91,749,168 of CM055273.1, forward strand.
TTTGTCGTGGCACATCACAACTAATAATTCTCATGTGGGATTCCGGCTTGGGACCAGGGGCGACGCCAGCTACCTTAACATGGGAGCGGGGGTTGAATTGTATATGTCTGTTCTAACAAAATGCTATCAAAATGATATGTGGCTGTTACTGGAGAAAAGGGGCTTATGCGGTTTGTGACCAGTGTAGATCCAGATCAGCCTGTGCATCCACGCAGGATCTGCACTGTTCGCTATTCCATTAATGAGACACCCATCACGTTTCTAACAAAGAATATAGATCGTTATCAGGCTACAGGTGTGCGCTATTTGATCAGGAGCTACATTGGCTACAAATGCCATAGACCCCATTTCATCAGCCACACCCACTACATGTTTGAGCCATTCAGATACAATTTTTAGGTCTTGGATACGTATACTTCCTTGTTTGTGGATACTTCAAAGTTGTTTACGGGTTTCTGTATATTATTTACGTGTTTATTATTAGTATACGATTGAGGCTGATCGTATTCTAAGCAAGATTTAGCTTACGGATGCCTTTTACTATTTCATCTATCTTTTATATTTTCTGTATCCAATACAGAAGATATTAAAGACAGATGCAACAGTAAAATACATCCGTAGAGCTGAGATTATCTAAACTAAGCAATATGTAATATGGTACTAGTGAGACGAATATTCGTGTTTCTTGTGTAGGGTTGCATATGCTGATTAATACAGTCAGTACTCTCTACATGCACTGGTGATTCTAGCGTGTCTTGGATGGTCAATTACACGAAACACCTTTCTAAACAGTGTAGAAAACAATTCAAATGCGCCCGGATCTGAAGATTATGTTTTTGTACATTGTTAGACAGGTGTTTCATGTATATACAACTAATAATTAACAATCCAAGACACGCTAGCATCACCTGTGTCTACACGTATACATTGTATATGCAAACTGGAAGAATTTTAACTTCACGGCCATGTCCCGGTTCCCCTACTGAGCGCGGACGTTAGAGGAATCAATACACGTGTACCAGAAACAAACTGTAGAGTACATTTCACTCAGCTGAAGCCACACACACGTCTTTGATTGGCAGGGTCGCAGAACCGGTTCGGAACCACGCGTATATAGCGTTCATGAAGTTGGCAAGGAAATCTTTCATTGATTGTGTCGTGGCATTTGAGACGCCATGTGATTTTGTACCTTCTGACATCTGCGTAATTTGATGAAATACGGTTACAAAATTTACAATGTTTTTCATAAATTAAGTCAAAAGTTGACATTTTCAGAGTACATGCATGTACGCTGAATATTTTGTCAACTTTTGACTTCATTTACGGAAAATATTGTAAATTTTGTAAACGTATTACATGAAATTACGCAAATTTGCGAAGGTACAAACTCACATGGCGTGTCTCATTTGTGTCACAGTGTTCATAAAGAAAGTTAACCTGACAGTTGCCTGACAGTGTCATGGTACGGATTCATATGACAAAGTTTATACATCTGAAATGTGGCTGTGACTGGAGAAATGGGGCTTATTGGTTTTACGACCAGTTGAGACCCATATGGCAGATCAGCATGTGCATTAGCACAGCTTGATCAGGATCAGCTAAGTTCGCCATCCACACAGTCTGATCAGGACCAACTCTGTTCCCCATCCACACAGTCTGATCAGGATCAGGGGCCCGTTTCACTAAACTTCTTAGACTAAAATGTTCGTAAGTGCAAATTTAAGATCGTCTGTAAATTACAATTTATGGATTTACATTTATTGAGCATAGGCTGCATATGCATCCTATGCTCAATAAATGTAAATCCAATAATTATTTACAAGACAATAGTGCTAATGTGAAATTTACAGACAATCATAATTTTGCACTTACGAACATTTTAGTCGTACGAAGTTTAGTGAAACGACCCCCAGCTCTGTTCGGCATTCCATCAATGAAATACCCGTAATGCTTCTAACAAGCAATATAGATCGTTATCAGGCATCAGGAGTGTTCTACATTATCAGGACATACACTGGTTACAAATCCCGTAAGCCCCATTTCTCCAGTCACAGCCACAAATAGAAAGTGTTTGATTGACGTCATGCCGCTTTCAGAATCAAATACTTCTTTCAGGAAACAATACGTCTTTATCTCTTTGCATGCTGGGAAATTTAAGGCTATACATAGTTAAAAAATAACAGACGGCAATTAAGTATTTTTTCGCTTATTTCTCCCTATAAATATCATGCACATCCACGGACAGACCCTGGCAGATTAACCCTTTCACCCCTAAGTAACTGGAATGGAATTTTGATATGTTAATTTTGCAACCCAATCCACTCATCACAAAATAATTTTCAGACCAGTGCATTTATGAACATGGGGGTGTTTTTGTTCTCAAATTTATGAAAATTACTTGCAAAAAGTGCAGATCCTGATGAGACGGCTCGTGACGAGCCGGCTCATCTGGATCAACATGTGCTGTTTGCCAATACCACTATACAGGCATGTGTTGTTAAAAGGGTTAAGGGGGTGGGGTGCGTACGCACCCGTCGCACCCCCTCTGCGTACGGGCCTGAATATGTCTTGGAATCTCATTAGAATCATTAAGTCCCAGACATGCCAAGTCTCCCGGAATTTCCGGGCGTCTCCAGAAATCAAGGCTAATCTCGCTGTCTCCCGACTATATAATACAAACTCCCGGATTTCTATAAAAACGTCCGCATTATTTGTTTTGTTAAAAAATAAAGAACATTGTCGTGCAATCCACACCATCGCTCCCGAAACAGATGTATAGCAGATTACACAGCGTCACCAACTCGAGCACATCTGTATTAAGGTGGAGTTATGGTCCTTGGTTAATTTTGATTAAATATTGGTCAATTTCAGGATGACATTCAGGTTTTCATCCTTAACAAATAAGAAGAAATTTCAGTCTTTGGAATAATAAGTATATGCCTCAGCATGCAGGAGAGTGCATTTCAGACACTCTAGTTTAAAAAAATAATTCTCCAGAAATTTGCTTATTTCAACTTGGCATCTCTGGAGTCTGGAGAACGCAATTCTAATGAAATTCCAATACATAATTAGAGAGAAAAATAAGAAACATACTCATAATCAATGGTGAATGTCGGGTTCAGTATTTGTTATCGACCGGTACGGTACGTATTCAGTCAATGCGTAAGAAGGTACATAATGATACAATAATGAATATCTCCATGTCGTCCCTGCCAGGGGCGTTAGTCAAAACGTACCCAAGTCAAAACGTACCCAATTGTTTTGGTAAAAACGTACCTACCCATCCTGAAATAAAAACGCACCCATTCGAGAAGTCCTGTCAGTCTGTGTGGGGGTGGGTCGTTGCGGGGGCTACGGACGAGTAAATATATGCCCAATTCCCGAGGACGGGGACAATGTTTCTTCATTTGAGACGGCGGTATGGCTGTCTAATTCAGTCTCTGTTGCAATCATATGGCATCATATCATACTACTATAGTTTCTCATGGTTTGTCCCGTTGAGTATACAGTTATAGGTTATTTGATTTGTATGTGAATATATGCACGAGTTCCGCAGCGTGCGATGTTAGGAGCGCAATATCGTTGGGCGGTTGAACTCGAAGCATATCATTTTATTAATTACGTAATAACTCGCAATTTATTTGCGCCTCACAAAATTGTACAAAATATAAATAAAATAAACAAATTAATGGTGATTTAGAAGGAACTATTTTACGAGGTGAAACGTAGTTCCGGCACTGACCAATATGAACTCAATGGGAAACGAAAGTACGTATATAATAATATACTTTATTGTATGGAAATGGGCTTTCACAGTTTAATAACACGGTGTATTATATACATACTTTCGTTTCCCATTGAAACACAATGCAACGCAAGACGTCAATATTTTTCCATATTGACGTCTCGTGAGTTCATATTGGTCAGTGCATGAACGACGCTTAACATCGCAAACTCACCACTAATTTGTTTATTTTATATATATTTTGTACATTTTTTGAAGCTCATATAAATTGCGAACGATGTACGGATATAATAAAAAAAGGTTATGGATTTGTATGTGGATATATGTCACTCGTTCCGCCGCGCAACGGTATTGCACGCTGCGGAACTCGTGCATACATCCACATACAAATAAAATAACCTATAAGTATTAAACTCAGTATACACTAGTATGCAAATGCAACTGTATTACAGCTTCAATACATGGTGGTATGATGCAATACAACAATCTAGCATTTCGGTTGATTTACTATGCTATGTATTAAACTCGTTGACTGGTTTCATAAGAAACTCGGCATAGCCGTTTAATAAATGTCACATTAAATACTCACTCATGAAAGGTCCTCTGTGTATATACGATCTAAATGGCGACACCACTATCGCCTGTGTTAATCTTGCCCATATGCCATCGTTTCTGAACATATTGGCAATCTAAAATCGCAAATCAAGCTGCTGGATTGGCTGAGTCTGAGCTGTAACACAGCTCAGGCTCAGTCAATCAAGCTGCTTGATCTCAAGCAAGCACAATGGTCAAGTATTTTTAAATGAAAAATAAGTTAAAATACAAGATTAGCACGGACGGTGGTGTACGTAGCGTGATGGCCGTGGCGATGTGTCGTGACAAACGGACTCAGGGGGGTACTCGGTGATGGATTGTTCCACGATTGGTCTGTACTCGCACCCGGTCGCACGTGACCTTAGATTGACGACGTATTATCTGTAGATCTATAAGCACGCAAGACGAATTACTAGCTCAGACGGGGACATTAGGAGATGGGTGACCAGTTCGATCCTCGGCATCACTTCAGAACCATACAGAAAATAGACTGATCGAATTGTTGTATTTATGGATATCCTTAATTTGATAGTGCATTTCCGTTATTTCTACGACGTGCGTTCAAACAGTTCCGATTCACACAGACGATGTGTATTTTGCATTTATTATATACGTACTTTCGTTTCCCATTGAGACACACTGCAACGCAAGACGTCAATATAGTTTCTATATTGACGTCTCGTGAGATCATATTGGTCAGTGCCGGAACTACGTTTCACCTCGTAGAATAGTTCCTTCTAAATCACCACTAATTTGTTTATTTTATTTATATTTTGTGTATTTCTGAGTCGCATATACATTATGAGCTATGTACGTGCAATGTATATAATAACATGGTTATTTGATTTGTATGTGGATATGTTCCGCAGCGCAACGATATTGCGCTCCTCGCAAGCTGAGTAACTCATGCATATAATATCAACATACAAAACAAATAACCTATAAGTATTGCCTCGATTTTAATACAGGTATATTGAAGATGGGTTATCCTCACTTTACATCGTGTTTGCAAATAACTTTTTTTTTTTGGAAAATTTATGGAACACGGAGTAAAAACATTTATAATTATTTAACTTATTATTGTTCACTTGCTGATGTTTTATGTATATTAAATGCATGTATAGATCTTGTTCCGAAACTTGAACCTGAGCATTAGACCGCAAACAGAGAAAGAAACAGCGAGAAGCGAAACAGGTACAAACACGGAACTAGTCGACAGGATTTCAGCCGCGAGCCATACTTTTATACATGCATTAACTTAACCCTTAGACCGCTACTCAGAACAATTGTCGTCTGCTTTTGATTTTATATCTTGCCTTATTTCTAAATAAAAACATGGTTTGACAGCACTTCAGAATCATTTCCAACGGAAATGATTCTGAAGTTGCTGTCAAAGCATGTTGTAAATTATTTTAAAGTGCTGTCAAAGCATGTTTTTGATGATAAAAATGGAAAATAGAAAATAAACAGCAGACGACAAAAAAAATAAGATAGCGGTCTAAGGCTTAATAACTATTCAACTTTCATGCGCATTATATTCATACGGTTGAGTGCAAAACAAACAAGGATTAAATGGTTCCGATTTTATAACAATGACCTGCACGTACTCGTATACAATGAGAGAGTTGTGTTTGGCGATACATAAACCACACGTGTACTGTTAATACTGAAACGGGTATTAAATTGGAACGTAATATGGTGCATTGCTTAATCACATATCATGTAACAAGCAAATATGTAAGACGACACGGGATCTGGCATAACAAACTGAGTTTATATATCATACACCAGCGTCTGACCAACTTTCGTGACAAACCATTTCGTTGTTATCACAACAACTAACCATCCGATGGAAATGCTCATTGACAGGTCTGGGGGCCGTTTCACTAAACTTCGTACGACTAAAATGTTCGTAAGTGCCAAATTATGATCGTCTGTAAATTTCACATTAACAATGTTTTATTATAAACAATTCATGGATTTACATTTATTGAGCATAGGCTGCATATGCAGCCTCAATAAATGTAAATCCATGAATTGAAATTTCCAGACGATCCTAAATTTGAACTTACGAATATGTTAGTCGTAAGAAGTTTAGTGAAACGTATGGAAGCCCATTAGGGCCACTTCACTTTTTTTTAATTTCCATTTATTCAAGATATTTTCTTGAATTTTCAAGATCTTTTCTTGAATTTTCAAGTTCTTTTCTTGAATTTTCGAGATCTTTTCTTGAATTTTCAAGTTCTTTTCTTGAATTTTCTAGATCTTTTCTTGAATTTTCAAGATACTTTCTTGAATTTTCGAGATCTTTTCTTGAATTTTCAAGTTATTTTCTCGAATTTTCAAGATCTTTTCTTGAATTTTCAAGATCGTTTCTAATAAAGGATATTTCAAGATATTTTCTTGAATTTTCAAGTTCTTTTCTTGAATTTTCGAGATCTTTTCTTGAATTTTCAAGATACTTTCTTGAATTTTCGAGACCTTTTCTTGAATTTTCGAGATCTTTTCTTGAAAAGATCTTGAAAATTCAAGAAAATAACTTGAAATTTCAAGAAAACATGTTGAATAAATGGAAATAAAAAAAAGAGAAGTGGCCCTAATGGGCTTCCGTAGAAACGGGCCCCTGAACTTTGTTCAAAAGTTTATTGTATTAGGAAAACATTTTTATCTATGGGATTTTCAACATGGGGGAAAAGGAGCTGCAGGAAGAGTTATTTCTTAATGTTTGCTAAACAGTAATACAGCGGAACCTCTCTAAACCGGACACGGAGAACTGTTAGTTCTGCTTATTTTTGATCGGGTTCATTGCCACTTATCTCCGATGATAGTAGAGGATCTAAGCACACACAAACAAGGGTAGTGTGCACTTTGTGATACAAGTGTGAAATTTGGCACAAATCAACTTTCATATATCCTATACCATAAACGCCCAGGACACAAGCGATTTATCACCTTGAATCCAAGATGGCCGCAAAAATTGAAGATGGCCGCCTAAATTATTAATAGCCCTCTTTCTCATCTTCTAGAAGTGACAACGAGGCAGACTTTGTGTCTGTAGTATGGTTTTCAGGGATAAGGACACAGACTATATATAGTAAATGTATTTGTAATGGCTTCTAATATTCAAAATGGCCACCAAAATCATAGTATTCATATTGTTCAGCGAGAAAGAGGCAACTGTAGTGCATATACATGTATGTGTTATGATTTACTTTCGTTAAGTTAACTAACTATGTGCATTGGCAGATAATTGACAGTTAGATAGCTATGACAGTTCAAAATGGCCACCAAAATAATGACAGTTAAATATATATATACCTATGGTTGTGGTACAAGTAAATGGCACTATGTTTGAAGTCAGTAAAATGGAAAACAAATTATTGTATTCAATCAAAATATGCATTCTATATGAACACCATTATGGTATTATCACAATAGGGAACATACAGCTAGCAAAATGTGATGTATTCCCCTAATGGGACATGTAGCTTAGTTAGTTTAGATTGCTTTATAATAGTTCCTGGCGCTAGATGCGCACATTATATATATAACTATACAAAATCTTTGAACACCATAATTTAGTTTATACTTGATTGGGGTCTGATACCACAGCCATGGTATATCTATTTAAGGCGAATGATGAATCTAGTACAGATTGACATGCATGTATATATGCTGAATATTTATGGTTTACAGCCAATGGAATGTGCATACTATTATGTGTGCTACCGTACATGTGAAATGTTGATAATATATGAGCAATGACATACACAACACAACTATTGGTCATTATTGTTCCAGGCCGTGTATACCAACACAAGTCAGCATATATGTGCAGTCGTGTCATTGTCTTCACTTCTTACAATCGAGTAGGCGACACCTTAAACATGCGATACGAAATTAATTTAGTTGCTTGCCTATCTTGGTCTAAATAGGACAATAATATTGGCTTTTGTCAGGTCACTGCTCATAAAATATTAGTCGCTAAGCATTAAGGTACCACCTGGTTATATGTGTACTTATATACTATAACTGTATGTTGCATTACAGGGACAACTTGATGTCCATTATCATTATGGCGTAGTCACTCATGGCATTGGTCTTCTGCATGTAACCAGAATCTACCATCTTACTCGTGGCATCCGCCCTGACAAGTACACAGATCGGTACATGCAAATTCATTTCGTTTGCATTTTCAGAGGCCTCTGTATGCCTTTTTGCATCCACATTTTATCAGCTCCTGGCACAACTTAGCTGATTCAGAAAGAGATGTCAAGAATGGATGCCAGCCATCACCAGTATCCTCCCATCCCCAATCTGCAGGGCTGGGAATGTCGGGGTCTTAGACAAGAGTTTTTCCCCAGACATAAACTCCTTGGTATATGGCCCGTTTGCAATGCTCTTGCAATGCTGCTACTGTTGGCGGTATGTTGTCAATTGTTCTTGAACCTTGTGAGAACAATTGCTTCCTTGCACAGTTAACGTTCCTCTGATCAGAAAGTTCTGCTGTACAAGAGCACCACGAATCGCTGAATGGTGTTGAAGCCATCAGCAGACATTTGCACAGGGGTATTTACAAGACTGATAAAAGTATATGTCGACTGTGGAAGGACTTTCCATACATCCCAACATGAGTTCTTCCCATGCCCAGCAAAGAAGGAGACTATCACAGCCTGTGAGGCTGTGGAACATTGGCAATGCCTTTGCCTTCTGCGTACCAATATTTGAGAATATGGTATTGGAACCAATGTACCTGAATGCTTTCCCAGTACCGAAAGCTACCCACAGCTCTTCAAGATCTAGACGACACAGGATTGACACAGCTAGCACAACAACGTATATGTCTGTTGTGCGGATAGTGATTTTGGTGTGTCCCTGTTTCACACAATCAGCAATGTGAACCATGATTCGAGAATCGGCCTCCTCATGGCTGCATGGTTCTAGATGTGTCTAGTTCGGGATCAGAGCACTTCACACTTGTGTCAGCTGCCGTTTTTAAGATATTCTCGTGATGCACCTCCTTGATTAAATACTCAGCAAGGAAGGAAAACAATTCAGCCTTGTTACTGTCCACCTGAAGGAAGGACTGCCAGTTTGAGGGAATAGGTGCTGTAGCCAGAGCTCTATGAGCTCTGACCTATGATCAAGAAATGGGTTATCCATTTCTTTCAGAACTTTTACAATATCATTCACATTGCATTTGAACTCGTCTTGAATGAATTTGGATTGTTCATGGTGCTTTGTGTCTCCTGTGCGGTGCGTGTTATCAAATTCATTGATAACTCGCGCGATTTCTGGTCCAGCGATCATCCATCTCAGGAGAGCACTTGGATTTTCTGTCAATCCAACAGCACCACCATTACCCTTTATAAGCAGATTCAGCTGCTCATGGTTGTGGTCCATTGCAATGGAAGAGAACTGATGGATGCTCTTCTGCACTGTGACGTGCCCTGACATGAACTCATGGTACACAGTGAAATGCCACAGATAATGGACGCACACCAGAACATGATAGCTAACTTTATACTGAACTCTGCAAGAGGGCTAAACTATACTGATATGAAGATATGTAACTGCGTTTTTACGGCACGGAACATACGTCATTATTATACAATAAATGTACCCCAGTTGAGAAGAGACCTGATGCAGTTTACCTTTTACGACCTGCTTAGTCTCAGACTGGTCTGCGCATATATTGACGTCTGATCATGGCATACATGCCATACTGGCCTTCAATCTAGGTTTTCAATGACGAGGGATCTACGGCTTTGGGTTATTTACCGGCATTCTGGTGTAACATTCAGTCTGCTCTCCCATCTCCCGCCCCTACACCCCACCCACCCGCTATCTCACATCTCCTGCCCCGCCCTTCAGTTAGAATTACAAGGTGATGTATCACTTTATTTTGATTTGGTAGTTTGGTGTCATCTGAGGGACCACTGCAAAAAACATATGCAGTATTCACCATTTTAATGAATCAGTGGCGTACTGGGGACCTCCCACACTGTACTGGGGAGCTCCCATACTGTACTGGGGATCTCCCACACTGTACTGGGGACCTCCCACACTGTACTGGAGAGCTCCCACACTGTACTGGGGAGCTCCCATACTGTACTGGGGATCTCCCACACTGTACTTGGGACCTCCCACACTGTACTGGGGAGCTCCCACACTGTACTGGGGATCTCCCACACTGTACTGGGGACCTCCCACACTGTACTGGGACCTCCCACACTGTAACTGGGGATCTCCACACTGTAGGCTCCCAGGTCACTGTACTGGGGAGCTCCCACACTGTACTGGGGACCTCCCACACTGTACTGGGGAGCTCCAACACTGTACTGGTGACCTCCCACACTGTACTGGGGATCTCCCACACTGTACTGGGGATCTCCCACATTGTACTGGGGAGCTTCCACACTGTACTGGGGAGCTCCCACACTGTACTGGGGATCTCCCACACTGTACTGGGGATCTCCCACACTGTACTGGGGAGCTCCCACACTGTACTGGGGATCTCCCACACTGTACTGGGGACCTCCCACAATGTACTGGGGACCTCCCACACTGTACTGGGGACCTCCCACACTGTACTGGGGACCTGCCACACTGTATCTCCCACACTGTACTGGGGATCTCCCACGCTGTACTGGGGATCTCCCACACTGTATTGGGGACCTCCCACACTGTACTGGGGACCTCCCATGCTGTACTGGGGATCTCCCACACTGTACTGGGGATCTCCCACACTGTACTGGGGAGCTCCCACACTGTACTGGGGAGCTCCAACACTGTACTGGGGACCTCCCACACTGTATTGGGGATCTCCCACACTGTATTGGGGACCTCTCACACTGTACTTTGGACATCCAACACTGTACTGGGGACCTCCCACACTGTACTGGGGATCTCCCACACTGTACTGGGGAGCTCCAACACTGTACTGGGGAGCTCCAACACTGTACTGGGGACCTCCCACACTGTATCTCCCACACTGTACTGGGGGCCTCCCACACTGTACTGGGGATCTCCCACACTGTACTGGGGGACCTCCCACACTGTACTGGGGATATCCCACACTGTACTGGGGATCTCCCACACTGTACTGGGGACCTCCCACACTGTACTGGGGACATCCCACACTGTACTGGGGATCTCCCACGCTGTACTGGGGACCTCCCACACTGTACTGGGGACCTCCTACACTGTACTGGGGAGCTCCCACACTGTACTGGGGACCTCCCACACTGTACTGGGGACCTCCCACACTGTACTGGGGAGCTCCCAGCGTATCCGGCTTAGAGAGCTTCCATCGTAGTAGCGAAGCAATATTGTCTTAGGAAATGGTTATTATAGGAATGAATGGCCTTTTCGTTGAATTTATCGGGGTATAAACTTGGAAAAGTCGCGAGAATACTGGACGAAGGCCGGAAGGCCTCGTCCAGTATTCCGTCGACTTTTCCAAGTGTATATCCCCGATAAATTAAAAAAAAAGCCATTCATTCCTTATAATTCCAGCATTTGACATAAATTCATCAAGATAATGTGTTTATTTTCTGTTTTCTTAAGAATTATTTTAACTGCGCCTCACTGTTACGGAAAGTAGTTCGGCGTGGGAGTTTACTGGGATATAATGGACAGAGACTTGCTACGGGCCAATCAAATGTTAGGGAATTGTGTAAATATTTTTGTGCTGGAATTATACATGTATAACCGTAAAAAGTGGAAAGTTTATGCGAACCAGACAGTAGTACATCGCAGCCTGCTTTAATCTTGTCAAGATAGCAATGTTTCAGCTCCTGGTATGCTTGTAAATCCGATGAAGAAATATCATATCCAACTTTCGCGACCATCGTACCTGGACAAAATCCATAGTGACCACATGGTCAATTTCAGCTGATCAATACTTGATGGTCAGTCGGCAAGTTCCGTGATATCGGCGTTTTCCGTAATCTCTCGGAAATCTACAGGTGTCACGTGATGTACGTAATGTTATCGATATGTAAATCGATAATCCATGTACATGTAGTGTGGCGATTCCACCATTGACCACTGTGATATTATTTCTAACCATATCAAATAAAGATGAAATTATATTAAGTATTGCAAGTTGCAATTATGTCAAAGATAATCAAATAAAACAAAGTCTATGCTGAAATTACAAATTCTGTTTAGTTTGCAGAAAATAATTCTACCCTGGTTGTACAAATAAAGTTCAAGGAAGTTTAGTTTGCAGTAATAATCGTTAAATCGGGTAAATAATTACAGATGACCGATGTACTCGTTATATGGGCCGCGTCATACGAAAACCGGGCTTAATGACAACGTCATGAAAAGCGGTAAACGACGTCGGAAAAACGACGTTTCAAATTGTCTAGCGTCGCCGTAAAAGTTCACAGTTTGCCCTCCCATTTACGTTTACTGGTGTCAGTTAACATTACGTGTGAACAGAAAACGGAAAATGATAACTTACTGAAACTTTCACTAATATGAGACGCGATACCTTGTACATCGGTACACATATTATGACGTCATGACTTGACGTCACGTACTTGTGACGTCATTGAACGTGAATACATGTTTGACGTTATGGCCATGGTGTCCTGACAAAATATTATAGCAAGGATACTTGCACGAGTTCCTCGCAGCATCAATGACTTAGAAATGCTTCAGGCGCTGTACATTGCCGCCTAACTGTCGTTCTTTGACAGTTTTACTCTTTTTCGTCGGTTGTCCTTATGAGTTCAATATGGTAGAAACGCATAATTTTAAACTGGCTACATATCAGCGAAGTCTTCGCTTACACTGCACTTTGATTCCTAAATAATCTTAAATATGAACAACCTAGTGTATGCCAACGATATTACCATCTATTATCTTGGTAAATTGAGACTTTTGAACAATTCTATCCAGTACTTAGCGAATGATATGCCATTTAATGCATTTAATATGCCATTTAATAGATATGCAGCTATATAATGACATACATATCCGGGGTTTGTATTGAATTTAAAATAAATGCATCAACATATTAATTGGAAATGTGATGGTCATAAACTTGCTTTTGTAGTTGAAAGTGCTTTTGTAGTATCAAATCATCAGTTTATCACTTGCATTGCATTATAATGTATATCAGGCGATGGTACTGCGATCCTCAAGAAAGACACACGGCGACAATTATAAGGTATCACGCTACCAAATCTGCCCGGTATCGTGTTTTGTCAAAAAGTTAATGTTATAAGCGGCCTACTGCCTACTTTAAAATATGTCGTCGCATACGAAATGTTAAATGATTTCTCTATTATTCCCCAAAATTATTTCAGACAGCAGCAAACAACAGAGGGAAACGCCTCACTCTGCCTTATTTGAAAATTATTCATACGAAATTACGTTACTTGGGCCGCAATCCAAAACATGACGTTACATTAGCAACTGCAACACGAGCCATAAACAGTATTTTCATACTTTGTCTTGATCTAATAGGAGACACTTGGCCAGGCTACGAGATATTCAAATTTGGTTGACATGCGATAAAAAATGACAAATCTATAGGACTTGTCCGGATCAACACCCCTTGTATACGCCGTTGATAAAAACGTCGTAATTTCGACGTCATTGATCCAAAACGTCATATAAGTTTTTTCCACGCGTCATAAAACTACTTCTAAAATGAAATATAATTGGGATACATTGATAATTTTGGCGGCATATGGCTTTTAAAAGATGTACAATTCAGAATACGCGAAAAAGTAAAAAATGTTGTCATTAAGCCCGGTTTTCGCACGGCGCGGTTTACAGTAAATACAGTACAACACAAGTGGTGTGATTTTCGGTACCACAACACCGCCTGCGTTAATCTTGCCAAGACATCGACGTTTCTGAACAGCTATTGGCAATATGAACGCGCAATCAAGCAGTTTGATTGGCTGTGCCTGAGCTGTGGCACAGCTCAGGCGCAGCCAATCAAGCTGCTTACTTTCATGTACAATATTCAAGTATTTTGTGATAAATACATTGACAACCATTGGCAAGATTAGCGCAGTCGGTGGTGTAGCTGAATTGTCCCGGACAGAAATAACAATTTCTATCGACAGATCTCCATTTTTTCTGTAATTTCTGGGTCAACACTGGTTTAGTATGCAAATTATTGGAAGCTATGAATATATAACTCTGAGTTGTTGGCGGCCGTTATACTCTGTGAGTTATTTATAGATGTTCAACCCAGTTCAGATCACAGGTGCGTGCATTGTCGAATATATCCGGGACATTTTCCTGCATCTGCACTGTTGGCACTTGTTTGAGATTAAAAAAACGAACTTTCTGATTAACAAGGTGCATGATCACGTGGTGACAACAACAACAAAAATTGCTGAAAGTGTTGAAAGCGCGTCCAAGTAAGTATTATTTGATAGTTTCCTTAATATGCAACGGATTTTGATGCAATATGGCACAACAAACGTGTCTTCATGATCTGCATGTGCTGGTCTCGGGACTTCGGCACATACTTATGTCGTTTTCGAGAAGAATCGATTTCCGTGTCAAAAGACGGAAATCGATACTTCGCAACAACGACAGAAGTTTGGGCAAAAGTACCGACACCACCAAATGCAGCTTAACAAGACGCATTTGATGCGCCAACATCCATTATATAATAAGGACAATATAAAAGCATACGTACTTTGAATCGGAGGGCTTATGGAAAGTTCAGTAATTATTGTTGTTGTTGTTGTAACCACGTGATCATGCACCTTGGTTAATGGACTAGTAAAAATAGATATGTGGCAGTGACTGGAGACATGGGGCTTATGGGATTTATGACCAGTGTACTGAGCTGCTGATCAAACAGCACACACCTGGGGGCAGCTTCACTAAACTTCGTACGACTAAAATGTTCGTAAGTGCAAAATTAGGACCGTCTGTAAATTTTATTTAATGGATTTACATTTATTGAACATAGGCTGCATATGCAGCCTATGTTCAATAAATGTAAATCCAGTAATTGTTTAAAAGAAAACAGAGTTAATGTGAAATTTACAGTCTATCATCATTTTTGCACTTACGGACATTTTAGTCGTACGAAGTTTAGTGAAACGGCCCACTGTACTGTAGCCTGATAACGATATATGTTTTATAGAAACATGACGGGTGCTTTACTGATGGAATGGCAAACAGTGCAGATCCTGATCAGCCTCTGCGGATGCATGCACATGCTGATCTGGATATACACCATTTCTCCAGTCACAGCCATTTCTGGACGTCTTGCGCATCTTTCATGCGCCGTGAATTAATATGATGAAATTCGGCTTCATGCCAAGTTTCTTATGAATCAGTCTCAATGAGTTTAATAACTATCATGTTAAATCAACAAACATGTTACATTCTAGTTATTACATAAGCACAACTGCATCCATTGAAGCTGTACTGATCATCTATCGTGATTCCTATAGCAGTCTTATTTACATATGTATTACACTAGTAGAGTTTGATTGTATTACACTGTGAAAGGACATTTTGCATTTTGGGGGCCGTTTCACTAAACTTCGTACGACTAAAATGTCATTAAGTGCAAACTTATGATAGTCTGTACAATTCACATAAACAATGTTTTCTTGTAAACAATTATTGAATTTACATTTATTGAGCATAGGCTGCATATGCAGCCTATGTTCAATAAATGTAAATCCATACATTGAAATTTACAGACGATCCTAAATTTGCACTTACGAACATTTTAGTCGTACGAAATTGAGTGAAACGGCCCCCTGGTATCTGAGTGCGACGGGGCTTATAACATAGCCCATTATTGTGCAAAATGGCCTTTCACAGTGTAATACAATACAAATCTACCTCTGGCCCGTTTCACTAAACGTCGCACGATAAAAATGTTCCGTGATTTTCTCATTAACGTGGTTCCGGAATTGTGTCATGTTCCGCCTACAGGTACAAGTCACTACAGTCTGTTCCATATTTTTGCTGGCTAACTTTTGGCTATTAAACACATTCAGTCTTAACTATGTTTAAATGTAAGTACATTTTCATCAATAACAAAAAATTGACCCTCCCCAATTTATTTTATTTGATGAAATTCCATCAAATATTTTATTGCGAAACAAAAACGATTTTCCTATGGGAATTTAACATGGGGGAAAAGGAGGTAGAGGAGCTGGTGGAGGAGTCAAAACATGAAAACAATTGGATAGTAAACCTGGTTAAATAGATTGGAAATGATGCAAAGGCTAAGAAAACAAAAGTTAGATTTTGATGTTTAGGCCCCCATGTTGAATTCCCATAGGAAAATCTTGTTTTCGTAATGAAATCAATATTTGCTGGAATTTCCTCAAATTATTTATTTTGGTGAGGGTAACTTTGTTGTTATTGATGAAAAATTAGTTTTCAGATTGAATGTTTAGTAACCGAAAGTTTGTCGGCAGCAAATGTGGGAGAAACTGATTGTGAACTGATCCACTAAAGGTTTGCGAATGTCGCTATTAAATCAGTGTACTTTTGCAAAGTTCAATTTTTAACTTACGATCTTCTTAATCGTACGAGGTTTAGTGAAACGGGCCGCTTATACATGTAATTGGGATGTTGGGCTCAGCTCAGTGCCAATATACAGTGGAACCCCTCGAAACCGGACATCCGGGACCTCCCGGGTGTCCGGTTTAGAGAGGTTCCACTGCAATTAAGCACTCCACGAACAATTTGTGTCACTTCCAATCATAAACAGACACGACAATAAACTTAAATACAATGAAACTCATCTAAATTAAACACAATGGCGTCCACAGGCTGTCCGGTTTACAGAGGTTTCTCTTTATTGATGCATTTAGTATCAGTCAAAAGGTCATCGTCTAACGGAATATAATCTGGGAGAAGAGTTATCTTGAACCAGAAAGGTTTGGTCAGATTGTCTGTCATCGCATAAATGTGTTTGTCACTGGAGATATGGGCCTTATTGTTTTTACGACCAGTGTAGATCCAGATCAGCCTGTGTGCCCGTACAGTCTTTTCAGGATCGGGAGCCCGTTTCACTAAACTTCGTACGACAAAAATGTTCGTAAGTGCAAATTTACGATCCTCTGGAAATTTCAATTGGTGGATTTACATTTATTGAGCATAGGCTGCATTATGCAGCATATGCTCAATAAATGTAAATCCAATATTTTGTTCCAAGAAAACATTGTAAATGTGAAATTTACAGAATATCATCATTTTGCACTTACGAAAATTTTAGTCGTACGAAGTTTAGTGAAACGGCCCCGGCACTGTTCGCCATTCCATCAATGAAACACTCGTCAGGCTTCTAAAAATCAATATATAGCGTTATCAGGTTAAAAGAGTATGTCATAATCAGGAGCTACACACATGTGGAATACTCGGACCTAGGACCCACTAATTGTCTCATTTTGAAAACGGTACCATACCCACCCTTTTCCATACACTATACATGTACATGTATATACAGTACAGTCTTAGACTATACTGTATAGTGTACGGAAATGGATGGATGGGGTAACGTTTTTCAAATGAACCATTTATTGGGTCCTAGGTCCGAGTCTTCCACCTGTGGAGATACACGGGTCACAAATTCCATAAGCCCCATTTCTTCAGTTACAGCCAGAAATAAGGTTTCCGAGTATGACAGATCGGTCGGCTAATGGACATGAAGTATACGTCTGGGGACGAGATTTGCGTCTCGATATGTCCACTGTGTTCCACATATTTGTAAATCATTACCCAGACTGCTCGTTTGTTCGTTCCACCATGACTAATTTTGCATATATTATGTTGTTTTGCGTTTTCTACGGCAGCTTAAAAGCGACATGCCGTGCGAAATTTGAAAATGCAATGTCGTGGGAACAAGATACTATGTCGTGGGAACAAGATAGAAAAGAAAATGCGCAATGTAGTGCCGCATAGAGCTACTAACGCATAGAGCTCCCCGTGGAGCTCTATACGTCGGCTCCTAGCGCATGCAGCTCCACGTGGAGCTCTATACGTCGGCTCCCAGACGGGCACGCAAAACCCTATCGTATGCGCACGCAAAACCTATCGCGTGTGCACGCAAAACCCTATCGCATGCGCACGCAAAACCCTATCGCGTGCGCACGCAAAACCTATCGCGTGCGCACGCAAAACCTATCGCGTGCGCACGCGAAAGTAAAAAATATTTCCATGTTCGCTCTGTGCCACCGTATTTATTGTGAAACGTTACCTATTTTTCAGTGCCATAAACGTGTTTTTTGTTTTTACCACACCTCGATTTTCTTCAGACGAGGTACATCCATGTTTCACCTTTGTTAGTTTTTCGTTATATGTGGCTGTAACTGGAGAAATGGGACTTATGCAGTCGCACAGTCTGATCAGGATCTGCACTGTTCGCCATACCATCAATGAAACACCCATCATGCTTGCTTCAAACAAGCTATAGTGATCGTTACATGAGTGTGCTATTTGATCAGGAGCTACACTGGTCACAAATCCCATAAGCCCCATTTCTCCAGTCACAGCCACAAATGATTTTAAATACATTAATGAACAGTATAATATTAAACCACGGAACAAGAAAAAACATGCCCTTGTTTACATGTGGTCTATCGACACAGGGTCGCAAATAAGACAGTCATGTGATGTTGTACCTAACAACATGGGCGATATCTCAATACAAAGTAGAGAAAATGCGGAATAGCTATGAAAAATTCATCAACGTGCAACATCATTTATAGAAAATATCGCAGTTTCTGAAAATATATTTCATGAAAAGTCGAACATCTTCTGGGTACAAAATCGCATGGCTTGTCTTATATAGAGTAATTGAGACAGACAGGTTTTGAAACCAACCATAATAGAAAGATCAAGTAGCTATGGAAGCGTCTTGGTGCCAATGCTAAACTATATGTATCTCCTAATTAGGAGATAGTAAGTCCTAATTAGGAGATACTAACTGCTAATTAGGAGATAGTAAGTCCTAATAAGGGGATAGTAAAGTCCTAATTAGGAGATAGTAAGTCCTAATTAGGAGATAATAAGTCTTAAATTAGGAGATACTATCTCCTAATTAGGACTCACTATATCCTAATCAGGAGATAAAAATAGTTTAGCATTGGCATCAGGACGCTTCCATAAGTAGCTATATACATGTAAACAGTAATGGTATGGAAATACGTTCTAATACTCTCGGAGCGATAACAAAATATTATTGCAGACAAAAATTCTACGCCCTCTCTGGACTAAAGTACAAGAACCGTTTTATATGGAAATTTAGTTGCTGTGACGTATGCTAATCCGACTTTATTAAAGGACACATCCATCGCACAATGTGCATATAGGGTATTTGTCGACACGAAGATATTGTGTCGAAAAACGTCGAAAACTAACTGAAATATGTAAATGAATGTTAAAGAATTTTCGACATTTAATACTACTAGTATGTGCAGATGCGATTTAATCGCATCTGCACATACTATTAGTATTGAATGTCGATATTGTCAAGACTTCGTACTCCATACTGTAAAGTCATCCCTCTTAGCTGGGGACATCACGTGACGCTTTACTCGCGAGTCCATAAATATTCACAGACAAAACAGCAATCAGAAATTCCCGACCCCTTTGTGCTGAAATGGAAATAACATATATTTGAGACTCGCAATGTGATTTTGTACATATTTTTCATGAAATATATTTACAGAAACTATGATGAATTTTTTCATATAAAATACGGAATAGAATTCGCATTTGCTATGGAACTTTCGTCAACTTTGGACGTCATTTACGGGAAATATCGTACATTTTGTAAATAGTTTTCATGAGATATCGCACATGTTCTCTTAGGTACAAAATCACATGGCGTGTATTTAAAAATTACTACGAGTGCCCGCTATACAGATATAATCGTTTGGTAAATTTACTGATAGTGACTCGCAATGGTAACAGGCTATTTTGACATACAAATTAATTGCGTCACCTGAATTTTTTTTATTTTTATCGCCAGATTATCAAGTATGATCATTGCACATCAACATAAATACAGAGAATAAATATCAATTTCCGTTAACATTTTAAGGAAACACGGTTATCGCCCCTGATATAAGTGTGGAAATTTATGTCTAATATAAAATGTATAATGATGCAGGTTGACTACGGGATCTAACCCGTTCACCAGGTCTTAATGACCTTAGCTGTTGATAGGCCGTTAAATACCAAGAAACAAATAATTAACTAACGAATGGACGAAAATAATATGCCTCCCTATATTGTAATCTGGCATGTGGGCTTTAATTAACACTTTCACCACTAAATATGTAATATGGACTAGTTCATTTTGCACTCTTCCATTAATAAAAAAAATGTATTGTTGCATAATCTTAAAAATAATGTCAAACACTGCAGATCCTGATGAGACGGCTCGTTTCGAGCCGGCTCATTTGGATCTACAGTATTTGCAAATCTGGATCTACAGTGTTTGCAAACTCGTGTAGGGTTCAACTGGTTAGTTTGGAGACTGTTTAATTAAAGGTACATGCCCACTCAGTCGGCACAAAAGGTTATTTATATCATAGACTTCATCTGAGATATTTTCTGGTAAAATAAACATTCATTCACCATTATCAGATGTAAATGTTCACACTGTTGTTTCCTTAAAATATTAACGGACATTAATATTTATTCTCTGTATTTATTTTGTGATGTGCAATGACCATACTTTACAATCTGTAGAAAATATTATTGTTTCAGCTGACGCATTTAATTAGTATAAATAATTACAAACATATCATGCGTCATTTGCATATGAAAACAGCCTGATACCACCGCGAGTCACTATAAGTAACATAAATATTACTAAATGATTATAGCTGTATTGCGGGCACTCGTAATTTTTAGAACTGGTGGAATAGTGACACAATTATACACTTACTTATTTAATTCCTATACAGAACAGTTTGTGCCTACTGAGAGGGCATATACCTTTAACTATGACGGGGGATTACAGTCAATAACGCCAGGGTAGCTCGCGAGTTAAAATACAGCACACGAGATCTTAAATAGCTCGCGTGCTTCTTTTACCTCGCGTGGTAAATGTAGCTCGCGTGCTACTAATTACAAGCTCGTGTGGTACATTAAGCACGCGAGCTTGTAATTAGTAGCACGCGTGGTAAATGTTGCTCGCGTGCTAATGACGGGGCAAGACAGTCAATACACGACGTTTTACTGTAGCTCGCGTGGGTCTTATACCTCGCGTGCTAAGGTAACCACGCGTGCTGTTGCTTAGGCTCGGGAGCTGAAGAATGGCTCGTGTGAATATTGTACCCCGCGTCCTACAATGACCACGCGAGCTCTTTTAAGGGCTCGTGTGCTATAATGGCTCGCGTGGGTCTTGTACCTCGCGTGCTAAAGTAACCACGCGTGCTGTTGTTTTAGGCGCGTGTTGAAGAATGGCTCGTGTGCATATTGTAGCTCGCGTCCTACAATGACCACACAAGCTAATTTAAGGGCTCGCGTGCTATAATGGCTCGCGTGGGTCTTGTACCTCGCGTGCTAAAGTAACCACGCGTGCTGTTGTTTAGGCTCGCGTGCTGAAGAATGGCTCGTGTGCATATTGTAGCTCGCGTCCTACAATGACCACGCGAGCTCTTTTAAGGGCTCGTGTGGTTACAATTCAGCTCGTGTTGTAGTAACAACCAATCACAACGTCTAGTTACAAAAATATATCCGGGCCGCCATTTAAACCTGTCCGAAAAACAACAACAACAGCAGCATGGTCAGAGTCCGCTTCTATTTTGTTGTTGTTGTATGTCTAAGATTCAGCCGCTGACTTAATAGTTGTTCGCTTTGTTGATTATGGCCATGCAGAATGTATGTTACGGTACTATTTGGCATGTAAGCCCAAATATTTATGGTGCTTTCGTATATAAAATAAAAGCTGACCGACTACCTACCTAGTAAATCCGGGACCGTTGCCCGCACCACATTTTCATTTATTTCGCCTATCTTGCAAGGCAAATTGTACACGCATCACCGGTGTGAGGAGGTGGGGGGGTCCTCCTCTCCAATGAAATGTTTAAACCTACAACACCATAGAGGCGACTTCCTGGCATATGGGCCTCCGTTTTCACCTATTGAATCTTGCATAAGTACAGCGTATGCCTATTATATATCCTGCAAGGCATGCAAACGCATCGCTGGTGCAGAGGGTGGTAGGTGAGGTCCTCCAAGAAAACTTTGAAACATACAAACACTGTAGACGCGATTTATCGGTACATTTACCAGTTTTCAATTGAATTTTCGCGGCACCCGGAATTTGCTGGCGTACGGAATACTAAACACTTCGAGTACAATCGTCGCGTACGGCGTACTGTAGCTCGGCGTACGGAATACCCTCTAATTAGGACGGAATCTGGCGTACGCAAAGGGCAATCTATACCCCTCACGAATACTGCTTGGGAACTACCCCAATAATTTGGTATTTTACTGTGTTTCTAATGGTAAGTCATGACATTGTGTATACAATGTGTGGCAGGTGAAATTATTATATAGAATAGATATTACAAAAACCTGCGTATTTGTTATGTATCCCATTCCCATCCAGTCTATAAACCAGTGTCATCTGCCGTCAATAGTATAAAACGTAATACTTTTATGTAGCATACTGAACTGTCCTATTTCAGTACTTATTGGCTGCACTATTGTTCTCCTATCACGTGAATAACACTGGAATGGATGTTGTATGCGCACGCAACACGGTGCACTTTTTCATTCGACGCCATTCTATTCTTACATCGCCGTTGTACATGTAAAATATATTAAAATAATTGTCTGGTAAATATTGTATTTACAGGAAATGTTTCGGTATACTATAATTGTGTATTGCTGTATTGTCTTGTTTCTAGAGATATGTGCAATATAAATATCAATTTATATTGCAAATATCGCTGGAAATTCATTCAGAAATCGGGAACCGTGTATTGACTTTGTACAATGTAAAAATATATTAAAATAGTTGTCTGGTAAATATTGTATTTGCAGTTCGCCCATCCCACTGTGACTAGTGACATCGCTCCAGATAGAGAACATTCACAAACACTTTACCGGCCTTTTTGGGGAGGTTTCCCAGAGTAAGGGGGAATAAGAGCCAGACCAGCCACAAATGATTGGATAAATTAAAGTACCACCCTTATGCACCTATAAATGTCGTCACCGCCCTGTGGGTGTGGGTGGGGCAGCCGGCACGGCACCCACGTGGAATTAGACAAGAAAATATTCCAGAGACCCGGGAATTAGACAGCCCATTACGCTCTATGGTGGGGCAATTAGACGTCCACCAACATCGCAGATACAGGCTTCTATGGGGAAAAGACCGCCCGATCATCGGGAATTAGGCACAAATTTAATCCCGACAGTCGGGAATTAGACAGTATATTTTAACATTTGTCGAATTTTTCGGGGGTTGCTCGCCACCCCTCCGGGCGGGGAAAACATTGATCGGTGCATTTTTTTACGTAAAATTAATAGCATCTGATGTTGGCTTATACATGTAGTAATAAACTGATAGTCAGGGAAGCAGTGTAAAATTCAGACAAATGGCACCCCATTGAATAATATTCTAGTTCATGTGCAGCTTTATATATTTCTTTGTATTCATTTACTAACATAACGTCAACATTATAATTATAGTTGCCCAGAGACTTACTTGTACTGCTATTATAACTTTTTGATTTCCTAACATTATATGAATGCTATAATTACGCATATATGGTCTTGTATTATGAAAGGTGAGTGAATTATGCACCTAGTAATGTCTTCCCCGCCCGGTGGGGTGGGGGAGGGGGGCACACGCGGCGAATTAGACAGCAAAATCTTCCCGACACCCGATAATTAGACAACCAATTATGCCCAAGGGTGGGGAATTAGACATCCAACACAATTGCATATCAGTTTTATATAGGAAAATTACAGTCCCCACAGTCGCCACAGTCTGCTTTGTGCTTCATGATGCCTCACCTTGAAAATGCACTCGCCGCTCGTGAGTTGATCTTTGAACAGTCAGCCTTTGTTGTTCATTTTATATACAGTTATGTGCGATTTTTCGCTTATTGAAGCATACTATTAAGTAACCCGTCATGCCAGGTATACATGTACATATAATTCTTTGTAATTCAACTACACTGCCGAGAGCTAACAACTGTACGAATTTATATATCTCTGCATATCAGTGTAGGCCCCCCTTACCAGACCGTACGGTCATGCTGATATGTGGCTACGATGGTCGCATATGTCGTGTAACCGACTGCTTGGCTGAGCGTACTCATAAAGTCGCACGAGTCTGTAACGGACCATGGTCACACTCCGCCAAAATGGACATAATTTCCATGAATTCTGAAAGATCGCCAATAGCCTATACTTATTGCTATACTTATATACTTATTAAGTAGGTATTGAATCTGCCTTCAAACCACCTATCATGCATTTATGATTCACTGTAAATGGACACTAATGTTTATTATTGCTCATGATGGATACAAATAGGCCCATGGTGTCTGTGATGGTGGCCGGTACTGCGGTTTGCTATCATAGACCCATTGATGTCATTGAGATGGACTCAATATACCATTGTGCTTCTAAATGAATGCTGTGCACTAATGTTGGTATAGTACATGTATATGATGTCTCTGACAGCAACTCCAGTTCTTGCCTTATATGGGTTGAGTACTGTACTTGCCCTCGGATACACCCATCATTTATTGATCACAGCACGGTGTCCACCCAGACTGAAATGGACTAAGCCCACTTCTTACATTTTCATATACACATGTATGGCTTTGCCATTGCTACATCTGAAAATCAAAGTACTGAAAGTACTGACTGGCGGGAGACAAGTAGCCACTTGTGAATTTGCATACTCAGAAATTACTTGTTAGAAATATAATCGATGTTGATTATTATAATAGAAGTTGCATATACACAATATATACCATGATACGGGCAGTGCTTAACGTGCCTCCCGTGACCATATGTATTGGAAACATAAACAACAAAGACACAATGTTTGGGGTAAGGCCATGGTGCCAGCAACTTAGAAACTTACTTTATGGAGGAATGTGACAGACATCGAACTGATTTGTAGATTGATCTCAGCAAGAGACCGCCCTTAGATTGGATCAAGTCGAAGGTTCACCAATCCCGCATGTGACTATACAGTGCGTGATATGGTCTGAGTATATTATGACTTTATAAATATATCCCTGCCTTCGTCTTGAGCCGATCCACAGCGCTCGGGTTTGGAGAGCATAGTCCAGCCATCTCCGCGTGGAGATGCCCGATTATTACATGGCTCGGTTTGGAAAGCATATTCCAGCCATCTCCGCTGGAGATGCCCGATTACCAGCGTGGTATAGTGCAATTTTCTGCATAGTTACTTGCTATTCCGCGAGTTCGAGTCTGTCACATCCGCCTCCATCAATATGAATATGACCATGACGTTTATTGCGTAAGAATGATTACATGATAAAACACCGATTGCGCCCATTACGGTCTCTGGTGGTGACTGGTATCAGTAGGCATAACCAGCAAAGTACATGTACCCTCCAGCCGCCCCGCAATGACAACATGGGTGTTTCTGAAACATATACTGCAAGATTAATGTAACATTCACGATTATAATTTGTAACAACTGTCATCTCCATACCTGGGTGGGAGGGTGGGTAATTTAATTCCTGTTTATTAAAATTGAAATTCTTATTTAGCTTTCGCTAGCAGAACAGGGCGAATGCTGTAATAATTTCTATTTTATGCTCGCTGATCTATTCCCGTTGGCTATTGCGCCGTGACTCACAGAGTTACGCTTAGGGGGCGAGCATTGCACCTCCATATAATAACGTGATTTATGTTATAATCATAAATCCATTTATTATAATAGAATTGTTCACTATACACAATATATACCATGATACGGGCAGTGCTTAACGTGCCTCCCGTGACCATATGTATTGGAAACATAAACAACAAAGACACAATGTGTTGGGGTAAGGCCATGGTGCCAGCAACTTAGAAACTTACTTTATGGAGGAATGTGACAGACATCGAACTGATTTGTAGATTGATCTCAGCAAGAGACCGCCCTTAGATTGGATCAAGTCGAAGGTTCACCAATCGCATGTGACATACAGTGCGTGATATGGTCTGAGTATATTATGACTTTATAAATATATCCCTGCCTTCGTCTTGAGCCGATCCACAGCGCTCGGGTTTGGAGAGCATAGTCCAGCCATCTCCGCGTGGAGATGCCGATTATTACATGGCTCGGGTTTGGAAAGCATATTCCAGCCATCTCCGCTGGAGATGCCCGATTACCAGCTGGTATAGTGCAATTTTTCTGCATAGTTTACTTGCTATTCCGCGAGTTCGAGTCTGTCACATCCGCCTCCATCAATATGAATATGACCATGACGTTTATTGCGTAAGAATGATTACATGATAAAACACCGATTGCGCCCATTACGGTCTCTGGTGGTGACTGGTATCAGTAGGCATAACCAGCAAGTACATGTACCTCCAGCCGCCCCGCAATGACAACATGGGTGTTTCTGAAACATATACTGCAAGATTAATGTAACATTCACGATTATAATTTGTAACAACTGTCATCTCCATACCTGGGTGGGAGGGTGGGTAATTTAATTCCTGTTTATTAAAATTGCTTATTTAGCTTTCGCTAGCAGAACAGGGCGAATGCTGTAATAATTTCTATTTTATGCTCGCTGATCTATTCCCGTTGGCTATTGCGCCGTGACTCACAGAGTTACGCTTAGGGGGCGGAGCATTGCACCTCCATATAATAACGTGATTTATGTTATAATCATAAATCCATTTATTATAATAGAAGTTGCATATACACAATATATACCATGATACGGGCAGTGCTTTACGTGCCTCCCGTGACCATATGTATGGAAACATAAACAACAAAGACACAATGTTTGGGGTAAGGCCATGGTGCCAGCAACTTAGAAACTTACTTTATGGAGGAATGTGACAGACATCGAACTGATTTGTAGATTGATCTCAGCAAGAGACCGCCCTTAGATTGGATCAAGTCGAAGGTTCACCAATCCCGCATGTGACTATACAGTGCGTGATATGGTCTGAGTATATTATGACTTTATAAATATATCCCTGCCTTCGTCTTGAGCCGATCCACAGCGCTCGGGTTTGGAGAGCATAGTCCAGCCATCTCCGCGTGGAGATGCCCGATTATTACATGGCTCGGGTTTGGAAAGCATATTCCAGCCATCTCCGCTGGAGATGCCCGATTACCAGCGTGGTATAGTGCAATTTTCTGCATAGTTACTTGCTATTCCGCGAGTTCGAGTCTGTCACATCCGCCACTAAAGTCTGCCGACTTTTCCTCCATAAAATGGTTATTCATTGAAATACAATGGAATTAGTCCATCCGGTTGCCTGAGGTCGCTACACTTCTCAATCGCGTGAGACCACGCATTTAAAAGTATATCATTTCCCGCGTCAGACATATGTACCCCGTCCGTGCGGAACAATGAGGGCGTATTTTCAGTCAGTCTCGGATGCGGAATGACCCTACCGGCAGCCGCAAATGTAGCTCCACGACCAGACTGATTGAAGTGTTTTCTCTTTTATTAATTTTGCGTTTGTGGATAGCACCACGCCAATGAAGCCTAGGCAATACATCAGACCACAATATTGTGGTCGCGGGCATTGCTCTATACAAGGCGGCAATATCATTCTTTACTTGTGCACAAAGCACGCCTGATCGGATCTGCGTTATGGAATTTCCTCCACAGTGTAGAATAATGATGTCTGGGGCTAATTCATTTTTCAAAATGCGGTTTATTTGCACAAGGACTTCGGAGAATAGCATACCCCGTTTACTAAACCATTGGATCGATACATGTGGTAACCTGAGTTGTGCATCCAATATATGGCACGCCCTTGCATGACCCCAATGAACCATGGAGTCTCCCACTATCCATACGTTCGAGGCTAGGTCTGTAATAACAAACGCATGTTATTATAAAAGTCAAATGTGTCAATAGCGGAAATGAAAATTAACTACAAAATTAATATAAACAATCCCTGACATCAAACGGCAAAATTTATTATTATAGCAAATTGAAAAACGAGGTCTAGTTAACAGCCATAATGTTTATGACACTAGATGATGATTAGCTATAGCACTGCGGCGCGGCTTCCCAACCCATTCTATGCTATGTGATCATTATATATGCCTACCGGATATATGTCTGAAAACAATCACTGCGCCAGCGCCCGGCACGCTTAATGTCAGAAGCCGATATACCCCTATCATACAAATAGGAACATGCTCCCATACGAAAACTATGACTCTTGTAGCCGGCCGTATGTAAGCCCAGCATAGTTAGACATTTTCCCAACACCGTAGTAAATTGATACCTAGTTAACGGTGTTCCATTTTCATGACAGAAGAACTGAACCGCCGGCCCTAGTCTAATGTTAATGAATTCCACCAGTGCAGATACTGGACAAATTTCGTCTCCCTCTATTGAATTAATGTTAACCGTCACAGCCTTATGCTGGCTGTTTTCGATCGGCGCAGTGTGATGCACGCGTTCATAGGGCGCGCTTGGCTGTCATGTCTAATTACCACATCAGAGAATAATATCGGTCTCAGTGGGTCATTCGCCGACGTGTATATTATCTCGCTAACTCGAAATAACCCGAAAAAGGCTATCACGTATGCACAACGAAAAAGTATGCTTTCATATTTTGTAGTGCAGACGACATTTACGGATTTGGATAACCGCCTCAATACTTGTAATGTAATGGGTAGTCTAATATCACGCTGTGGGTTCAAACGTTTCGCTCCAAGAAGTATTTTAGCCGTAATAAATGACATCGTCGGGTCATCGTAACCATTGATTTTATGAACGAAACCTAACGCTGCTAGGTATGTCGCCATTGTACTGGGTGACTTCCTTGACGGAACATGTACGCAATGTAAAGATTTATCACCGATACCGTTTGGGGTAGCCTAAATTCCCAACCACCCATTATTTGTAAAAACTGTGCGAATGACCTCAAACCCGTATGATATGCCTGTTGTGTATTAATGGACAAACTGTTAGTAGTTAATCGTGAGATTACTGCTTGAAGATCTGTAATAGATGTGCCGGAACTTTTTGTGGAGTTGCGTCTGCATGCGGCGCCAGACTGCGAAATTTCTGAAAATTTAGGCGAGACAGTGAATCGCATATTAAGTTACTTTTTCCAGGAACATGTTCAGCTCTGAACAAAATGTTGTGTTTTAGACAATGTAGGACAAACGGGCGGACCAACCTCATAACAGTTCGTGACCTACTTGTCATGGAGTTCAGGATATGACACACAGATTGATTGTCAGATCGGAATATGATCCTCTTGTTTTCCAGTTTGTTATGCCAGATATGGACAGACACCAAAATTGGGAAGAATTCAAGAAATGTTATATCCGTTAAAAGCCCGGATGCAACCCAGTCCTCAGGCCATGTGCCATATGTCCAACTACCTGCAAAGAATGCTGCGAAACCTTTATCTATGGCCCCGGCACTATCAGTGAACAACTCGATGGCCTCATTCTGAATCCATAATCTGTCTGACATTATGGTAACGCCATTAAATTGCTCTAAAAATTGAAGCCATACTTGGAGGTCACATTTCATTTCTTGGGTAATTCTTACATGGTGATATTTTTTCCTAGCTCTGCCCATGGTGCATCTATCAAGCGTCTACAAAAGTGGTTCTGCCCGGTCTTACTGCTCTACACGCAAAGTTCAGACTGCCCAATAAAGACTGCATGTCGCGCAATGTCGTCTTAGTTCTATGTAACGTATCCAATAACTTGTGTTTAAGATCATCTATCTTGTCTTGGGGAATGCGAACAGTCATATTATCGGAATTAATTTCCATGCCTAAGAAAGTGATAATAGTTTTCGGAAGTTCAGTTTTTTCTTCAGCTAATGGCACGCCTAATTCCTCACAAAATGTAATAAATGTGGTCAGCATTGTGTAACATCCTGACACTGATGCGTGTGCTAATAAGAAGTCGTCTAAATAATGCAATATAAAACCGCTTTCCAATTTATTTGTCACAGCCCACTCAATAAATGTTGAAAATTTCTCAAAAGTCGCGCAGCTTAAAGACAGGCCAAACGGTAAACATTTGTCAAAATAATATTGGCCTGCATGCTTCATACCTAATAATTCGTAGTCATTAGGAGACACTGGAATGATCCTGAATGCATTACGGATATCAAGTTTTGCCAATTTAGCGTGTCTCCCGATAGTTTGCACAACATCTACCGCAGAGTCAAATGACGTGTAGTGCACTGAACATAAGTCAGCGTCAATAAAATCATTTACTGAGCTCCCTGCTGGGTATGATAAGTGGTGAATCAATCTGTAATCCATACCCCTCTTTTTTCTCCACCAGTCCTAACGGCGAAACTCGTAAATTAGGCAATATTCGCGTGCTAAAGGGACCTTCGACTCTACCTGCTAATATTTCATTATTTAATTTAGCGGCAACGACATGAGGTCGCGATAATGCTGACCCCAAGTTTGTTGCTTCGTAAGCATTACGCGGACCTTCATACTGAAGTGGGAACCCATATTTGAACCCGTTAATTAACTCGTTAGCTGCATTGCGGTTTGAATACGTTTTAAGTTCGCGTTCCAAAATGTCACAATTCACGGGGGATAAACCTAATTTAAAATGGTTTTGTTTTATTGGGGACGCCTGTTTTGGATGTGACTTGTGACTGCCTCCGAAATGTATCGCAATTAATCATGGCGTGATTAGCATTACAAAATGAACATGCGTGTTTATACTTGCATGGGTTAAATCTACATCGCCTTTTGCATTGTACATGCGGCAAAGCGGTTTCGCCGACGTCGCATTTGCTGGACGTGCAGACGCAGACAATCTATATTGTGAGACACGCTGCTGTGCTATAGTTGCCGATGGTCGCACCTGGTTTACCTGCGTCATAATTTGTATCCATTAAATCCAAATTAAGCTTAGCCCAGCATTGTGGCACGATGGCTTGACGCAGCCTGAACTGTTCATCATATGCCAACCATGCCATATCATTCCTATTTGCTGCAGCGTGTCGTATTGTGTGTAAATACGCCAGCATGTCAGACGCTTGTGTCGGATGCTGTTGTATATATACATGCATGTAAATAATGAAAGCATCGGTCCACTGATCGATTGACTGCAGTCTGTCTCTATTCATTCTGGGCTTGGCTTGAATAATACCCTGATCATTGACAAACAGTGCTGTACCCTGAGTATCACCACCGACATCGTTATCCCGCTTTAGCAATTGGGACAAATGAACGTATTGATTTAACACAATTTTTTGGCGCATTTGCTGCGACACATGTATGGTGATTGTATCGTCTGCACACGATATTGGAATTGGCATGGCATGTCCTGTATGAGGGGGAATGTGTACATTCTCCCGCACAACCTCAATACCTGCATTTTGAGTATTTGCGGAGCCATAAATTGCTCAAATGGTGCAGTTATGCTGGACATTGCGGCTACAGGAATGTTAAAACCCCATAATGGGATCGTTGCTATTGCATACAATTCTCACCTGCCGTAGTGATATCTATCACTGGCGCCGCTGTGTGTGCTGACAACGATGGTGGCGTCGGTGCAGCCCATACCGCTGGAATAGGTGGCGCCAATGATGGCGCTACTGGGCCCTCTGACGTCGCAGTTGCCGCTGGTGCCGTGGGTGTCGCTGGCGCATGTATCGTTTGCGTATTCCTTCGCCCGTTTAGAGGCAACCTGACACCCCAAATCGTCAACCGCTTTTCTGGCCCTCCGTGTTCTCGGCATGTCCCAGCAATCCGTGAACAACTCGTTTCTCAATATAATGTCCAGAGAAATCACAGCGACACCAATCTGTTTTCACGTAATTTATCAGCTCACAATGTAATTAAGCAACACCTATAATATATAGAGAACATGGAAACTGGTCAAATTGCCACCCTGGTTAAACCGACATAACTGGCATGTCGGATTAACCAGGCTTCCATGTGCAGATAATACGTAATTTAATTCCTGTTTATTAAAAATTGCTTATTTAGCTTTCGCTAGCAGAACAGGGCGAATGCTGTAATAATTTCTATTTTATGCTCGCTGATCTATTCCCGGTGGCTATTGCGCCGTGACTCACAGAGTTACGCTTAGGGGGCGGAGCATTGCACCTCCATATAATAACGTGATTTATGTTATAATCATAAATCCATTTATTGGATGTACAATCTGCAAATTTGGAGAACTTGATCAGTTACTGGTGTTTGTAAAATACAGCCTGCTCTAAACACAAATAGGTTGATGAAGCAAAGGCTCACAGGCATCACGGGATGCGACACCATTTTTTTATTTCTTGGTTTACGGGACCCACCGACGGATGTTTAAAAAACATTAAGTGGATGTTTTTTTTTCTGTCTCAAGTTGACGCCCACTCTGACAGAACGTGGTTGGTCTGTTCCAGCTCATTTTGCCGATGCAATTTGGATAAACAAACATAACGTTATTCTATTGTCTGTTTCAACTGAAAGCGCCGATGGATAATACGAAAAACCTTTTTTTTTTAGAAATCAATCTCGAAACCTGGCGAGATAGCTCGGAAATGATCTAACTAACAACAAAACATTATTATTTGAAAGTCGGCCCAGTAAACAAAAAATTATTTATAGATCACATCTCCCACGAGAATGATGCCCATGAAATCAATATTTGATCGATTTTGTTCAAAAAATATTTGTGGCAGCATAGGTTTTTCGTAATGTGAAGAAAAAAAACGGGGAAATTTTCATATTTTTAGTACGTTTATTTGGCCAAAATCAATCGGCACTTTGCAGAATAGGGATACAAACCGAGTAATCCAAATTGCATACCCAACAGGAACTGTGGAGGTGTGACATAATAGTATGTGAAATATTTTCAAAATTATGACTGGGCGTAGGCCTACATACGTGTATGCTGCATGAACGGCAACATGTTTTCATGAATTTTGTTTCGCTCACCCAGAGGGTAATTTTTCGAAAATCGCCCGTAAACCACAATATGAAAAAGAAATGGCCTTCGACGTCGCATTGCGACTGCGTGGTACACGATACGGGGGGCGTCTCAATAACAGCAATTTGTTCTCTTCAAAAGTAAAGTTGGGCATGCCAACTATTTTACACATAATGTTGAGCATTGCCGTTGCTATTAATAACTTGCTTTCAGTTCACTCGCTGACTTTAAATGTCACCTGACTGTTGTTAATTACGAACGCAAATTGAGCCTATTGAGACGTCCCCCGATGAACAGAGAGCCACTTCCGAAAGTAGACCACCTGACTGTTGTTAATTGCGAACGCAAATTGAGCCTATTGAGACGTCCCCCGATGAACAGAGAGCCACTTCCGAAAGTGGACCCGTGCAAATGGCCAGAATCACGATCCCAATAGCGTGGAGACAGTATGTCTCCCGCCAAAAATGAAGAAGATTGTAATGACAGAATATATATGGGCCACGCTCTATGAAAACCAGCCTTAATGACAAAATATTCAATTTGCACTTTTTTACATTTTTTTGATGCGGACACCTTTAAAAAACAATATGCTGAAAAGAAAATACAAATATGTTTCAGATTTTTTGTTTTATCTCTCTTTTTGTAGCACCATGTGAATCACGCAAGGAAAAAAAATAACGTCATCGAGAAAATGACGTTATTGAAACGCTGACGTTTGTACAATGAAAAACAACAGCCTACAGTAGAAATGCGTGTTCATAGACTCATTGACTGTGCTTGCTGTAAACTGTATTTGCTGATAAGTTACACTAAATGTATCTACAAGTGTTAGTATCTATACTATCAACCATTGAACAGAATAAAACTATGATATGTACATGTAGTGAACAAATCAAACGCACCACTATCGATTTTAAATATATAATTAGCCGACATGTGACTTCGTAATTTGCTACTATCGCCAACTATCACAGATTATGCATATACATGTACCGTTAGAAAGATACATTGTAATTATTTGAGAATTTAGTTCAGAATCTAATTGACGTTATTCAGTTAATTGTGACGTCATTTATTGATGTAGACATTACGTCACTCACCAAAGACCAAACACAAACAACTAAACGACATTCCTGGTGTTTGAAATTAAACAATCTGTGATTGAAACCAATGCACTTTTTTCTGTGGAAATGAATAACCTGAATTTGGTTAAAATTTGGATAAGCCTATGGCTGCACATATCAATGACTGAGCGCCCGATGGTGTCTAGAGGGTAGTCGGACACCCCCGGGGAGTTTTAAACAAATTAAAAATCGACTGTCCATACCCGACTCTCGGAATTAAATTTACATCTCAGAAAGCGGGAGGAACGTTTTTCTGTGTAGCGGACGGTCTTATGTACATGTACCCCGTACTAGCATGTGGGATGTCTATGGGTTAATCATGCGCTGACCACCCCCACTCCGAGAGGGAGATATTGTTAGGTGTGTCTGCTTAAAAACAGTTATAGTGTGGGCTACCCATCTCGATCCTGTCTATGAATTTACTGCGGTACTGATTTTTTTTTTATATAAGTTTCTTCTTTAAATTGTGTAAATGTACGCATTATCAACCGTCTTACTTTCTAGATTCCTTCATATGTTTGTTATTTGCGTGACTGATGCCCGTGCGACAGCATGCGTATTTATTTAGAAAATGGAATGTATAGTTGTTAAAAATCAAAAGTCAGAAAATGCAGGGCAAAATTATCCATTAGTATTTTTAAATGTGTGTTTGGAATTTTTGATAATGGGTAATGGGTTTACCATTTGAAAAATAATATATATACATAACCTGTCAATGTCGGGAAACTGTGGCGATGTGACATACATGATTGTATAATTGTTACAAAATGTTCTGATAAAAATACCGGCAGGTTGATATATTATATTGCGCATGTTCATTTCCCCGTGAGTTTTAATTTTGCGATAAACAGTGCAGAAAGTATTTCCAATACGAATTAAATCGCTTTCCATAGAACGACATCTGCAAACCAAGACCTTTCATAAATATGATCGTGCAATATGTAAATCTACGTAACACATAATTAAGTCATGAATACATGAATGCAGATTTACCTGAGTGTGTCTACATATTGTAAGTTATTGCACGGATGCGGCGAAATCCTTTGCTCTCGGCAAAGCGGTAACATGGTGAGATCACTGTCTGGACCTGTCTGATCCACTTCCCCCATGTGATAATTCACGGAGATGCACTGTCTAGCGTGTGCTATATGCTTCAGATTAACGCCTATTCTACATGTCAGGATAACCTGCGCATTCGCAAATCGCAGTAATCCACTAATATACGATCCACAGTCTGTATGTGTGACCAGTGTAGATGCTGTTCCGCCTTAATGTTTACCGCTAACCCGAATTTTCTGTTTGTGCAAAACATTCGGGTTAGTTTACCACCTACCAATAATGACTATAATTTCCGTCGTGTTTCAAAATGAATATGAATACATGTATTCTGTTCTTTTTTAATCGAAATCAGAAAATAATGACTGGACGATGCCGAGTTGAGCTGTGTTCAGCCTCGGCACACACGACACAATACGAATTTAACGGCGGTCAGAAGAAATGTATAAGCCCTCGCTCAGATGGCTCGATATCAGAACACCGAATACTGTAGACACTGATCAGACTGCGCATATGTGCAGGCCGGGTAACAGTAACTGCAAGCGGAGTTCTGTCATGTCATGCCCCCTAAATTCCCCCATGCACTGTGAACTAACCATATTCGACGCAAATACATAATCTAACTTATAACAATTTAAGGCTTGTCACGTTTACATGAAAGTTAGCGTGACTTATTAAAATGCGTAATTCAGTCTAATATATAATAGTGCAGTGGGATAAGGACATGTTTGTGCACTTTTGGAAACAGACATGAAACTTTGCACACGGGTAGATATCATAAATGTAAGCAGCATAGGCTATAGAACCACATCGACAGCCCACGGTGGCGCCCTGTGGCGCCACATAATGGCGCCACATGGTGACTCACCTTCCCACGTGAATGGAATGCCCATAAAGAAATCCCAAAATCGGAACTGGGTTTGTACAGCGTGTACGGTTCCGTCTTAGACGGCCGAAAACACCCGACACTGCTCTCATCTGAACGGGACCGTATAGCATAATTAGTAAAGAGCGCACACATGCGCACCGGGTTCGATCTTCAAGTTGTAAAAAATGTATATCTGATGCTGGTCGCCAGACAGGATACGTTTGTTTTCTTTGAGTATTTCGGTTTCAACCCAAATTAAGAAACATGCAGACGTCTCCATCTTCGCCGACTACAATTGTTCTCGCGTTTGTAATTGTTATATAAATATATAAATAAAGTTTAAAAGAAATATTAGCAGTCGTCCAAATAATATATTATGCAAATCATAAATGCAATATGCCCATTTGTATACAAATAATCGACAAAATTACTACGTATTTCCTTGAAGGAAACCGAAGAAAAAAAGACAACTATCTGAACCACTATGAAAACAACTGTACAATTCTGCAACGCATATCCAACATTCAAATATTTGTGAGCCGCAAAGCGTACGGCTATAAATAGGACAACTTATTGCAATGACGCAACAATTCCAAGCGACAAAATCCGAAGTGACGTTGGTAAATTTATGCGTAACTTTGCGACGTCATTTTCAGCCTTTCGTGACGTTGTCATTAAGGCTGGTTTTCACAGAGCGCGGCCCATATATATTATTTTAGTTCATTCCCTCGTATGTGATTGAAACATTATGTTTGCCTAAAAACATTTGCTAATTGATAAAGTATTAACAATGTTTAACAAAGCTTAGATGTTGTGCGTCCAAATGATATTAGGCCTGTATACTATGACAAATGATGTATGTATGGTCCCTGCTATAAACTAAACTTATAATATATTACGAG
This sequence comes from Conchocele bisecta, assembly GCA_029237695.1. NCBI lineage: Eukaryota > Metazoa > Mollusca > Bivalvia > Lucinida > Thyasiridae > Conchocele > Conchocele bisecta. The sequence goes on from CM055273.1 coordinate 91,786,540, forward strand.
GCCAAGGACAAACGTTCGACCAATCATCAGCTGTGGTGAATCATCTGTACACATATGTAAATTCTATCACTGACCTGGAACAATACATTTGCTAAATATGGTGGTAGTGTGTACTAAATTTTACTATTATAGTGGACTTGTGAACCAACAGCAGCAAGAACACACACCACGTGTGGGTCATTGAATGTCAAACCACACTGACCTCGATTTGGTCGAAATAGACCTACTGCGTATTTATTTTGAGTGTGGAATTTTGCGCTTTTCAATTTTCAATTTTGCGCTTTCCAATTTCTTTCTTTGCATAGCTCACACTATGGGTCATGCACTAACTATAAATCTTATTTGATAAATAAATGTTACTTATTATGCATCTCTAAACTGTAAGCTGTATTTGGTAGACACATGCTATGTATAGTAAATATATCTACATGCTGGTTCACTTGCACTTTTTCACCTACATGTATGTGACAAATCACCACTGATCACATGACAAGGAGATGTTTATTCAAAATACAACACTTATGGCCCATGAAGCAATACGAAATGGCATGCTATAAATCGAAACATATCAAAGTGACAAAGACAACGGCAGGACTGGTGTGAATATAAGTAGAAAGTCGTTTAAGTGTATTACCCGTGGTGGAATGCAACAATTGTGCTGGGGATTCAGAATGGCATTATAATCATGCTGAATTTACTGCACAACTACATCTTACATAATACCACAGACAAAACAATTAAGTTCATTTCTTTCACATACAAAACGTCAGGTATATGACCACAATTATGTAATAACTATGTGTGACAATAATTTGACCACTATTATCAGTATATACGTAAAATATCAAGCATCATATCGAGTTAAATGAGTATTCACGTATATCTGTATAGTTATACTGTTTGGTATGTGTATAATCACTAGATGCGTTGGGAGAAGATGATCTCAATTATGAAATATAAATTCTCGTTTCTAATATTGAACGCCTGATATAAATACATGCCTAAATTTTAGTTTTGACAGTTTTTGAATTTTCTGATTTTATTAGTTCTATAAACTTAATCATATTCGGTCTCCTCCAATAATAGTATTTATTTATGTTTTTCTAATATCTGTATACATGTTACATTCTATAACAAAGTGATATTCATCTTCTAAGCAATGGCATAATGTGCATTTTCTGTTTTCTATTGGAGTTCTATTCCATCTACCGGCTTCTACCTCTAGGCGGTGAGATGATACTTTTAATCTCGAGAAAGCGTTACGAAATTTTGGTAGTGTGATGTCTTTCAAATAATACTGAAGTTTGAAGTCGCATACCTGGCGATAGAATAATTGCACGACTAGATTCGTTAAGACGTGTTTGCCATTCTTGATATAGTTGTCAGTTAATCTTTGCTTGAACATTGATAAAAACGCATCTATATTGCCGACACCCTGACTTAGCCAAACATGAAAAAAAGCCATAGCGTGCTAGCATTGTTTTGACAAGTGATGCCCAATTTGGTTTATTCGGAAACGTTTGTATGTCATCTAACATCATATTATATATATGTTTGATATATTTACACATGCACGACAGGTGTTCTGGGTAGATTATTATTATTATAATAATAGTAATAACCCGCATTCACATATGCCAGGTTGAGTAAATTGATCATTGTTTGAAAATTGCTCATTGATTATCAATTATTAATGTTAATTCATTTTAATAGTCTGTGGACCCCGTCTCGTCGTGGCGCATCGCCGGCCTACATGAGCTTTATAGACGTCACCATGCTTAGTATTGATCATACATGCCTTGTTTGTTTCTTATTCCACCTGCGTGTGGACTGAAACTCTTTTGCGAAAATAAACGATTTGTTCTGTTCTGCTATATCATAGTCCCTATTCACAGATAAAATAAAATAGTTTGTTGGTGAATGAATTTTCCAATCCCACAAACCGGGCCAAAAAATTAATCAGCCAAATCAAACAAACCGGGTAAAAAAATGGACCATTCCCACAGACAGGTGCGGCGAAAAAAATAAGCGCCGAAATGTCAGTCTCGTATATAGCAACAAAAACAACAACAACAACAGTATTAACCATATACATTTGTAACAGACGATGTGATTGGTTGTTACTACCACACGAGCCCTTAAAATAGCTTATAGCGAGCCTAAACAACAGCACGCGTGGTTACTTTAGCACGCGAGGTACAAGACCCACGCGAGCCATTATAGCACACGAGCCCTGAAATAGCTCGCGTGGTCATTGTAGGACGCGAGCTACAATATGCACACGAGCCATTCTTCAGCACGCGAGCCTAAACAACAGCACGCGTGGTTACTTTTAGCACGCGAGGTACAAGACCCACGCGAGCCATTATAGCACGCGAGCCCTTAAAATAGCTCACGCGTGGTCATTGTAGGACGCGAGCTACAATATGCACACGAGCCATTCGTCAGCATGCGAGCCTAAACAACAGCACGCGTGGTTACTTTAGCACGCGAGGTACAAGACCCACGCGAGCCATTATAGCACACGAGCCCTTAAATTAGCTCGTGTGGTCATTGTAGGACGCGAGCTACAATATGCACACGAGCTATTCTTCAGCACGCGAGCCTAAACAATAGCACGCGTGGTTACTTTAGCACGCGAGGTACAAGACCCACGCGAGCCATTATAGCACACGAGCCCTTAAAAGAGCTCGCGTGGTCATTGTAGGACGCGAGGTACAATATGCACACGAACCATTCTTCAGCTCGCGAGCCTAAGCATAGCACGCGTGGTTACTTTAGCACGCGAGGTATAAGACCCACGCGAGCTACAGTAAAACGTCGTGTATTTGACTGTCTTGCCCCGTCATTAGCACGCGAGCAACATTTACCACGCGTGCTACTAATTACAAGCTCGCGTGCTTAATGTACCACACGAGCTTGTAATTAGTAGCACGCGAGCTACATTTACCACGCGAGGTAAAAGAAGCATGCGAGCTATTTAGGATCTCGCGTGCTGTATTTTAACTCGCGAGCTACCCTCGCGTTATTGACTGTAATCCCCCGTCATAGTATGTAATCCCCCGTCATATTTAACCATTTGAACCCGAAAGCCCGCTATATCGGTTTATGTAAAAAGTGCAGATCCAATGAGCCGGCTCGTAACGAGCCGTCTCATCAGGATCTGCACTTTTTGAAAGTAATTTTAAGATTTCTTAGAACAAAAACACCCCCTTTTCATAAATGGACGAATCTGAAAATCATTTTGTGACCATTGGATTGGTCGGAACATTAGCATATCACAGTCCATTCCAGTTCCTTAGGGTTGAAAGGGTTAATGGAAAATTGTCAAAGTCTCCCTATGGTTGCCGCCGCATGATTCCCATTACACTTATTAAATCCAATGAGCCAGGCTCTCATATGACCTGCCTTATCGCATCGCCGTTTTTAGCCGATATTGATTTCGAAGAAATGCAATAATTTCCGTAAATGATGTTGAAAGTTGACGTAACTTTCACAGCTCGTACATAATTAAATTATGCAGGAGCTGTGAAATTTGTGTCAACTTCCGACGTCATTTGCGGAAAATATGGAGGATATTCAAAATATGTACCAACGAAATACGGCGATGCGATAATGGAGACGATTCCAGGCCAGAGCATGGCCCATTTCAGTCTGAGGATACGATATTTTTTGTTGAAGAAATCTCATTATTTTGTTTATCTAACCATAAATCCTTGTGTCTCCATAAGGTATATGTTGTTGCCACTGGTTTGAACCGTCTCATCGAGACGGTTCAAACGAGTGGTAACAACATATACTTTCGAGTGCAAATAAAGAAACTACGAAATACGGCGATGCGATAATGGAGACACTTCCAGGCCAGAGCATGGCCCATTTCAGTCTGAGGATACGATATTTTGTTGCTGAAGAAATCTCATTATTTTGTTTATCTAACCCTAAATTCTTGCTTCTCCATAATGTATATGTTGTTACCACTTGTTTGAATCGAGACGGTTCAAACGAGTGGTAACAACATATACTTTTGAGATGAAATAAAGAAAATATGGATTTTTTTCTCTCTCAAACGTTTCATTATACTATACAGTAGCTGTATCCCGTATCTTAAATGGGAGAATAACACATTTATTTGCCTGTATTTGAAAGCAAGCGTGTACATGATTGTAATATGGATTTGATTGAAAACACTTATTGAGAATAACACATTCTTCTAGCCTTAAAACAATATATTTTGTTAGAAGCATGACTGGTGTTTCATTGATAGAATGGCGAACAGTGCAGATCCTGATCAGACTGTGCGGATGCAAAACTCATAAGCCCCAGTTGTCCACAAATGTGTACATGCATGACGTACAGTGGGGTCAGCGTGTAAGTGCACACACGAACGAACACGACAGGTTGGTTCCAACCTGTCGTGTTCGTTCGTGTGTGCACTTACACGCCGACCCCACTGTATTACATCGTCGAATTAAACCAAAGTCACAGCCGAAAATAACCATCACGCATTTAAAAGCCAATTTTTCGTTTTCTATGTTAAATGTAAAACCTTGTTTACATTTAACGTGGAAAAAATGTTTGTTTACATTTAGACACGCTGCACAATACTTTGGCTTCTTTGCTACTTGTTCACAGCACAGATTCCTGAAAAACGGTTCATATTTCGGTATCTCTGATGGTTAGGGTGCATTGTTAGGGTGCATTGTTACCAACATACAATTTACGTCAGCTCTCGCGAATTACTCGTATAAGTACGGTAAGTTTGGTATTTTGAGTGTAAGAAAGGGGCCCGAATGTTCGGAATGGTGAATGTGTACATACTTGACGATTTATATCTAATGTGATAAGTGAGCATTAGTAGCTGCACAAATCAATGTAAATTACCCAAAACCAACGAAATCCACCCAGATCTACCCAGAATCCACACAAATACCAATATATGACACCAACATACTGACCATCTGTTCAAATACACGTGGTTCACAGCCGACGGCTTGTTATCCCACCCACGTAATGTCTGATTTTCCAATAGCTCGCAGACAGACCGCCGGAATATACAGGTTTAAGTAACGGACCGAGGTCTATTAATACATTAAATATACATGAAAGCATCAATAAGTGAACAAATAATAAGCTAAACAATTTCTTTACTCCCTCCTAGGAGGGAGTAAAGAAATTATTATTGTTTACCTTATTATTTGTTCACTTGCTTAGCTTATTATTGCTTAGCTTATTATTTGTTCACTTATTGATGCTTTCATGTATATTTAATGTATTTATAGACCGCGGTCCGTTACTTCAACCTGTGCTGGTGATTATTTGGGATAATGCATTCACACCAACGCCAGGTGTATGGTATCATCGTCGTTTTTAAACTTGACGTTCGGAATAGAACAAAACAATAGCAACGATCTCTTGGGAGCTTACCGAGACATGCGTTGACGGTAACCATAGCAACATAAGATATATGACACCGTCGTCACAAACAAAATCAGTGCTGTAACACCTTGTCTGTCTTCTACAGTGTCACGTGAACGCATATGTGACAAGCCTTGTGAGTTGTACCTAACGTGGTGTGCGATTTTTCATGAAATACATTTTACAGAAAGTGATATATTTCGTGAATAACGTCGAAAGTTGTTCGAATTTTCAAAACAAATGCGGATTTGTCACCCTTCGACATCAACCAAGGAAAATATCGTAAATTTTGTAAATATTTTTCACGAGATATCTTCTTAGGTATAAAATCACGTGTCTTGTGTCATATGTATTTCAAATACATTCTTAGCATACTCGGGTTTGAATATCCACCGAGTTTGAATATGAACCCAGTAAGTTTTCAATGTGACACATTCTAATGTGGTACCCACTGAATTTTGAACATACACCAGCCCAGCCTTTAACCCTTTCAATCACACAAGCCTGCATAGTGGTATTGGCAAACAATGTAGATCCAGATGAGCCGGCTCGTGACGAGCCGTCTCAACAGGATCTGCACTTTTTGCAAGTAATTTTTATATTTTTAGAAAAAAACAGTACCTTTTTATAAATGGACAAGTCTGAAAATAATTTTGTGATGATTGGATTGGTTGCAAAATTAACATATCAAAATAAATTACAGTTAACTAGGGGTGAAAGGGTTAATATGCACCCACCGAGTTTTGAATGGGTGAAACATGCTTATTCTTCCAGCGATATTGTAATATTGTATCGACACGAGGTCGTCAGCTATGCAACTTTTAGTATTAAAGGTGCATGCCCACTCAGTCGGCATAAACTGTTCTTTATATCAGACACATCATCTGAGACATTTTCTGGCAAATTAAACATTCATTCACCATTACCCCACGTATTGATTAGCATTATTATGCATCTTATATCCGACGTAAATTTTCACACTGATATCAGGGGCGACAACCTATTTCGTTAAAATGTTAACGGACATTACTATTTATTCTCTGTATTTATTTGTTTATGTACAATGATCATACTTGATACTCTCTCGAAATTATTTTTTTCAGGTGACGACGCTTTTAATTAGTACAAATAATTAAAAAATATAATGCCTCATTTGCATATGAAAATAGCCTGATACCACCGCGAGTCACTATCAGAAAAATAAATATTACTAAATGATTATATCTGTATAGCGGGCACTAGTAATTTTTAGAACTGGTGGAATAGTGACATACTTATACACTTATTTACTTCCCATAAAGAACAGTTTGTGCCTACTGAGTGGGCATGTACCTTTAAAGGTACATGCCCACGCAGTAGGCACAACATGTTCTTTATAGGAATTAAATAAGTGCATTATAATTGTGTCACTATTCTATAAAGTATGATCATTGCACATCCCAAAAGGAATACAAAGAATAAATATTAATGTCCGTTAACATTTTAAGGAAACACGGTTATCGCCCCTGATATCAGTGTGGAAATTAACGTCCGAAATAAAATGTATAATAATGCAAATCAATACGTGGGGTAATGGTGAATTAATGTTTATTTTGCCAGGAAATGTCTCGGATGATGTCTCTGATAGAAAAAAAAACAGTTTGTGCCTACTGAGCGGGCATGTACCTTTAATTACCCGACCAGCGCCTTACATTGAGTTTCACATAAGTCGATGCTAGAAGACATTTATGTCGTGTACTCAAGAAACGCAATAAAACTGCAAATGTAGACATCTTTGCTAATTGTGGCTGGGACTAGAGAAATGGGGCTTATGGAATTTGCGATCGGCGTCGATCCAGATCAGCCTGATCAGTCTGATCAGGATCTACACTAATCGACATTCAGTTCGTGAAATACCTATGACACTTCATATAAACAACATAGCCTTTATATTCTAGGGTGCGCCAGCAGATCAGGAGATAGACTGGTCACAAACGACATAAGCCCTATTGATGCAGTGAAAGCGGCAATTGTTTCGGATATCAGCGCACGTATCGATTGCCTGTCTTGCGGTTTTGCGTCATGTACAAACTGACATCTACGGAGCCATGTCAAGTCCTTACGGAGCCCCGCAAGGGACGTAGCATTATTTTTTTTTATTAATTCGTTCCCACGAAATAACAATTCGTTCCATCAATGTAACAATTCGTTCCCTCGAATTAACAATTCGTTCCCACGATATAACAATTCGTTCCGTCGAATTAACAATTCGTTCCCACGAAATGACAATTCGTTCCCACACTTTAACAATTCGTTCCCACGATATAGCAATTCTTTCCCACGAATTAACAATTCGTTCCAGTGGGAACGAATTGTTATTTCGTGGGAACGAATTGTTCAATTGAGGGAACGAATTGTTAATTCGTGGGAACGAATTGTTAATGATTGAGGGAACGAATTGCTAATTCGTGGGAACGAATTGTTAAATTGAGGGAACGAATTGTTATTTCGTGGGAACGAATTGTTAATTCGTGGGAACGAATTGCTAATTCGTGGAAACGAATAGTTAAATTGAGGGAACGATTTGTTATTTCGTTGGAACGAAATAATAATAACTAGAGCAGCTGAAGCTGCATCAACGGTTTGAGGCTTGATGTACTGACAAACGTACACTGGCAAAGTGATTAGAAGACATTGCCAATGACGAAAACATATGAAACTCAAATAAAATTGATGCAATTGCAATGAAATTGAAAAAATAGTTTTGTATTTTCAGAATCGCTTGACTATCCTAAGCATTTTTCATTATATAACGTTCTACGAAATGTGTACCGTTAACCCCCTAGTCTGACATTGAAGTTGAGACGATTCTAAAGCACTCACAGCATGTCAGTTCGTATATAAATGAAATTGTTTATATTGTTACTGTGTGATTTAACGTGACGCTGTCAAACTTCAAATGCATGTAGCTCTCTCATTTGAGCAGATAGCTAAAAACTACCAGCGGTGCGGAGATAGAGAATTTTATTGCCTTTTTAATGGAAAAAAAATATTTGAAATCGGTTGAATAATAAAAAAAGTTATGACCATTTCAAATTTAAAAACATGAAAGAATCAAACTTCAAATGCCTACAACTCTCTCATTTGGGCAGATAGCCAAAAACTACCAGCGAAATGGAGATAGAGAATTTTGTTGGCTTTTTAATGGAAAAAAAATATTTGAAATCGGTTAGATAATAACAAAGTTATGAACATTTAAAATTTGAAAAATTGAAGAAAAAAAACTTCAAATGCATGTAGCTCTCTCATTTGAGGAGATAGCTAAAAACTACCAGGATGCGGAGATAGAGAATTTTATTGCCTTTTTAATGGAAACAAAATATTTGAAATCGGTTGAATAATAAAAAAGTTATGACCATTTCAATTTTTTTTAAAAACTTCAAATGCCTACAACTCTCTCATTTGGGCAGATAGCCAAAAACTACACCAGGGAATTGGAGATAGAGAATTTTGTTGGCTTTTTAATGCAAAAAAAAATATTTGAAATCGGTTAGATAATAAAAAAGTTATGACCATTTCAAATTTGAAAAATTGAAAAAAAACGTCCAAGTTTGAAAGACAATAGAATCAGAACTATTCAAGCCATTGCTCTGAAAAATATCATCTTCTGTGCGGATGAATGTCCCGCGTGACGCTGTCAAAAAATTATGTTGCTGAGATTACTGTACAAATTGGAAACTGTTTTCAAAGACCACCCGTTAAAATAAAATAAAAATCTGAAATTGTTGATTTTTTTAATTTTTCTCAATTTCACAATGTCTATAGCTCTCTCATTTGAGCAGATAGCCAAACATTGTCAGCGAAGCGAAGATAGAGAATTCTCGCAGCATTTACAATTCAAAAAGAATTTTTGAAATCGGTTGGAAAATAAGGAAGTTATAGGGAATTATATGATATATGACGTCACTTCCGGTTTCGTAAAAAGTGACGTCATGAGAATTCTGAAAATTGAGTTATTCTCGTCTCACTGTTGATGCGAATCGGTATACAAAATTTGAAGTCGATCCGACCAGCCGTTAAAATAAAATAAAATTCGGCCTGTTTCGGCTTTCATCGGTATAATTATCACGGCAGAATAAAAAAAAAAAAAAAAAAAAAAAAAAAAAAAAAAAACCAAGGAATACAATAGGTTTTCGGCGAAGCTGAAAGCCGCCTCAAACCTAAAAACTATTTCTACCTCCCCTCGGGGCCTCCGTAGACATCAAACTGCAAGACAACTGAAATACTACACAACTAGAAAATTTGTGGAGGAATAAAATAAAGACATTACAGTGTGTGGAGCCTGATCATGTTACAGCTATATGAGACACGCCATGTGATTTTGTACCTAAGAACATGTGCCATTTTTCAAGAACAATATTTACAGAAACTGTGATATTTTGCATAAATGACATTCATAGCAAATGCGGATTGAAATGCGCATATGCTGTGTAACTTTCGTCCACTTTCGATATCATTTACGAAAAATATCGTAAATTTTGTAACTATTTTCATGAGATATCGCACATGTTCAACGACCAGTGTAGTCCCAGATCAGACTGCGCGGATGCGCAGACTGATCTGGGACTACACTGGTCGCTGAATGAAGAGTTTTGCAGTTTTGGTCACAAATTCCATAACCCCCATTTCTCCAGCCACACCGATATAACGTTCTTGTGATCACCATCTGAGTTTCACCTTATCTGGAATCTCTCTTTATATATCAGGTAACCTGCTCTGTATTGACCGAATACGTACTGACTGATAACATAGTCAAGGTGGGTGATCACGTAGTTTCCGAACGGCATGACATCATGCTTTTTAGATGTGTTTACAGTACATATCTTGCTAATGGAATGACATATTTTTATGAAATATACCGCAGCAAATGCGGTACACGTTGCCCTTAATCTCATAATTATGTCGTTTTGACGAAGAATCGGTTACCGTAAATGTAAATAAAAACTAGAGCACGTGAATGTAAGAAATAAACGGTACTCGATTCTTTGTGAAATTTATAAGTTATTGTAAAGCACTTTCAGAGCACCCATAAAAAGCACTTTCAGAGCACCCATAAAACACATATGCCATCGTATTTGGTGCGCTACATATCATCAAAATTCGTCCGTTTGTTAGGAAGATTTTAATGAAAATCTACTGTAAAAATTACGTCACAGATTACGTCACGTCGGAAAATCGGGTTCGGAAACCACGTGATCAAACACCTTGATAGTGTTGTATCAGGCATTAGCCTGATACAAACATCCGGGTTATAACAAAGTGAAAACTGACGTTTCATTGGTCGGGTGACGTCACGTAACGTTACCGAATGACGACAGTGTAACGACGCAACGTAAACAAGTCCGTATTCTGTCCATAGATAACGACGTCATCTGTGGTCATTTTCGAGCATAAAACGTTACCGATAAATAGAATACCAGGCTAGTGTCTTTTGATATAATCAAATCTCGGAATTCCTACGCGTTTCCTCGCATTGTCTATAAACTTGATATCAAAAGACACTAACCCTGTATTCTCTATATATAAGACGAACAACGTAGTTGTTTTCAATCATACTTTATTAACACGTAATCAATCGTATAGCGGAATTAGACTGCATCTCAGCGTCCCGTGTTGCTTAGACTACCAAACGGCGCCCCACGGCGACCCCGCGTGGGCACAACCTTACAACCAGCCCAACCTGAGTGTATATCGTCAACGAGCAGCTTGTACACTGCCAGCCATCCCCAACAGACGGCCTTCCAAATGACATTTAATGTTAGTGCATCAGAATTACCAGATTGAACTGGCTGGTCTGGGTCTGCTCCAGTCATATAAAATCAAGAAATATTATTTTCAGCAGCCCGTCCATGTTTTACTGAATAAGTAATTTCCCGCCAATTGTCTCCAATAAATGTCTATTTCCGGCAGCTGACATGCACACTGTCCCAGTCAATAAACGTCAACTATCCGTCAGGTACGAGAAAAAGACGTAATACTAGACGTAATAATATAAACCTTTGCAGCCAATCTTGCACTAGTTGCGAACGGTAACTCTTGCAATCTACTCCCGTACCGTAGCTACGGACGGTACGGGAGTAAATTGCAAGAGTTACCCTTCGCAACTACTCTTGCACACTCTTGAACACCACATTGTTCTGACTGTGAGTGATATATGTTACCTGGATCGAATGACGATTAGAGCAGACCGTTATCAGATTATATTGCACTTGTTGATTTTGTGACGGCAGTTGCTGCAAACAAAGAAGGAAAGAAAGCAATTAATATAATTACGTTATTGACAATTGTATCTGAATACAGAATCGTCATGACATAAAGGGGTTTGTTATAGGAGTCAACAAGAGACTGTATAGAGGTATACATGTATACGCTGTTTAAGGAATTAGGTCATAGACATATACGCTTGGCTTCAATGATAATTGCTTCATAAGAGTGATGTGATATATGAATATAACATATATGAATGTTGTCTTGTTACTGTATACTATATGGAGCATTGAGTTGCCATCGCCGCCATCTTTGTATGTACAAGCCATCGTACAGTTTCACCACTTAGAGCGTTTGACACATACAGCAAATACTATGACAGTAAAGCTATTACAATTTGGTGCAATACATCATAGACAGATATGGCAACAGCGTGCTATAACTATTATGCCAGCAAACTATGAAAACAAATCTAGATATCTGAGCATTTCTCCCATCAGTCTCAAAATAAGTTTCAACGTGTAAACCATTCAATCTGATGCACAGCATATTGTTAGTGTGCACGTTACCATAGCAGGCATAATAGGCAAGTATACACCAGTAATAATACACTCATGTAACTGCTTACAAGCCACTGGAATTAAAAAAAGTAATAACAGAGTACAGTAGTGGGTATATGCGGTATATGTTGTGTGGTTGGCATTGTATAAGTGATACACTGTGCGATTGTCTGTGTATGATGCTATTGACAATGGTGATTCATGTTGTTAAAAACACAGACACAAACCTGTCCAGAAAACTAACATAGTTTATAGTTTTGTGTAATATAATTGATATGAGTCTGTTCTCCTGGCTTTTCTACATGTGATTAGCTACATTATATCATAGGTTCTACTTCACATTTTACGTTCTTTGTCAAACGGCAGAAAAGGTGAAACTAGCTGATGGCTGGAACACACAAAGATGGCCGACTTGGCAACTCCATGTGCGGTATAGGATACAGTAACGAGGCAGTATTCATATACATGTTATACATATATTCAATCACATTGACGAAGCAATTATCTTTGAATCAAACGATGATCAGGTATAGAACGGGTTCTTAAAATATCAAATGATGTCTCGTATATACGATATGTGGCTTTTGATGTATGCCCAACTGTCTCACGCGACATTCATAATATGTATCATATATTGGGAGAACATAACTATGTTGATCTTTATTTAATATACATGTATCATCATAATCATGTAGTCGACGTGCGTCTTATTCTGTCTATTTATATAGAGTACAGAATAAAGTGCGTCAACTGTGGACACATTATCGGCGATGTCTAAAACGTTGTGAATAGGACGTTAGGCCATAGCAAGTTCTTCCTCTGTTAAACGTCCGTGTGCGGGTATGTTTTGAGAGTGGTTCTATGAAAAAGGAAACTGTGTATGCTATTGTACATTATTTACTGGTGAAGTAATACGAAAATTGATTTGGGACTTGTCTAAGTTTTAAATCCGTTCATGAAGTTACACGTAATACGTTTCTGATTATTTAGCGGCAATTTAAATTTATGTTAAAACCTACATCAAAGCTTTTCACACTGCAAAGGGTTGAGGAAGTTTTTAACATAAAGTTATATTCGTTTTTTTTTCAAAGCCTTGTTTGTTTTTACCGGATATGTAAGTAGGTTTTGGGTATCCATGGGGACGCTTAACAGAGAAAACCAATGTCATTGGTAGCAACACCGTGTGTAACGTCAGACTTAAATGACATATACCAATCAATCGCATCATTTTATTTGATGAAACTTCCAAAAATATGCGTTATACTCAAGTACTTACTATCATAAACTGTGATAAATAGGGGCGATAATTCGTTCTCAAACTGACATAAATAGAGAATAGTAGGTTAGTGCCGTGAATGGGAAACAATATCTGGCAAGGCTTAGGAAACGGGATGGGCGAGGCTCTGCCGAGCACATCCCGTTTCCGTGCCGTTTAAAATGCAATAAAAATAAACCAAGCCACCTCACATATTCATACGCAGTGATTATGTCATATTGATAGATATCAAAAATATTTCACGGCACAGTGTTTCACGGCACATGCGTACTGTGTTGACGGGATAAATTAGTATGTTCGTGATACATTTACCAGTCAGAACACATGTGAGATCTCTTTATGTTTTGTTGTGAAATGATGAAAATAATATGCCAACTTGGGAAAGAAGTTCCCATATTAGACGCTAGTGTAATAAACTTAAATAAAACATGTTAGAAGCAATCGATGGAAAAAGATGTTTAAAATACTGAAAAATATCATTTTTACTAAATCCTCAATTTCTTACAGACGACATATAATGTACAATTATGCTCTGTAGCCTATTTCACCAACATTGCAAAGTATACTTATCTAGCAAAGTATACATAAAGGGAGACAATTTCAAATTAAGAATACCTTTATTAATTTTTATTATACTGAATGTATTACATTATCACAGCCATTTTGGCTGTGATAATGTAATACATTCAGTATAATAACTTTGCATATGAAATAATGCATTTCGGGAAAATTAATGATTGCTCCTTCAAAGTATACTTTGCTAGATAAGTATACCTTGCAATTTTGATGAAATACGATACAAATCTACACTGTTACTGTCTGTTCCACGTTTTTGTGCCGACGAAATTTTGGCTATTAAACACATTAAATCTAAAAAATATTTAAAAGTAAGTACTTTTTCATCAATAACAAAAAACTCACCCTCCCTAAAAAAAGATATTTGATGAAATTCCATCAAATATTGATATTATTGCGAAAAAACGATTTTCTTATGGGAATTTAACATGGGGGCTGAAAATAGATTTATTTGAAATATCTTTTTTATTTGTGGACCGATTTTCAAAATATAACTTTTGTTTTCTTAGTTACATCATTTTCAAGCTATCTCGCCAGGTTTCGGAGTCAATTTCCAAATATTTTCTTTTGTTGATTCTTCAGGATCAAAAAACGAAAACATTTGGAAATTGACTCCCCATGGGAGAATCGTTTAGGAAAATCGTTTTTTCGCAATAAAATCAATATTTGATGGAATTTCATCAAACAAAATATTTCTGGGAGGGAGACTTTTTTGTTATTGATGAAAAAGTACTTACTTTTAAATATTTTTTAGATTTAATGTGTTTAATAGCCAAATGTTCGTTCGTCAGCAGAAAAACGTGGAACAGACAGTAGTTAGCTATGCTGTTGGATTACTGTCTATTCATATCTGAGAACATGGGGCCCGTTTCACTAAACTTCGTACGACTAAAATGTTCGTAAGTGCAAAATTATGATAGTCTGTAAATTTTACAATTAACACTGTTTTCTTGTAAACAATTATTGGATTTACATTTATTGAGCATAGGCTGCATATGCAGCCTATGCTCAATAAATGTAAATCCATCTATTGATATTTCCAGACGATCTTCAATTTGCACTTACGAACATTTTAGTCGTACGAAGTTTAGTGAAACGGTGCCCAGGGCGGCCAACTTACTGAATGAATGCCACTGCTGTAATAAATAGCTTATACACATGTCTGAGACAAGCCATGTGATTTTGTAGATGTACGATATCTCTTGAAAAATATGTACACAATTTACGATATTTCCCGTAAATGACGTCGAATGTTGACAAATCTTTCATAGCAAATGCGGAAATTCCTTTCCGCATTTGCTGTGAAGATTTCGTCAACCGTCGACGTCATTTACAGAAAATATCACAGTTTCTGTAAATATATTTTATGAAAAATCGCACATGTTCTTCCAATCACATGGCTTGTCTCATATGTACATGAGACCGGTACAGAAAAATGTTAGGTAGGCAAAACAGCTTCGATGTATGACGATATGCTTTTGCTATCAATATAGTCATATTATGTTTTTTTACACTCGTTGACTGATTCATAAGAAGATGGCATCAATACATTAGTTTAATACCTTTCATATTTAACCATCACCCATTAGTCGGGTCATTTCCATGACTAAATGTACCTATCTTTTCCATTGTTGATTTGTATGGTGGCCATCTTGGATTTAACTAGCATGATGGCTTCCAAACTAACAAACACGCCTTCCAGCAGGTGCAATATGCTAAATTTAGTGAAAAAAATACACATCATAAAATGATTTGTACTGTTTGATTATCTCATTTATTTGGAAAAGACAACTCATTTGTATTTCCTGTTTATCGCATTACTATATGCAGAAATATTGCATTTTATATATTTCAAAACGGCATGGGGGCAAATTCAGGCCTAGGTCGAAATCGCGCTGAACGGAATCAGCCACCATATTATATCTATATAATACGACACGTTGGTCGTACGATTCATTCGGCTTATATTGAAGGGTGGGAATGTGTTCCAATTTCCACCAATACATATAAACCGAATGAATCGTACGATATGATAGCGTGTATCCTAATTTTTCATCATTAACTTCACAACCGTGAATGATCAACATCACTCGCGGGAAATTGTTTTTGATCTCCCGCGGATTAATTAATTCGGTTGCTATAGTGTCGATATGTCAACCATGACTCGGACCCCACATGAGAAAAAGAAAAAACGACACCAACTGCAATCTAGACCAGTGTAGCCTTTGATCAGCTTGTGCAGTCGCTTCATTTGATCAGAGAGCACACTGTTCGCCATTTAGTTAGTTAATCATTCCTGGTAATTCTAACCGGAACTGGATTGCTGATCATTCTGCAGTTGAACATCCGACTCTGTAGGAATATGTGAATGGCGTAGATCCTGATCATAATGTGTGGCCATAAAGTCAATCGAATGATCAGCTCTTGGTGTACATAGTAACTAATACGTCAGATTGACTAAATGGCGATTAGCGTAGCCCCAGATCAGACTGCGCGGATGCGCAGGCAGATCTGGGGCTACGCTGGTCGCATATATATTGGCCGCAGATTGATACAACAACAGATTGATAAAACAAAATCCATTTGTTATTAGAGTAACTACTGGAATCATTTATCAACATACACTCAATAGACTGGTCCAAAATGGTATTCAGAAACGGAAACAACATTAGAATGACCGAACGGCGACCGAAATACGCCCTGATCAGACTGCGCGCACAGGTTGAAGAAACGGACCAAGGTCTATAAATACATTAAATATACATACAAGTGTCAATAATTAAAAAAAAGTCAACACAGTGTTTTTTTATTTTTACTCCCTGTTTATGAATAGACATTCTCATATAACAGAGATTAAAAACCAGTGTAGATTTGTTTTCTTAACCCTTTCAACACCACAGGCCTGCATGGTGGTATTGGCAAAACGTGTAGATCCAGATGAGCCGGCTCGTGACGAGCCGTCTCATCAGGATCTACACTTTTTGCAAGTAATTTTCATTTTTTTGAGAACAAAAACATCCCCTTATCATAAATCGACTAGTCTCACAATTAATTCATGATTCCTGGATTGGTTGACAAATTAACATATCAACATCCATTCCAGTTACTTAGGGGTGAAAAGGTTAATGATTAATACTTTTAGGTATATTTACGGTATGTATATATCTTGGTCCGTTACACCAACCTGTGACTGCGCGGATGCGTATGATGAGTTGGGGCTACGCTGACCGTATACCCTGTAATATCCTTTTACCCACCAGGTTAGTTGCGGACAGTAACTCTGCAAGACTCCTGTAGTTTTGCAGAGTTACTGTCCGCAACTAACACCAGGTAGTCAATACTTATCCATACTGGGAAATACAGATTAGCCCCATTTTCTCGTCCACCTATACTTCTACGATTTATAAATCGAAGTTCTATTTTCTGAACATATCGGTACAAAGGAATGCACGTTATGAAAAGTAATTTAATTAATTAGAGATGCGTGTTAGTAGATCATCTCAGTGAGTTCCATAGATCGCGTGTTGTTATCCTGATAGTATGAGTCACAGCACCTGATAAAGGAACACGGAAACAAAAGCGGGATGTACGGACGGACGGTCGATCGTTCGCAACGCACAGACATATCGATAAACTGACAGACAAAGATAAACGCACGATTCAGCAGAAACATATTACTGATGCTCAATAAAATTGCACATTTCATAATGTCTGCCACGATCTGACTAATGCTAGCTTATTTGTGGCTGTGGCTGTGCCTTGAGAAATGGGGCTTGTGAGATTTGTGACCAGTGCAACTACTGATCAAATCATTTTTGTCACGGTATATCCCAGTGTATCCAGCTAACTTAAGTTTTGCTGTGACTGGAGAAATGGTGTTTATGGGTTTTGCGACCAGTATAGATCCAGATCAGCCTGTGCATCCGCACAGTCTGATCAGGATCTGCACAGGTCGTCATTTCATCAATGAAACACCTGCGATGCTACGATGACGATCGAACGATAACGATAGTACGATGAAGATAGTACGATGACGATAATACGATGCTGCGATGACAATCCGACATTCTCATCATGTCCCAACTATAGAGACTCATAAACTGATCATGACCAATGTATACCATGCCCAGAGTAGCCACTGCCCATTTTAGGTGCGATGGTGAGGACACATACTCCGCTAAAACTGTATTTTCTTATATAAATGCTACTGGGTATACTATAATATGTACGGTGCCCCGCAGGGGACGTAGAATTATTTTTTTTATTCATTCGTTCCCACGAAATAACTATTCGCTCCCTCAAATTAGCAATTCGTTCCCAAAAATTAACAATTCGTTCCCTCAATTTAACAATTCGTTCCCACGAAATAACAATTCGTTCCCACGGGAACGAATTGTTAATTCGTGGGAACGAATTGTTAAATTGAGGGAACGAATTGTCATTTCGAGGGAACGAATTAGTATATCGTGGGAACGAATTGTTATATCGTGGGAACGAATTGCTAAATTGAGGGAACGAATTGTTATTTCATGGGAAGGAATTAATAAAAAAATAAATTTCTACGGCCCCCTGCGGAGCCCCGTAATATACTATAATATATGCGTCGCGTGATAATATTCGTTAGTAGTGCGCTATATTGCACACTAGTTCCCATTATGCCCATTACATGAGGAAATAGATTAGTAAGATACTTTAATTATAGATTTGTTTCGTATTTCCGATCCGGATTGTGACGAGCCTGAAAAGAAGCTGGGGAGTGGTGAACATATGTTTGTAATACGGAATAACGTTTGAATAACGAGCTTCGAAAACACTAGTTTTTCTGCAATCGATGGTTACTAATTTAATTTTAATAAAGTTAATTAAACTAGGGAGTATAAAATATATCTCTCTCTGCATGTGGTATAATATTATCATTCACGGAAACTCACACCATGTTTAAAACAAACAATATACATATTTATTGGTTTGAAGGAGTGTGACAGCATATCAGAAACTAGACTGGCCATGCATTTCATAAGCCCATGCAATTCTGTCACAGTCACATAAGTGACACTGACTTTTGCAGTCATGACAATCCTAAATTTTCACTTACGAACATTTTAGTTGTACGAAGTTGAGTGAACCACGCTTTGTGGTGTGGGTTTGAGAACTCAATCCATGGTTTAAGGAAGTATTGTGCATTTGGCTTGCCATAGTTATGCGTGTGACTGCGTCCCTAGCTCACCTGTTTGGACGTATCTGTGTGGTGAACTTGTGGCTTATTTCTGAATCTTCAAACAAAGTAAGTACATGTTATGGACAGGACATTGTAAACGCACTGGATCTCAGTTTGATTGGCTGAGCCTCAGCTACGGTACAACTGATGCTCAGCCAATGAAGCTGTGGAAGAATAAAACAGTGGAAGATTAGCGTCGGCGGTGGTGTAGCTGTCGTGTAGAACAGAAATGTTTATACATACATGTACATGTAATAATATACTGACAAACCTGTGGTCCGTTTCACTAAACTTCGCACGACTCAAATGTTCGTAAGTGCAAAATTATGTAAATTTCACATTAACACTGTTTTCTTGTAAACAAGTAATGGATTCACATTTATTGAGCATAGGCTGCATATGCAGCCTATGCTCAATAAATGTAAATCCATAAATTGAAATTTCCAGTCGATCCTAAAGTTTCACTTACGAACATTTTAGTCGTACGAAGTTTAGTGAAACGGCCCCCTGATGATTTGCAAACCCTTGTTCTTGTGCAATCATTGGTTACTAATTTAAGTTTCTTAAAATTAAAACGCCACTCTTGCTGAGAATGGGAACATATTTCTGTAGGTAGGTCTTTATGTAGTGTTATCATTTAAAGGTATATGCCCACTCAGTAGGCCCAAACATGCATTAAGCGTACAGAAATACAATGCGTCTAACCAATCATCTGAATTGTGTAGTGTACAAGCAAAGTGCACATTAAATGTACATGCCCACTCAGTAGGCACAAACTGTTCTTTATAGGAATTAAATCAGTGTTTTTTGTTGTTTTTGTTTTTTTTGGTTTTTTATTGAATCAGTGTATAATTGTGTCACTATTCCACCGGTGCTAAAATTACGAGTACCCGCTATACAGATATAATCATTCATTAATATTTATTTTACTGATAGTGACTGGCGGTTGTATCAGCCTATTTTCATATGCAAATCAGGCATGCTATATTTTAATTATTATACTAATTAAATGCGTCACCTGAAAACATAATATTTTAGACAGATTATAAAGAATGATCATTGCACATCAACAAATAAATTGCAGAGAATAAATAGTAATGTCCGTTAACATTCTAAGGAAGCACGGTTATCTCCCCTGATATCATTGTAGAAATTTACGTCTGATATAAAATCTATAATAATTCCAATCAATACGTGGGGTAATAGTGAATTAATGTTTATTTTGCCAGAAAATGTCTCGGATGATGTCTCTGATATATATATGATATAAAGAACAGTTTGTGCCTCCTGAGTGGGCATGTAACAACTAGATTCGGGAGAACAATTCACATAAGCGTAACCGTTTTTATTATATACCTACCCATGAAATACATAGTTATACGATGTAAATAAAAGTCATATGTTCTCATCGGTGAAATAAACAACTTCCGGTGAAAATACGACTACTTCCGCTATCTACATGTATATCGCACCTGAAAGAAAACAGCGCAAATAGGCAAATACACATTCATTACCGTATACAGTCTAGAAAAATGCTAATTTCCATGGAGCGGTATATAATAAATAGAATATTCATATTTTTACAACGAATAAGAATATTCTATTTATTATATACCGCTCCATGGAAATTAGCAGTTTTTTAGACTCGTTGCAAAATATTAGTTGCAAAAATATGAATATCCTCTATGTTTTCTAATCCTGTTTCGAACTGTATGTATTACATGCATGTATATCAATTATTTAAATATTGTTTAAACCAACTAAAAATCGTTGTTTCACAAAGTACCTCCCAGTACAGAAGGGATTCCGCTGGGGAAAATAAAAAAATTCGCCACTTAAAAAAAAAATGAAAATGAAAAACAAAAATCTTTTCTTTTTGTTTCGAAAATTGTAATTTTTTATCGCCAATTGTTTATTTGTATCGCCAATTGCGAAAGTGGCGATCGCCAGCGGAATCCATGGTACAGTGATAGCGGATATGCAATACCAAATTATCTCCCCTCTTGTTTACAGTATCAGTATTTTTAATCAAAATTAAAGGTACATGCCCACTCAGTAGGTTATACTATAGGGAGACAGATAGTTTTGTATATTC
Organism: Conchocele bisecta; assembly: GCA_029237695.1. Lineage (NCBI taxonomy): Eukaryota > Metazoa > Mollusca > Bivalvia > Lucinida > Thyasiridae > Conchocele > Conchocele bisecta. The sequence continues at coordinate 91,807,926 of CM055273.1, forward strand.
TGTAGATACGACATTTTATGGCCAAATAAACAGTCATTCACCATTACCCCACGTATGGATTTGCAATATTATTATAATCCATCAATTGAAATTTCCAGACGATCCTAATTTTGCACTTACGAACATTTTAGTCGTACGAAGCTTAGTGAAACGGCCCCAGACACGCAGGCAGTCTGTGTATTCTTAATGTTATGGGTTTCATTTCTGTATATTTATGATGATAATACATGTTCAAGTTCAAAGCACAGCCGCATACTTTTGCTTAGTCATATGTCTCATTTACATATCCCCAAGGTGTCCGGTTTAGATATGTTCCATTGTATAAGCAATGCACCAACATTATAGGTTGGGGCGGGAGGGGGCGGGGGACACTAATTTCAAATAAGTATCACCCTCACGTGCATTTTTGCATTTTGTCTATTTATTGTTTTCTATTTCTGATTACGAAACTATGACGGGGTATTTCCGTTATCCTGTTTACGCAGCAATATTAATTTTTTTATTTAGAAATTCGGACAAGAAATTTACATTGAAGGCAAAAGGAAAATCTGTTTATGGAGAATCAGCAATAAAGCTGGCATACATACTGGTCATTCATTTGTTATACTGTTTATGTAGTGTATGCACTGTTGCTTTCATTTTGGGACCGTATACCGCTGATCGTGGAGTGCATGTTTGTGCCGCGTTGAAGGTTCTGCGACCACCGCATGTCATTTGTGTATTAGGAAGTATTTATTTCGTTGGTTTCTTTTCTACTGTGTTCTCTATTTTAATAATCATGTCATTATTATGTGATCGTCATTGACATACATTTGTAGAAATGTTGCAATCTTGACATGATAATCCATACGCTACACATTAAACCACGTAACAGCTAAACATAGGTTTGCGCTTCATACGCAGTTGTACGTACATACATCGGGTACATATATTAATAACATCTTGGCTAAGTGAATTCATTGCACCAATTGAGTGGATGCATATGGTGTTCGCCATTTGAACATTTATTTGCCAATACTGTGTTAGCAGATAACATTACACCCGTATGCTTTGTCCGATTTTTTTATTTTTTTAAAATAAAGCGCTTTTGATATATAACGTATGCAATTGCATGGTTATATTGGCTGACAGGTTCATCGGTATGATAACTAATATATTTGCTTCAGAAAAGCATTATTTGCAAAACCAAGAAAGATAAAAAGAAAAATAGCTATTATAAAAGATTTGATTGTTACTATAAGGTAATCTAGTTATATTTGAATACCAACTTGGAAGTCTGCTACATGTAGTGACACATGTGTGAGCGTACATGTATAAAGAAGTTATAGAATATGTTACTTTATTTACAAGTAAAATATTGCTATAACAGTGTGCTCCCTATGGAGCTGGACTGAACTTAATTATATGACTTAATTATTAAACGATAATTGCTATAATTTATATTTGGCAGCCGTCTTGGACTTCTGCTATTGGAACACGTGTCTAATTACATAACAAGGTTACAAAAAACAATAGATTTACATAAATATGTGTGTTTTCTTTGAAATAGGTCAACGTCAACGTAACATTTAATAGTTTAATCATTACTCAATAGTATTGTCATTGCAAGGTAATTTATATCTGGTGGCCATCTAAAGTTTCTTCTATTGACACAATTGTCTAATATTGCATTTGAAAGTTACATAAAACGTTCAATGTGTCCATAAACCTGAGCTATGTATACTAATATGCTTATATTAACCAATAGCCCCAGTAATTTTTATGCAATTTGCGCAGTATAAGGCAACGTGACTTTTTTTTTAATATTTGGCGGCCATTTTTGGTTTCTGCTATTGGCACAGTTATTTAATTATATTTCTAAGTTATTGAAAATGTTCAGTGTACATGTATTCCTAAATCCAATACATCAATACAAATTTACTACGATTTACTACGATATGGCGCTAATACGCAGTTATATATTTAATTATCAGTCGTTTACATTATTGTTATATGGTACTATATTTATATGTGGCGGCCATCTTCCCTTTTTCAACAACTTGTCTACGAACATATCGAACGTACTGAAAGCGTTTATTGTGTCAATATATCCAATATCAGTATCATGTTTGCTTTGATATAGAGTGTGAGAGTAGTTATATGTAAAATATGTCACATTTGGCGGCCATTTTGGATTTTTTCCTTGTTGAATTTAATTGAATATTAAAAATGTTGACCGCTTATCTTATAAGTCAAGTAAATCCACTTCACGCTCTTAAATTACTTCAATACCTCACACGGAATACTATAACTGTTTGGTGGCCATTTTGAATTTATGCAAATTTCTCAAAACTCTCAAGGATGACAGAGTGTCATCAGCCGGATTCTGGATGTGGATGGTATGGAGAAGCAAAATTGCCTGTGTTAATCAAAACAAGGTTAAGCTCCCGGCTGTCAGACTAATATGGCGGTAATTATGCTTCATTTTCATTGGCTACCTATCTCGAGGGAACGAGATGCTATGTCGTGCGAATGACTTAGCTAACTCGTGGTAACGAGATACTATCTCGTGGGAACGAGATGCTATGTCGTGGTAACGAGATCGTGGTAACGATATGCATATCTCGTGGTAACGAGATCCCTACGTGGGGGAACGAGATCCTAACTCGTGGAACGAGATCTACTCGATGTGGAACGAGATGCTATTCGTGGGAACGAATAGCTGACTCGTGGTAACGAGATGCTATCTCGTGGGAACGAGATGCTATGTCGTGGTAACGAAATGCTATGTCGTGGGAACGACATATAAAAAACATTGCGCATGTCCCTTTTAAGCTGCTGTAGGTATCCATCTCGCATTTATCTTCCTAACTTTTAGGTGTTTCTTCAAAATTCCATGAACACGTACTAATGACAAGTTCGTCATTCGCGCTATCTGCCTTACATAAATATGTGACCTAGCGTCGTTTTTGGAGAACAACTGCTGCTGTCCCGACTGAAATTTAGCAACCCACCTAAAAATTGTTCTGAGGGACATTTGACCCTCCTCATAAATCTCACACACCTCTATGTGGATGTCGTTTGCCTTCAGACCAAGCAGAGACCTTCCTTGTGTATAGGCCCTAATCTCTAACGCATGTTCAGCTCTATTGCCAGTCATTTTACTATAATAGTGTAACGAGTATATAAGCTATAAAGACATGTACATTGCACGTAGGTCCGATTTTTACCTGTGACACGAGTTATTGACTACACTACCGGTACAATGTGTTTTCACACATGGATTGCACGATCTGAGCGAAATAATGCATCAATGTCATTATTATTGTATTGTTATTGTCACGTATTTGTGGCTGTGACTGGATAAATGGGGCTTGTGAGATTTGTGACGAGTGCAACTCTTGCTCAAATACTTTTTGTCACGGTATATCCCGGTGTATCAGCTTCCAACGAACATAAATTTGGCTGTGACTGGAGAAATGGGTATTATAACAATAACAAACAATATACATGTATATCGTTATCAGGCTACATGAGTGTGCTATATGTGATAAGGAGCTGCACTGTAGCCGATTTCATCAAAATTGCAAAGTATACTTATCTAGCAAAGTATACTTTGAGGGAGTAATCATTGATTTTTCCGTAATGCATTCTTTCATACAGAACTAACGATTGCATATAGTTGATGATTAAAACTATGCAGAATTATTATACTGAATTTATTACATTATCAGAGCCAAAATTGGCTGTGATAATGTAATAAATTCAGTATAATACAAATTAATAAATTTAACCTTAAATTGAAAATTTCTCCCTCAAAGTATACTTTGCTAGAAAAGTATACTTTGCAATGTTTATGAAATAGGCTACTGGTAACACATCCCATAAGCCCCATTCGTCTAATCGCAGCCACGAACGGGCAATCGGCTGACACAAGACACATCGATGGTCTAGTAACATACGGTCGTAACTGCTATGCTTTAGCATAGCAGTTACGACCTTATGTTACTAGACCATCGACATCATGACTACAATGAGTGTACACCCTAATCATCGCGGACATTCAATATTTATTTATAAAAGTGACACTTTAATAAATACGATAGTACGATGACTATACTACGATGACGATAATACGGTGCTACGATGACGATAGTACGATAACGATAATACGATGTTGCTGTGATGACAATCCGACAGTCTCATCAGGTATTCATATAGAGAATAGTAGGTTAGTGCCGTGAATGGGAAAAGATATCCGGCAAGGCTCAGAATGTCTTTATTTCTCATCAGAAGTATATGTTGTGACCACTCATTTGAACCGTCTCGCCGAGACGGTTCAAATGAGTGGTCACAACATATATTTTGGTTCGGAAATAAGGAAAATAGATAGAGAATAGTAGTTTAGTGCCGTGAATGGGAAAAAATATCTGGCAAGGCTCAGGAAACGGGATGGGCGAGGCTCTGCCGAGCACATCCCGTTTCCGTGCCGCGCCAGATATGTTTTCCCATTCACAGCACTAACCTACTATTCTATTTATCCCGTCAACACCTACAAATGGCTGTAAAATGCAAAAATAGTATTGACTGGATATCAAAAATGTTTCACGGCACCGTGTTTCACGGCACATACGCACTGTGTTGACGGGATAAAAACTGAACATGAGCAATGTATACCATGCTCAGCGTAGCCACTGCCCATTTTAGGTGCGAGGGTGAGGACACATACTCCGCTAAAACTTCGCAAAATGTATGTTTTTATACTGCTACTGGGTATACTACAATATGTACGGTGCCCCGCAGGGGACCTAGAATTATTTTTTTTATCAATTCGTTCCCACGAAATAACAATTTGCTCCCTCAAATTAGCAATTCGTTCCCACGAATTAAAAATTCGTTCCTTCAATTTAACAATTCGTTCCCACGAAATAACAATTCTTTCCCACGGCAACGAATTGTTAATTCGAGGGAACGAATTGTTAAATTGAGGGAACGAATTGTCATTTCGTGGGAACGAATTGTTAATTCGAGGGAATGAATTGTTAATTCGAGGGAATGAATTGTTAATTCGAGGGAACGAATTGTTAAATTGAGGGAATGAATTGTCATTTGGTGGGAACGAATTGTTAAATTGAAGGAACGAATTGTTAATTCGTGGGAACGAATTGTTAAATTGAGGGAACGAATTGTTATTTCGTGGGAAAGAATTGCTAAATTGATGGAACGAATTGTTATTTCGTGGGAACGAATTGTTATTTCGTGGAAACGAATTAATAAAAAAAAATTCTACCTCCCCTGCGGGGCCCCGTAGTATACTATAATATCATTATATGTGTGTGATAATAGTCGTTAGTAGTGCGCTATGGTGCACACTAGTTCCCATATATGTATGGTGTACGAACGGGGTCAAAACTAAACTTACAGGTGCAGCTATAAAATATACAGGTGCACCTGTAAATATACAGGTGCAGCTGTAAAAAATACAGCTGCACCTGTAAAAATACAGCTGCACCTGTAAACATACAGCTGCACCTGTACAAATACAGCTACACCTGTACAAATATGTACGAACGGGGTCAAAACTAAACTTACATGTGCAGCTATACAAATATACAGCTGCATCTGTAAATGTATAGCTGCAGCTGTAAATATATAGTTGCAACTGTATTTTGTATAGCTGCAGCTATAAACGTATTTTACAGGTGCAGCTAAACATTTACAGGTGCAGCTGTAATAAATGCAGGGTGAACCTGTATATTTTATAGCTGCACCTGTAAATTTAGTTTTGACCCCGTTCGTACACCATATATATGCCCATTACATGAGGAAATAGATTTGTAAGCTACTTTAATTATAGATTTGTATCGTATTTCCGAACCGGATTGTGACGAGCGTGAAAAGAAGCTGGGAGTGGTGAACATATGTTGGTAATACGGAATAATAACGAGCTTCGAAAAAACTAGTTTTTCTGCAATCGATGGTTACTAATTTAATTTTAATAAAGTTAATTAAACTAGGGAGTATACAATATATCTCTCTCTCTCTCTGCATGTGGTATAATATTATCATTCACGGAAACTCACACCATGTTTATAACAAACAATATACAATGTATATAGTTATTGAATTGAAGGAGTGTGAAAGCATATCAGAAACTAGACTGGCCTCGCATTTCATAAGCCCATGTAATTCTGTCACATCTTATTCTGCTAGCATATGGATTACAGTGGGGTCAGCGTGTAGGTGCACACACGAACGAACACGACAGGTTAGTTCCAACCTGTCGTGTTCGTTCGTGTGTGCACTTACACGCTGACCCCACTGTACACTGACTGTTTGTTATAACCAGGAAGTGTGATGTATTGACTGAATTACAATACAACCAGTGTAGGGCATGATCAGACTACACTGGTCGCATAAGCCATAAGCCCCATTTCTCCAGTCACAGCCACTCTATTAGTCGGCTACGTTTAGCTTGCCATGTAAGAATTCCTCTCATAGCTCGCTAGTTGCGAACGGTAACTCTTGCAATTACTCCCGTACCGTCCGTACGGTACGGGAGTAGATTGCAAGAGTTACATTCCCAACTAATAGCTCGCTATATACAGTAGTATGGCAAGCCAAATGCACAATAATTCTTCAAACCTGGGGACCGTTTCACTAAACGTCGTACAACTAAAATGTTCGTAAGTGCAAAAGTACGATAATCTGTAAATTTCACCTCAAGACTGTATTCGTGCAAACTATTATTGGATTTACACTTATTGAGCATAGACTGCATATGCATCAATTGAAATTTCCTGACAATCCTACATTTTCACTTACGAACATTTTAGTCGTACGAAGTTTAGAGAACCACACAGTGGGTTTATTTTAAACAATATTGTATTCATCCAATACAAGTGATAACTGATACATGATAACTAATGGGATTTGACCGAAATCAAAACGTATCGTGGTCATTTGAGAACTCAATCCATGGTTTAAGGAAGTATTGTGCATTTGGCTTGCCATAGTTGTGCGTGTGACTGCGTTCCTAGCTCACCTGTTTGTATGTATCTGTGTGGTGAACTTGTGGCTTATTTCTGAATCTTCAAACAAAGTAAGTACATGTTATGGACAGGACTTTGTAAACGCACTGAATCTCAGTTTGATTGGCTGAGCCTCAGCTATGGTACAACTGATGCTCAGCCAATGAAGCTGCTTGAAATAAAGCTGCTGTAGTGTAGAACAGCATCGCAATGTTTACACATACATGTACATGCAATAATATACTGACAAACCTGTGGTCCGTTTCACTAAACTTCGTACGACTCAAATGTTCGTAAAATTATGATAGTCTGTACATTTCACATTAACACTGTTTTCTTGTAAACAAGTAATGGATTCATATTTATTGAGCATAGGCTGCATATGCAGCCTATGCTCAATAAATGTAAATCCATAAATTGAAATTTCCAGACGATCCTAAAGTTTCACTTACGAACATTTTAGTCGTACGAAGTTTAGTGAAACGGCCCCCTGATGATTTGCAAACCCTAGCTCTTGTGTAATCATTGGTTACTAATTTAAGTTTCTTTAAATTAACGCCATTCTTGCTGAGAATGGGGACATATTTCTGTCAGTAGTGTCTTTATGTAGTGTTATTATTTAAAGGTACATGCCCACTCAGTAGGCCCAAACATGTATTAAGCGTATAGAAATACAATGCGTCTAGCCAGTAATCTGAAGTGTGTAGTGTACAAGCAAAGTGTACATTAAAGGTATATACCCACTCAGTAGGCACAAACTGTTCTTTATAGGAATTAAATCAGTGTATAATTGTGCCACTATTCCACCAGTGCTAAAAATTACGAGTACCCGCTATACAGATATAATCATTCAGTAATATTTATTTTAATGATAGTGACTCACGGTTGTATCAGCCTTTTTTTCATATGCAAATCATGCATGATATATTTTAATTATTATACTAATTAAATGAGTCACCTGAAAACATAACATTTTCGACAGATTATAAAGTATCATTGCACATCAAAACATAAATACAGAGAATAAATAGTAATGTCCGTTAACATTTTAAGGAAGCACGGTTATCTCCCTTGATATCATTGTAGAAATTTACGTCTGATATATAATAATCCCAATCAATACGCGGGGTAATAGTAAATTAATGTTTATTTTGCCAGAAAATGTCTCGGATGATGTCTCTGATATATATTGATATAAAGAACATTGTGTGCCTACTGAGTGGGCATGTACCTTTAACAACTACACTCGGGAGAAGAATTCACATAAGCGTAACCGTTTGTATTCTAATCCTGTTTCGAACTGTATGTATTACATGCATGTATATCAATTATTTAAATATTGTTTAAACCAACTAAAAATCGTTATGCTTCACAAAGTGTATAGCAGGGATTCCGCTGGGGAAATTAAAAAAATAGCCACGCCAATTGCGAAAGTGGCGATCGCCAGCGGAATCCCTGGTACAGTAATAGCGGATATGTAATACCAAGTTATCTCCCCTCTTGTTTACAGTATCAGTTTACCTATCAAAATTAAAGGTACATGTCCACTCAGTAGGTTATAATATAGAGAGACAGATAGTTTTGTATATTCTGTAGATACGACATTGTATGGCCAAACAAACATTCATTCACCATTACCCCACGTATGGATTGGAAATATTATTATAATCCATCAATTGAAATTTCCAGACGATCCTAATTTTGCACTTACGAACATTTTAGTGGTACGAAGCTTAGTGAAACGGCTCCCAGACACGCAGGCAGTCTGTGTATTCTTAATGTTATGCGTTTCATTTCTGTATATTTCAAAGAACAGCCGCATACCTTTGCATAGTATCCGGTTTAGAGATGTTCCACTGTATAAGCAATGCACCAACATTATAGGTTGGGGTGGTAGGGGTGGGGGGGGGGGGGGGGGGGGGGGGGGGGTGGGGGGGGGGGGGGGGGGGGGGAGGACACTAATTTCAAATAAGTATCACCCTCACGTGCATTTTTTGCATTTTGTCTATTTATTGTTTTCTATTTCTGGAGCCCGTTTCACTAAACTTCATAGGACTAAAATGTTCATACATGCACATTTAGGATCGTCTGGAAATTTCAATTGATGGATTTACATTTATTGAGCATAGGCTGCATAAGCAGCATATGCTCAATAAATGTAAATCCATTAATTGTTGACAAGAACACATTGTTAATGTGAAATTTACAGCAGACTATCATAAGTTTGCACTTACGAACATTTTAGTCGTAAGAAGTTTAGTGAACGGGCCCTTGATTACGAAACTATGACGGGACGAAACTATGACGGGACGAAACTATGAAAATAAAGCATCGCGTGGTATATCCGTTATCCTGTTTACGCAGCAATATGTTGTGTTTCTTTTAGAAATTCGGACAAGAAATTGACATTGAAGGCAAAAGGAAAATCTGTTTGTGGAGAATCAGCAATAAAGCTGGCATACATACTGGTCATTTACTGAAAGTGAAACGTTATTTACCTGTATAGCTGGTCGGTATTGTTTTTGAAGATTATATATTGCTGGAACACCTGTTCACCCATCCGTAACCGAGGTTACACTAGGTATGGGGGAACAGTAGTGGGTTATATATATACGGCATACTATTACATGCGTGGCTACTTCTGACAAGAAAACATCGAGTGGTATGTGTTTGTAACATTAAACTCTGGCAGCAACAACAGTATTAACCCTTTGAACCCGAAAACCCGCTATATCGGTTTATGCAAACAGTGCAATACCCCCTTTTTATAAATTGAATAGTCTGAAAATCATTTTGCGATGATTGGATTGGTTGCAAAATTAACATATCGCAGCCCATTCAGTTACTTAGGGGTGAAAGGGTTAAGCAGTTTTAGCTTTTACCATAAAATGAGCCGCGTTTTACACAATCCTGGCTTGTCCATATTGTCCGCATTTGTGATCAGCCTGAGCATAGCTGCGGCTGTGGGTGTGACTGGAGAAATGGGTATTATGGCATTTGTCACCAGTGTAGCTCTTAATCTAATAGCACACTCGTTTAACCTGATAGCGATCTATATTGCTTGTTAGAAGTATAATGTGTGTTTCATTGTTGGAACGGCGAACAGTTCAGATCCTGATTAGACTGTGCGGATGCACAGCTGCGCTCAGCCTCGGCCAATCAACTGTGTGATTTCAAAGTGTATATAAAACGCGTTTTGACCGCAATCCACGACTGAATGGCGAGTAGTGTAAACCATTATAATTCCAGCACAAAAATATTTACACAATTCCCTAACATTTGATTGGCCCGTAGCAAGTCTCTGTCCAAAATTTATATCCCAGTAAACTCCCACGCCGAACTACTTTCCGTAACCGTGAGGCGCAGTTAAAATAATTCTTAAGAAAACGGAAAATAAACACATTTTCTTGATGAATTTATTTCAAATTCTGGAATTATATGGAATGAATGGCATTTTTGTGGAATTTATCGGGGATATAAACTTGGAAAAGTAGCGGGAATACTGGACGAGGCCTTCCGGCCTTCGTCCAGTATTCCCGCGACTTTTCCAAGTTTATACCCCGATAAATTCAACAAAAAGGCCATTCATTCCTATAATAAGCTGAACCCAGGGTGCCCGACTTAGAGAGGTTTCACTGTAAATCAGGAATTTGATCATTCTGAGCCATAGTTATGCGATCACGAACAGACATTATCACCTGAGATAAATGACCAAGAAACCCATCAAAAATAAGATCACATTTGTTTTCGTGGTGACCGGTTTAGAGGCGTTCCACTGTACCATGATTGTGACAATGTAACTGGCGAACAATGTCAACCCATATATATCTCGGTGATAGAGGCATCGGCGGCGTATAACTCGAATGTAATCGCATATGTTATAATCCGCAATCTATGTCAGCCAGCAATTGAATGTTCGTGCATGAGAGCAGTTTGTTTATTTATTAATAATTAACACGGATTGTTTCCAAATTTATGGGTTATAAACCTGCCTGCGATTTTCCGCCGTAGTTATCGCCTCTACATATAATATGACAGAGTGGTAATGGTATAAACAGTGGGATTAACCCTTACAATGCTGAATTAAAATTTGTCGTCTGCTGTTTATTTTTTATTTTCGGTTTTTCTCATAAAAAACATGGTTTGACAGCACTTTAGAATCATTTTCAATGGAAATGATTCTAAAATGCGGACAAACCATGTTTTTACTGAGAGAAGAGATAAAATATGACACAGCAGCAGACGACACCATTTTCGGTTCCCGCATCTCTAAGGGTGTTAAGGAGTGGTAATTTAGCCCAGAGGTGTTACAACCTGCCGTCCCCCCACAGAATAATGTCTCTCCGGCGCCCGGGGCTCTTCGGTACGATCTCGCTTGGTCCGAGGATATATTCAAGGCATATAATAGAAAGAGCAATTGGGACCACATTCTAAAATTCGGACAAACCATGTTTTTACTGAGAGAAGAGATAAAATATGACACAGCAGCAGACGACCATTTTCGGTTCCCGCACTCTAAGGGTTAAGGAGTGGAATTATAGCCCAGAGGTGTTACAACCTCCGAATGTCTCTCCGGCGGCTTCGGTTCGATCTGCTTGGTCCGAGGATATTCAAGGCATAAGAGCCAATTGGGACACTTAAAATCGAACAACAAACAAAGAAACAAAGTGGAATCACTTTACGCTCGAACCTAAACAAATTAAATAGTATGTAGCGGAGAATATCAACTAAATTTACTATCTCACCATGTGCTAGAATCATGAATATTCGTGGTTTTGGTATCCGGTTGCATAGGGTAAACCAGGAGAGATATTATCGTTGACACTGATTGTTTTCAACACAACGTATTTAACCCGATACTAAACCAAGAATACATTATAGTTGCTTATGGCAAACCAGCACAGAAGTTGACTGTCGCTTACTGCTGTTAGCCATGCCGCTTATGCAACTCGATGCTAGAAACACGAATACATTTGCGTTCGTGTTTCTAGTATCCCAGTTGCGTAGGGAGTGTCTACTCTCTCAGAGTATGTTTTATTATAGGAATGAATGGCCTTTTTGTGGAATGTATAAATTCAACAAAAAGGCCATTCATTCCTTATAATTCCAGCATTTGAAATAAATTCATCAAGATAATGTGTTTACTTTCCGTTTTCTGAATAATTATTTTAACTGCGCCTGACGGTTACGGAAAGTAGTTCGGCATGTGAGTTTACTGGGATATAAATTTTGGACAGAGACTTGCTACAGACCAATCAAATGTTAGGGAATTGTGTAAATATTTTTGTGCTGGAATTATAGCTAATTGTACGCGCTTACTAAAAGGTGAATGTGACTGGAGAAATGGGGCTGATGAGTTTTCGACCAGTGTAGATCCAGTTCAGACTGTGCATCCGCACAATCTGATCAGGATCTGCACTGTTCGCAATTCCATCAATTAAACACCCGTCATGCCGCTAACAAGTAATATATATCGTTATTAGGCTACATGAGTGTGCTATTTGATCAGGATCGACACTGACCAGAAATTCCATAAGCGCTATTGTATCCAGTCACAGACACACATAAAGATTTGTGTGTTTGTGTAATAGAAGCCATTTGTTCTTGGAAACCAGATATGCACATGCAATCTATAGAGCATATACGTAACCAATTAAAGTACACCAACGATACTTAGGAACATGAGTTAGGTTGACGGAGAATGTCATCATTATCATTATCTCAGTCATTTAATTGTGTCCAATTATTGTTATCATAATTCTATTATGAGTAATATGAACCTGGCGCCATGGTTATTCTAATTTCAGGGCTAAACATATTTTTGTCTATGTAAATATTCCGTTATTAATTTTGGCCCCCCCCACCCCCCCCCCCACCCCCAATGCAGCAGGTTGAATACGGGATCGAACCAGTTACCCCTTAAATTACCTGCTGATAGGCCCGTAAACACCAACAGACAAGCAAACCAACTTTACTCACTATACTATACTTCGTTAGAATGTTGATTTTCCCGCATGGTTCTTCCTTCCCCCGGTGACCTGACTCGGGTAATTATGATTAAGATTAATGTTTCTGCTGTGGTATCCGGTATCGTAACCAGAGTGCAATGATTGACTCAGCGCTGTTGGCAATTCGCGATAGTGGCCATCCTGGAATATCGCTGCGAACATTGGACCATCGAATTTACCGCCAAGGTCCGTCACGTGAGCCGCATCTGTTGACAATATGCGATATATACACTAGTAGACAGTATTGTATAGTTGCTACGAACATTGGGACGGCAAATTTACCGCCAAAGTCCGTCACATGAGTCGCATATGTTGACAATATGCGATATATACACTAGTAGCCAGTATTGTATAGTTGCTGCGAACATTGGGACGGCAAATTTACCGCCAAAGTCCGTCACATGAGTCGCATCTGTTGACAATATGCGATATATACACTAGTAGACAGTATTGTATAGTTGCTGCGAACATTGGGACGGCAAATTTACCGCCAAAGTCCGTCACATGAGTCGCATATGTTGACAATATGCGATATATACACTAGTAGACATTATTGTATAGTTGCTACGAACATTGGGACGGCAAATTTACCGCCAAAGTCCGTCACATGAGTTGCATATGTTGACAATATGCGATATATACACTAGTAGACAGTATTGTATAGTTGCTACGAACATTGGGACGTCAAATTTACCGCCAAAGTCCGTCACATGAGTCGCATCTGTTGACAATATGCGATATATACACTAGTAGACAGTATTGTATCGTTGCTGCGAACATTGGGACGGCAAATTTATCGCCAAAGTCCGTCACATGAGTCGCATCTGTTGACAATATGCGATATATACACTAGTAGACAGTATTGTATAGTTGCTGCAAACATTGGGACAGCAAATTTATACCAAAATGGGGGATTTATGGGTGAATGAATACATCATTGCGAGTTGTTTTTTTATCTCTTCACATCCACATGACTTGTGCAATTTTACCCATTAAATTTCTATATTTGAATTAGCATATCTGATCTCCACGGAAACATGGGTGATTTGTATTACCTCTAAACGTCACGAGCCGGCTCATCTGGATCTACACTGTTTGCAAGCACCGCTATAGAGGTATGCAGTGATAACGGGTGAAAGGTACATGCACACTCAGTAGGCACACACTGTTCTTTATATCAGAGACATCATCTGAGACATTTTCTGGAAAAATAAACATTCATTCACCATTACCCCACGTATTGATTGGCATTATTATACATTTATATTAGACGTAAATTTCCGCACTGATATCAGGGGCGATAACCGTGTTTTCTTAAAATTTTAACGGACATTACTACTTATTCTCTGTATTTAATTTTTGATGTGCAATGATCATACTTTAAAATATGTCGAAAATATTATTTTCTTCATGTCACGCATTTAATTAGTATAGATAATTAAAAGTATCATACCTCATTTGCATATGACAATAGCCTGATACCACCGCGAGTACTAAGGATTATATTTGTATAGCGGGAAATAGTAATTTTTAGAACTGGTGGAATAGTGACATAATTATACTCTTATTTAATTCCTATAAATAAGTTTGTGCCTACTGAGTGGGCATGTACCTTTCAACTCGTACGCCCCGTTTTGTGGTGGCAAGCCACACATTTGTAATATCCATGACAACATTTTGTTAATTTGGATGCTGTCTACATATCACAGATGTTAGTCGTTTTTATACAGATTGTGTAGTTTCGTATGTTCTGCGGCTGGTGAAATGCAGTTTTTATATACATCTTATTTGCGTTTTTTACGCCTTCCAGCTGATAAGTAGTATTACATTGCTAGGAAAACAGATTATTAGCACATGCACCTGGAAATTTATTTAATCTCTTTTCCTGCGAAACTGGAGAAACATTTATGACTTATTCGGAATAAATATCATTGTACATTTGTAGTTAACCCGAATATTCTGTCTGTAACGCAGGTGCGACTTATACACACAGCGTTACAGACAGAATATTCGGGTTAATTTGTACATGTAGTTGGTTGATCTCTGTCCACCAGTGTAGACCCCGATTAACCTGCGCGGTGTTCGCCAATCAGTCAATCAGAAACTGGACCATGCTTCCAACAAGGGGTACATGTGTGCATCAGGCTGCACGAGTCTTGGTAGACCAGGAGCTAGACTGGCTGCAGATGACATAAGCACCATTTCTCCCGTTACATACCAGGAGCTAGACTGGCTGCAGATGACATAAGCACCATTTCTTCCGTTACATACCAGGAGCTAGACTGGCTGCAGATGACATAAGCACCATTTCTTCCGTTACATACCAGGTGCTAGACTGGCTGCAGATGACATAAGCACAATTTCTTCCGTTACATGCCAGGAGCTAGACTGGCTGCAGATGACATAAGCACCATTTCTCCCGTTACATACCAGGAGCTAGACTGGCTGCAGATGACATAAGCACCATTTCTTCCGTTACATACCAGGAGCTAGACTGGCTGCAGATGACATAAGCACCATTTCTCCCGTTACATACCAGGAGCTAGACTGGCTGCAGATGACATAAGCACCATTTCTTCCGTTACATACCAGGAGCTAGACTGGCTGCAGATGACATAAGCACCATTTCTTCCGTTACATACCAGGAGCTAGACTGGCTGCAGATGACAATAAGCACCATTTCTTCCGTTACATGCCAGGAGCTAGACTGGCTGCAGATGACATAAGCACCATTTCTCCCGTTACATACCAGGAGCTAGACTGGCTGCAGATGACATAAGCACCATTTCTTCCGTTACATACCAGGAGCTAGACTGGCTGCAGATGACATAAGCACCATTTCTCCCGTTACATACCAGGAGCTAGACTGGCTGCAGATGACATAAGCACAATTTCTTCCGTTACATACCAGGAGCTAGACTGGCTGCAGATGACATAAGCACCATTTCTCCCGTTACATACCAGGAGCTAGACTGGCTGCAGATGACATAAGCACCATTTCTCCGGTTACATACCAGGAGCTAGACTGGCTGCAGATGACATAAGCACCATTTCTTCCGTTACATACCAGGAGCTAGACTGACCACAACAGGCACGAGCCCCCATTTCTCTTCTCCCAGATCAGGAGGTAGACTGGTCTTAAATGACACAAGGCCCGTTTCCTCAAGCCATTGTCAGATATTATGCATAATTGTTCTGTGTTTACTTCGGAAAATGACACGAAATAATGCAGTTTGATTAATAACGGTGTAAATATCACAGACATTCGGCGCCTGACAGTTCAAATCTGATTTAAACTGAGTTTCAGCCGCTGATACGGTCAAATTTATGGCGCAATATGCGCTTTATATTCATAGCAGTAATGCGTGTTTGTTGTGTGTTTTTTTTAGGAAAAGTGAAAACAAATGACTGTACAGCCTTGATATCGTTTTGATTATATCGCCCCGGTTTATATTATATTACATTGGTACAGAGCCCCGCGTGGGACGTATAATTCTTTTTTTGTATTAATTCGTTCTCACGAAAGAACAAAGTTACGTTATAAAGCAGGGGCGTCGGAACAGGTCCGGCAGGTTCCCTTAATTTAACAATTCGTTCCCACGAATTAACAATTCGTTCCTACGAATTAACATTCCCTCAATTTAACAAGTTAAATAGTGGGAACGAATTGTTAATTCAAGGGAACGAATTGTTAAATTGAGGGAACGAATTGTCATTTCGTGGGAACGAATTGTTAATTCGAGGGAGCGAATTGTTATATCGTGGGAACGAATTTTTAATTCGAGGGTGCAAATTTTTTAAATTGAGGGAAAGAATTGTTATTTCGTGGGAACGAATTAATTAAAAAAAATCCAGGTCCCCTGACGGGCTCCGTACATTGGTGCTTTTTGAGGAATGGTATATTTTAACATTTGCGACCAGCGTAAATAGAGAATAGCAGGTTAGTGCCGTGAATGGGAAAAATATCTGGCAAGGCTTAGGAAACGGGATGGGCGAGGCTCTGCCGAGCACATCCCGTTTCCGTGCCGCGCCAGATAGTTTTCCCATTCACGGCACTAACCTACTATTCTATTTATCCCGTCAACACCTACTAATGGCTTTAAAATGCAAAACAAATAACCCCAGTCACCTTACATGTACATATTCATACGCAGTGATTAGGTCGTATTGACAGGATATCAAAAATGTTTCACGACACCGTGTTGCACGGCACATACGCACTGTGTTGACGGGATAACACCTGATCAGTCTGCGCATTCGCGCAGTCTGATCAGGGAACACACTGTTCGCCATTCAACCAGTGCGACCTTACCTGCTTAGTGTACAAGCACCAACACGCATACGATGAAATCATAGGAGTGTAGGAATATGGTGAAGGACCATGATTTACACTTGTTGTATACGCTGTAAGGTTGTTTTTATCAGATGTGACATCAATTATGAGCCTGGAACACAACTCACATATTTACGGTGGCCAATGCATGTCACGGACATCTGCTATTTAGCCCCGTCTCTACATTTTCATAATTAGGCATAAACATAGTTGTTTTGCGCGCAACAGTCAGAATATACTAGCTAGGGGTCGGGGTTTTATATTTGTTTTTTTTACTACTACAGTGGAACGGTGGGTCCACTGTAATTAAGCACTCCATGAACAATTTGTGTCATTTCCAATCATAAAACAGACACGACAATGACCTTAAATACAATGAAACTCATCTAAATTAAACGCAATGGCGTCCACAGGGTGTCCGGTTTACATAGGTTCCACTATAGTTAGATATGTGTACGTGTCAATATGAGATACTTATTGCTTATCCACTTGATCAGATTCCATCGTACATTTTGAATAGCGGGAAATAATACATGAGTGTGCGTCGGCTTCCGCGTAAGCAACGAGTGAGCGTAGCGATATACGATGAAATATCCTAGTTATTACACTTCCACGGCGGATATGCACATTTAGTTTATTTTTAGGATTATAATCAATGAATTGTGATGTGCGCATGACTAGTTATACAGTGACGTGTTTTCACGCGTTTTGACGTTACGTTGTGTGACTTCAAATGTGAACTCATTCAAACTTTTTGAAATCCAAATTACGCAGCTGTTTCTACTACGAACCAGATATAGTTAAGTGCATGTTTAGAATGTGTTCAATCACATTAACATTCTAGATTAGTCAAGACCCTTTCCAAATTTTCAAATAACTTTATTTTGACTGTAATAAACAAATAAACATTGTGCATGGTACCTCGTGGTTTCCAAGAAAACAGGTGCGCAATTACAGGTGTTCTCTTCACTGTGTATTATTTGTAAGGAGTTGATTACGGGTTTTCTCTCACAGCGAAACCCGTGCAAATAATTTGCAAGAGTGTAATAAAGAGGTATAACAAATAGTAAACCAACAATTTGCTGGAAATAAGGAAATACGGGGTGCAATAGAGTTTGCAATTGATGTTTTCTTGACGGATTGGCGAATTTGCAGTATTATTACAGGTCGACGCCTGTCAGTGTCTGTGTGTCTCTTTTGGTAGCTATAAACTGCATTTTATAGCGATTTTGGAGCATATTTTGGATCCGGGTGCACCCCATCTTGGCATCCGCTTGATCGATTCAAAATTGCTCCAATAGTAGCTGAGATAGTCAGTAAGGTATAAAGTTCGACAATGTCCAGCCATGGGTAAACGTCTGCCGTGGCACTCGGGAACTGTTTGAAACCCAAGGCCGTATGCCGCGGTTTCAAACAGTTCCCGATTGCCTAAGCCGTGGGTATACGTTTGTCGTGGCACTCGGAAACTGTCTGAACCCCAAGGCCGTAGGCCGCGGATTCAAACAGTTCCCGAGTGCCAAGCCGTGGATAAACGTTTGCCGTGGCACTCGGGAACTGTTTGAACCCCAAGGTTGTAGGCCGCGGGTTCAAACAGTACCCGAGTGTCACGGCAAACGTTTACCCACGGCTGGACATGGTCGAACGTTATTGTTACATTTCCATTGGAAATATCGTTTAAGTTGAGCATATATACGGTATTTCGGTACTTTGATCCATTCAAACAGTTGATTTACACATACATATTCCGGGGCCACATTACACGTCGCGTGTTGCAGCCGTTATGAATTGGTCTGGTGACGTAATGGCGCGTTCTAGTAACGTCGTGAGACACATGCATTAAGTAGGTGTTGGCTTGGCCCCGGAATGAGCATTGTCTACAGCCATGGTCAAATAGCACGCGCTGTACGTTTGAACATGGCTGTGAGCGGTGTAGAACAACGGCAGTCATGCAACAATGTGAGACTAATATAAACAGCAACTATGAGGTCGGCAATAGCGGTATGTGATATATGATATGTGGTATATATGCTCTTTTCCGGGTATTGTTTCTGTATTAACACAACTCGTGTGCATGAGAATGTGATAAAGAGTTAGATCACGTTTGTCCGCATGTACGATCGATAATCCACTCGCTAAAGCTCGCGGATTATCTCCTCGTACATGCGGACGAACCGTGATCTAACTTATGCTGAGTGGGCATGTACCTTTAAAATGAGACTAAGCAGCAAATAGCTTCAGTAGTTGCTGGTATTCAGGAAAATGTCAGCGAATACGGGACTGACCAGCACGTGAAGGTGATGTACATTACCCATCATGCAACTGTAAAGTGCACACGTACCATTTGGCAACCGGCAGGTACGTATATAGAGGATATTCAGATTTTTGCAACGAATATCACATATATGTTCATCTCGTGGTGTCATATGTCCATATTTCACGAGTGCGAATATATGTGATATTCGTTGCATAAATCTGAATTTTCTGTTTATTACTTTTTTTTAATGAAAACATGGGTACCATGGCAACCAACACATAATTTGTTTTTTTAATTTTCTATTTACTTTTCGTTATGACGAATTTCCCAGCTTTTTGAGAAAAAAAAGATTTTGGTCGAAATTTAGTATGGTTGTCATGGTAACCAAACCAAAATAAAATTTCCCAATTTTGCTATATTTTCACTGGTGAAAGCACGTGCAGTGAAATATGACTTATGTTCACTGCATAACAATGCATTACACTGCTGAAAAAGTAATAAACATGTGTATTTGTCCATTAAGGGGAGAGCACCCAGGATACTGCACTAAACCATTAATTTCGGACAATGTTGGTTGTCTGGTAAGCGCAACAACGAGTAGCAACGAGCGCGCTTCTCACCAATGCGGCCCGGATTCGATCCTACACTGGCTAAACCGTACACATGGGGTTCCTGTGGGTACTCCGGTTTCATCACAAATTAAGGCTCACCCTTACACCTCTATATGCGCCAATGAAAGCGTTTGTATATGTGCTCTCGCGCGTGTAACCGTTTTAAACTAAGTAGTGTAAGTTCATTTCGGACATGATGTTGGCGTTTTTTTTCTTCATTTGTAGTCAGATCCACCGCGACCTCAAGAAGTCGTGTTGCGGTCCTCAGTGACAGAAGGGGGCTAACTCCATCATGGAGTTAGCCCCTTTCTTCCACTGATCCTGTCAATTACACATTCTATTGCAATTATATTTAGTCGAAGAGAAATTCCATTAAACTAAAAAGCCACAAATATCCGTAGAATAATGTATCAGTGTCGGAAAGATATCGTGTTCAGTTCCGCTTGCCAGGCAGCTCAATCATATAATTGGATATGAAACAGCTATAGCCATCATTCAGAGCTCCAGATAAGGAATTAGTAATTGAGTAATATCACTCCATCATATCTGAAGCAATTGGGTACTTCAAAATTTTAATTGGGTAAAATAAAATCACACTACTGTTTACACATCAACAGCAATTATTGAATAGTTTGCTTCGAAATGAAAACATGTCTTGGCATTTCATTAGAATTGTCTCCTTGGAGACAATTCTAATGAAATACCAAGATGTGTTTTCATGGAAAATAAGAAAAAATATGCTATATTTGTGGTTTGTTTATTGTTTTCTGCAGCATGATAAAGGTACCACAATTTTTGTATTGCTTTTTGATACTCGCTACTTCTGATTTCAATTGTGTTTTTAGCAATTTTAATTGGGTATTTACGCAAATACGCAGATTATCTGGAGCTCTGATCTGTATTGCTGTTTTCTCTGGTATGTAGATACGTGACGTGGAGAATTTATGAAATTCAGGTAAATTACACCACAAAATGTTACCATCGAATTTTTTGCAGGTATGTTACGGCGAAAGATTTCATACACCACAAACATTTCCAGCAAATTGTAGCATAACGCGAATTTTTTGGTTCTCACAGCCAAAACATTTTGGTTAAGTGTACCACAGAGAGCTATTGCCAGCCAACTATATCGCAGAAATGTTTCCGTAAATTATACCGCGTATATATTACATGTACCACCGTCAAGAGTACACCAAAGACGTTTTACCTATTTATTTTGTTCATCGGATTTGCAAACACATTCAGAGATGTAAGAATAATAGGTTATTGATTCTGCATAGCGTCGATTTTTATCGCAAATATTTGATGACAGGTATACTACACCACTCAAAGTTTCAGTAATGTATACCACGTGCAACTATATGTGCAGAAATATTTCTGTAAACTATACCGAATACATAAAACAGTGGAATCTCTCTAAACCGGACACCAAGGAAACACCTGTGATCTTGTTTTTGATGAGTTTCTTGGTCATTTATCGCATGTGATAATGCCTGTTCATGATCGCATAGCACACACCTATGGCTGATTCACAATGAAACCTCTCTAAGCCAGACACCCTGGGGATCTCCCAGGGTGTCCGGTTTAGAGAGATTTCACTGTACATGAAATGTAGAAATAATAATGTATTGCTTCCGGTGACCGTCGATTTGTTGTCGTCGTCGTCCGAAATGCTAAAAAGTGTGTACAAGCTTCATCATCATAAAGTGTGTACAAGCTTCGTCATCATAAAGTGTGTACAAGCTTCGTCATCATAAAGTGTGTACAAGCTTCGTCGTCATAAAGTGTGTACAAGCTTCGTCGTCTAGGTATAACTTTAATAATCCTTGACGGAATGCTTCAATATTTGGACACTTGATACATGTGAGTATTCGGAATACACTGATACAGATAATTTTGTATATTCTGTACGTATGACATTTTCTGGCAAAATAAACATTCATTCACCATTATCCCACGTATTGATTGGCATTATTATACATTTTATTTTAGACAAAACTTTTCACACTGATATCAGGGGCGATAACCGTGTTTCCTTCAAATGTTAACGGAAATTACAATTTATGCTCTGTAATTATTTGTTGATGTGCAATGATCATACTTTATAATCTGTCAAAAATATTATTTTTTCAGGTGACGCATTTCATTAGTATAAGTAAGTAAAAAATAGCATGCCTCATTTGCATATGAAAATAGCCTGATACCAACGCGCGTCACTATCAATAAAATAAATATTACTAAATGATTTTATCTGTTTTCCGGGCATTTGTAATTTTTAGAACTGGTGGAATAGTGATACATTTTGTGCTTACTGAGTGGGCATGTACCTTTAACGGATTGCTTCAATATTTGGACACTTGATACATGTGATCATTCGGAACACCCTCATGCCGTCATTAACATGACATTGAAATCTTCACATGGTTGTGGAAACACTTAGCATTTGTTATTTCAAAGTCAAAATTCCTTCAACCTTGACCGTGTTCGTGTTATAAGCATGCACTTCTCTAACGGTGTTTGTGATGCTTACTTTAGCACATGCACATGATCATGTTATGGTGAAATGCCTCGGCAGGCGCGACACTGTTTCCGTGGTGGAATTCTTGTTTATCACAGCTATTTTTCACACACATTTTCATTAGTTTATACGACGGAAAGTCTAGTGCAAATTATATCGGAGAAATGTGTCATAATATATGTATCACAGATTACACCTCATTAGATTTTCATATTTTATTTTCTTAATCGGATTCACAAGCATATCGGGAGATACAGGAATAATAGCGTATTCCTTATGCCCTGCTGGCTTTTAAGCGCAATAATGCTAGCACGAAAGATGACAATGCAAGCAGGATGAGAGACAGCTATATTTCATAACGATAAAATCATGTCTATTATTCATTACTGATGGACCTTGTGTATTGATTAGTGATCGTTAGTTGTAGCACTCGGTCAGTCGGCGGGAGACTGATGGGATTCCCCCAATGGCCGCCGCCAGACAAAATGAACCTCGCAGCGACCTCGCAATACATTGCAGATAGGCAGATGTCGTGCAGCGCCCGTACGGGCGCCGTGCGATTGCCGCACGGAACTTTTTTGACATACATGTAAAACCGTACGGTTATCGCAAGTTTACCCTACGATTCTCGTACGGCGTCCTATTGAAGCCTCTGTCACACTTTCCCGACTTGCGCTACGACATGCGGCGAGTTCATAACTCACCACATGTCGAGGGTATGTGGAAGAGATGTCGCTATATGTCGTCTAAAGTCGAGCTCATGTCGTCATATCTCGCATATTGTCGGGAAGTGCCTACGATAATTTCAAACTGTTTAACTCTTTGCATGCTAGCGGCGAAAATATCCGCCAAACGAATTAGGAGTATATTTTTTATTTCTCTCTGTAAATATGTCTTGAAATTTCATTAGAATTGTGTCCGGATGACACTATTCTAATGAAATTCCAAGACATATTCATGATATTTACAAGGAGAAATAAAAGAAAATATGATGAATTTTTGTCAGCTAGTTTTGAAATATTTATAGCCCACAAGTTTACCAGCATGCAAAGAGTTAAAATTCTTACCGTCCAAGGTCTTCTCTCACCAATCTCTCAATTCATGAATACATTGTCGTGCAACTGGTGTAAACATTGTCGCCTATTTTCGCATTTTCTCCACTGTTCTCGCCGTAACAACACAACTGCCGAGTCATGGCTAATTAGTACGAAATCAGACGGGCAACTTACGAATTTCTGCGATATATTACGATGTTTTTATGCCGAGATCTGGCGGGTTCACTACGACATCTCTTCGAGTATTTTCGACAAGTATACGACAATGAGCGAGATTTCTACGAGTATCGTTCGACTTCGGGCGAGAGCATCTGACAACAGCGTGGACCCAACGATACATGGCATAGACTACTAATGGAGGGCACACATACAAAAACAAACATTAACTCCAGTCGCATAAACACATTACGTCTTGTCACATGGAATGTGCGAGGTGTCGTGTCTTCTGCGGCAAGTATGTCACAGCTATTGTATGTCCATGATGTAGACATTGCCTTTATCACAGAGCACAAACTATTTGAACACTATAGACATTTTATGCAATCAATTGATCCAGGATACCGATCGGTAACAATATGTGATACAAATTACAACATTATGGTACGCAGCACTGTGGTAAAGGCGGCGTCTCTATCATGTATAGAACTACACTTGATTTCGCAATCAGACAATTAACAGATATTGTTAGTGATCGAATAACTGGTGTAGAGATATTATGCGAGAACAATATCAATTTATATGCATTTTGTGTATACATGCCTTCATTAAACTACCAAAATATAGACTATGATGACTGTATTGGTACACTTCAAGCGATCTGTGACTCATACGCAGACACTGGTACAGTTATCTTTCTTGGAGATATGAACGGAGAGATAACGAATCGTATAACCCATACATATCGCACTGGTCCGAACTACACATGTGCTACAATGGAAAAATCAATTGACCATATTATCATGTATGCCAGAGAAACAGATATGGTGCGGACTGTCGATGTTTTATGTGATGACATGTATGGTGTCTCAGAACACTTGCCGATCGTGGTCATGCTTGCTATACCCCATGTTAGAACGGAGATTGTCACTTGGCATGAACATGTTTCATGGCATAACATTTCGACAGTTGACATTAATAATTACCAGTTGACTCTCACAGTATTGCTCAACAACATATCCACTGACGATATTGATATGATGTACGAAAATATTGTAGAGGCAATGCACTCAGCAGCTGGGAGCGCTCTGCCCAAAGTCATGCGAAGCCGTATTAGTCACGCGAAGTGAAAGCGTTACGTGAAGCCCAGCGACATGCACGACGCCGCTGGATTGAAGAAGGTCAACCAAGAGGCATGCAACACGAATCATACGCGCACTACAAACAGTCGAAACGACAATTCATCATAGTTCAAAAGAGTGCCATACAGAAAGTAGAGAATCAATTTATGAACCAGCTAAATGAGGCAGCAGAGTGTGACAACAAACTATTTTGGGGACTGTTAAAATGAAAAGGGGTAAGAAGATGCAAACCTGTAATATACTGGAAACGCCGACTGGAATTACTCGTGACCCGGAAACAATTGCAAAAGGATTTACTCAATACTTTGAAAATGTGTACACCCCGCTACAAAGTGAACATTTTGACAATGATTACAAACAATTTATCGAAAATGAAGTACACAAGCTCAAAAATACAAACAATATATCCACCAGTGTGCCCGAATTAACCCCCACATTAGCATGTGAACAGATAAACACTCACATACGAACCTTGAACTTAGGTAAAGCCTCTTCGTACGACCGAATATACAACGAACACTTACAATATGGCGCTAATGCACTTTCGAAAGCATTGGTTAAACTATACAACGTGATAATACGTGAACGCAAATTCCCACGTATGTGCAAAAACGGTCTTATTATCCCAGTGTATAAAGACAATGGAAAACCTAGATCTGACACAAACAAATTACAGACCCATAACACTATTGCCTGGTATATATAAACTGTTTGAACAAATATTACATAGCACACTGAACTCATGGGTACAAACATATCATACCAGCCTTCCGAATCATCAACATAATGCTTACCAGAAGAATACTGGGGCTATAACAACATCGTTCAATCTCCAAGAGACGATCATCCACAATATTGAGCTACACAGTAAGGTCTACGTAGCTATGCTTGACACCGTCAGGCATTCGATTCGGTATGGCTGGATGCCGTATTCTACAAACTCGCCAAATTAGGCATCACAGGAACCCTATGGGAACTCCTCGTTGATGCACACACTCATATGTCCAGCTGTATACTAGCAAATGGCATACAGTCCCGTTTCTTCAACGTCAAACAAGGAATCCGTCAAGGGGGATAATCTCCACTTGGATATTACACATGCCTACACGTGCAGACACAGATATGAACTAAATGCCTCAAAAGGTTTTGCGATAATGTTTCAAAACAATCCATGCGTAACTCAGATTCAATCTTTCAAACTTGGACCCAATGCCATCAACTATACGCAATCTGTAAAACACGTCGGTGTGCATTTAAATAGCAAGTTGACAGACACAGACAAAGTGAACAACGCGTGTACTAAAGCAAAGGCATCGCTCTTCTCTCTGCTATCAGTTAAATTGCACACCGACTACATAAATCCAATAACATCAGCATCGCTCGTGTACAAAGTGTGCGTCCCGACTCTTCTATACGGAGCAGAACTGTGGAGTAATTTGAAACAAACTGACATCACTTGAACGATTCATTCGTCTTGCTGCCAAAAATATTCAAGGATTTCCAATACGGACGCGTACTGACATAAGCCTGAGTATGGTAGGATGGAAAAGAAAGCATCCAATCAGAGATAGACTTACGGAAACTATGCTTCCTAGGATCATTGTGCCGTCTACCGATCTCTGCTCTAACTCAAAAAACATTCAACGCCCGCATTTCGCTATTTGTATGCCGAGCTGATACACACCAGCGTGTCTTCATTCCAGATGTTGTCTCAGTACTAGCCAGATACGCACTCTCTCAATTTTTAATTTCATATGTACAGAGCGGAATATTTCCTTCGAAACACACGTGGAAATGTACGTACAAGTCATCAATCCATGCGTTCGAAACGTCCGCCTGGAGAGAGCGAATACATAGTGATGATAGTTTTCAGCGGTTTCGATTACTCCACACAAACATTGAACCGGCCATATTATGGGAATGTGCCACCGATTATGAGTCTACGCACATCGCATAGTGTCAGTAAACTTTGGATTGATCAGAGCGCTCCCGAACCCAGCAGAAAATTATGTCATATATGTGGCACACTATTTCAAAATGAGTTGTCACTGTGATCTAATGTCATACAATCGTAGTGAATTTATCGAAACAGCACGAAACATAATTGGGCAAGCCACATTAGATGACGTATGGTCTGAAAACCATGAGACGAGTTACAATACATGATAGGACGTAACCTCAGAATAGTGGTAGATAAAAAGGTACACAAACACTTTCTTAGAATAGCAATTTCATTCATATCAAGGTGTATGTTCATTGTTACAATATCCTTTCACTGAAACAATGATATTAAAATGGCTGCAGAGTGAGATTATGAACGGGTACATACACATGTTACTCCATTACCTAACATTCCCAGCTTTCGAAGGTCAAATGCAAAACGTTGTTTGTTGACACACATTGCTTTTGTTCCTACTAATTATTGTTTATTTTTCTTCATGTCATTTAACATGTATCTCTATCAGAGAAAATAAAGAGAATAATAATAATCAACAACAATCTCAATTTGTTTAGCCTTTCTTGCAGGATCATGTTTCCTGCTCAGGAATTATTGAGACTATGATCATTGGTCTGTGATGCACACATATATATACCCATATTGATGCTGAACTCGTACATAAATCGCATTATATCGTTCAAAGTCGTGCTATATCACACTAAGTTTTACTAAGTCATACTAAGGCCGTACTAATGTCGCAGTAGAGAAAAAGTCTCACGATGTCCGTACGGTGTCTCACGATGCCGCAAGGTCACCTCAAGGCCACTGCAAGGTAACTGCAATGTGCCTGTACGATATGCCTGCGATGAGTTCCCGATTTTCAATAGCATACAGTATTAAAAAATTATAACTCCGCTTTAAAAGTTGCCGATGACCCCTACGATGTCCACACATCGCCAAACAAGTCACCGATTTCCGTAGGATATCGCCGATTCCCGTCGGATGTCGCTGATTCCCGTAGGATGTCGCCGATTCCCGTAGGGCATCTTAAACAACACGCATCGTACGGGCGCCTTATCCGCTTAAGCTTGTATTTGTGACTGAGGTATTACTGCACGCAGCTACTGTCTGGGCTAAAATAGATAATATATTTTAAATAATTTTGGAATGTGTAGACCGATATTCAATATCTAACTTTTGTGTTCTTAGTTACACCATTTCCAAGCTATCTAGCAAGGTTTCGGAGCCACTTTATACAATTTTCCTCACCGTCATTCCCTAACTGTTTGCCCCATGCTAAATAAATTCCTATAGGAAATATTTTTTTTCGCAATAAAATCAATATTTCATGGAATTCCATAAACTATTTACAGACATTGTGATATGTTCTGTAAATGACGTTGTCAGTTGACACAATTTTCATAGCAAATGCGGATAGAATTGTATGTACGAGGGTCATCCAATATAGAGTGAAAACGGCTCCGTATTGTTCATTTAGAATGAACAATCCTAGCCACTTACCCATAATCGTACAATGCAACCTTCTCCGTGTTTAATAATTGATTTGCATATACTCGGGAATGCCTCTATATTGGTTTCTATGCAACCGAAGGGGGCACATCAATCACACATGGCCACGTCATAATTACGCTTCTGTAAGTCGTGTTACCCAAGGTGAAATACCGATTTATTGATATCGTTAAATGTGTTTAAGTCATACAAACTTAAATCCAAAGAATGGAGAGTGTGACATATGACGTCACAGACATATGCCGTCACTAATGACATCAACTGCATATATTGTCAAGTTATTTTTGACAGAGTGTACACCACTGTGCGGTGTCTTATATTTAAATTACTAGTAGTTATTGGATGACCCTCGTATTATGCTGTAGTTCGAGGTATCAGAATTGTGCTCAAAATTAACATTAACAGGGTATGTTGAACCTTATATGTCACAGAAACGAATATATCACACGTGTGAAGTATTCGTGCGAATGCGTCACACAAACCGAAAATCTCACCCAAATATTTTTCAGTTTTTGGTATAAACGAATATGTCACACAATCGCAAATTTCAAACTTGACCGAATATGGTCATATCATTAGCAAATCGAAGGTCATTATTTTATTAGAGATTTCAAACGTCTTATTTTCATGAACCGCCGGACTGATATTGGACAAACTTCACAGTTATGGTCCGTGGGTGAAGACATTTCATATTTTTTAAAATGGAGATCATCGCATAATCCAAAATGGCAGCCGTCAAAAGGTATGTCAAAATCCTAAAAAAACTTCTTCTCACGAACCGCCAGACGGATTTCGATGACACTTGGTAGGAATGATCGATAGTTAACGCTGTTTCAGATTTGTTCAAATGGTGGCCCCTGTGTCAAGAAAGGGCGGGCCGGAGGGGTCAAGTAGGGGTAAAATTTCAGATTTTACCGTTTATGGTCATGTCATATATCAACTCAAAGGTATCGACAAGACGATCACTCTTGAGCATTTTTGGTGTACATCGGATGATTACATAATTTAAGATGCTCGCCCGCCGAAAGTTTATTAGTGATTTCAAGCGTCTTGTCTTTTCCTTGTACATCAGACTGTCTGTTATATATACCGTTTATCATTTATTCATATTGGTTCTGCATCACATTTGTTAATGCTGTTTTATAAGCATTATACTGTTTACATTGTTCTCACTTTTTATGTTTCAAGCCAACTATTACTATGGTGGACAGAACAATTGTGATGGTATATATACATGTAATAGACAGTCTGGACCATTTCTGACTTACTTTATAATTTGGATAATAATTTCAGGTGAGCGAAGCAGGCCCATTTGGGCCTCTTGTTATTATTAGCCGATCTATTTATAGATCGGCTATATATTGGTTATCCATTGGTTTGTGAAAAAGTTTGTAACCACCCTTTTCTCCTATATTCGGTAATCTACAAACGCGAAATTTGTTGTATCACTTCCAAATTACATCAACTGGATAATTTGTCATGTTTGGCCATTATCTCTGTTGAACACTTTAAATATAGCGAAATAACACAATTTGGCTATAAATAAACGTTTTCACTACAATGGTTCGGTAAACTAACGTTAGGCGGTTTGTAATTTGGCTATAAATAAACACTAAAGTTAGGCGATTTGCCTTCTAGTCCAGAGGCAATTGTAGGTATATATATAATATTCCGGCACCTCGTGTTAATTTATGGCATCCGGTGTTTTTATAAACTTGAATGTATAAGGTTTCCAAAAAATCCGGGTGCCATTTTTTAAACCAAGTTGAAGGTCATTTCAAGATCATTGAACTTTATGCTTGACGGAAGTCGAAAATTGCCAATATATGAGCCAATAGGTCATGGTCCTTAACTTGGAAATTGGAGTAAGTTGTTAAAAAACATTTCTGATGGATATATTAAAGAATTTACGTAAACTACACTAATAGTCAGTATATAATTATCATATTTTCAAGATGGCCGCCAAAAATCGGGTATTTATGAGATTTCGGTTGACTTGCTACATATTTGTGTAATGCTAAGCGCCTTCACCTATATTCAAAGGTTAATTCTTTCAATTGGAATAATATTGTTTACATTTGACTACCATAAGTATTGCTATGATCAGATATTAATGATAGCTAAATATAACTGGGAGAATTTGGTTGGGGAGGAAATCAACACTTCTCTCACTTTTCCCTGAGATTCCGTAACTACTAAAATGTGGACATGTATTGATTTGATCGGCTAATAACATCATGCTCTGCATGACTTTTCATATTACTTTTTAATCTCCATGTCTGTGATATAGAGTCTATCGCAGCATGAAATGTAAACTTCTATGATAGTAGTAACTAAATATAAAACATTATTGTACAAATTGTTAATCGATTGTGAGTTTCGCCTGTTGAATATTTACATGTCCAATACACTTTACACATATAATAATGTTCCAATCATTGGGTGTTCTATTTAGATGATTAAAATGAGATCATCTTTAGATTTTAAAAGTATATTTTATCATCAGTCAATGTATATTCCCGCACCACTCCCCTCCAGGG
The DNA here is from genome assembly GCA_029237695.1 of Conchocele bisecta. Lineage (NCBI taxonomy): Eukaryota > Metazoa > Mollusca > Bivalvia > Lucinida > Thyasiridae > Conchocele > Conchocele bisecta. The sequence goes on from CM055273.1 coordinate 91,839,022, forward strand.
GAGTAGCGGGGCTTTATCTGGGCATACTGGGCATACACCGGGGCTTTAACCGCCGATGATGTCCCGCACTGCGGTGACATTACAGGTTCTTTAGTAACTGTTGCTAAAAATGTGCTGAGTCGGTATCGACATGCAAGGTCATCGAGCCAGTGCCGTCGTTAAATCAAAGCATTTACATTTACCTTGTCTGCATGCGTGGCATGACTTTCAAATAACCCGGCGAATGTGCCTGCTCCATTTTGTTTTATTTTATCGCACTGTTATCCCCCATTCGAATCTTCATGCGACATATTCGTCTGGAAAATATTTTATTAATTTTTATTCGAGTTTTTGTAACATGTGACACATTCGTTTTTGTTGCAAGGGGTAGTGATACTAAACGTAAACGTCACACATTTGTGTGATGTATTCATACGTATTCTTCACCATGTGTGACGCATTCGCACGAATATATCACACGTGTGATATATTCGTTTCTGTGACATATAAGGTTCAACAGGGTAGGTATTAAACGGAAGGCGAGAAGCCGAATCATGAATCAGTAATCAAATTGGCATTCATCTCGCTGCCGGAATGCATCCGAGATTTCCAGTTTTATCGCTTTTAAATTGGCCATTTGCATCTTTTGAAAACTGTGGTGCCAAATCTTGAAGGTTTTATTAGATTTAGTTAGATTTATTGCAGATAAAACGTAAAATTTAAATTCAGTCATGTGGTGTACTTGCACGCAAAACTACGGACGTATACTTCTTTTTTTTTATTAATTCGTTCCCACGAAATAACTATTCGTTCCCTCAATTTAACAATTCGTTCCCACAGGAACGAATTGTTAATTCGTGGGAACGAATTGTTATATCGTGGGAATGAATTGTCAAATCGAGGGAACGAATTGTCATTTCGTGGAAACGAATTGTTAATTCGAGGGAACGAATTGTTATATCATGGGAACGAATTGAATAGTACACCACCGCCTGCGCTAATCTTGCCAATATTTGTCAATTTCTTTATTGCAAAATACTTGAATATTGTGCTTGACAGCAATCAGCTTTATTGGCTGTGCCTGAGCTATGTTACAGCTCAGGCTTAGCCAATAAAACTGCTTGATTGCGAGTTGATATTGCCACTATATGTTCAGAATCGTTGACATCGGGGCAAGATTAACGCAAGCGGTGGTGTAATACAAACCAAGACACGTGTCTTATCGTATACAGTCTAAAAAATAGACGTCCAGAAATGTTGACATCGGGGCAAGATTAACGCAGGCGGTTGTGTATTTATGCCGTCCATCGCGAAAAGGTATCTTTTTTCAGTCGGACAATGTGGACTGAAAATAAGCAAAGTTTACAAACAGAAAACATTCAGTGGCAATGTCAACCGTTTAACGTATGAAACCTGATACTAGATACACGAATATTTGTGTTTTTAGCATTGGGTTGTATAGGGTTAACGGGTACACTTTAATATTGTGATTAAAACAGTCAATGACATTGTCACCTGCTATCCTGGTTTACTATATGCAGCCCGATTCCAGAAACACGCATATCTTGAATATAATATTGGGTTGCATAGGGATAAGGGGTGCGCTTTAATATTATATCAGGGCCCAGTTGCTCAAAACCTCTGTTAGCTTAACGGACTGTTAAATCCTTAACATTGTTAAGGATTTAACAGTACGTTAAGCGAACAGAGGTTTTGAGCAACCGGGCCCAGCTTGTCAGTTACAATGCCATTATCCGATTAAGTATTCATGAAGCTGTAATCATGTTTCGCTGTCCCAACCAAGCACATTAACCCGACTGTGATGTTGGTACACCACCTCATACCGAGGCCCGCAGGGGACATGGACTGTTTTTTATTTATTCGTTCCCACGAAATGACAATTCGTCCCCTCAATTTAACAAGTCCCTAGAATTAACAATTCGTTCCCACGATGTAACAATTCGTTCCCACGAATTAACAATTCGTTCCCACGAAATGACAATTCGTTCCCTCAATTTAACCATTCGGTCCCACGAAATAACAATTCGTTCTCATGATATAGCAATTCGTTCCCTCGAATTGGGAACGAATTGTTAATTTGTGGGAACGAATTATCAATTCGAGGGAACGAATTGTCAATTCGAGGGAACGAATTGTTATTTCGTGGGAACGAATTGTTATTTCGTGGGAACGAATTGTTAATTCGTGGGAAATAATTGTTATTTCGTGGGAACGAATTGTTATTTCCTGGGAACAAATTGTTATTTCCTGGGAACGAATTAATAAAAAAGAGAATTCTACGTCTTCTGCGAGGCTCCGTAATATCATGCGCTAATCTTGCCAATATTTCATTTATTTTGCTTTTGTTTCAAAATACTCCACTAACATGACCATAACATTATTAGACTTGAACTATCTTGTCCCAGTAAGACTCAATGTGCATGATCACGTGGTTACAACAACAACAACGTCGCCCACTCCAAAGTAAGTATTATTTTATATTTTCCTTAATATGCAACGGATTTTGATGAAATATGGCTCAGCAAACGCGTCTTCATGAGCTGCCTTTGGTGGTCTATGGAGTTTGGCACAGACTTATGTTGTTTTTGCGAAGAATCGATTTCCGTGTCGGAGACACGGAAATCGATTCTTCGCAAAAACGACAGAAGTTTAGGCGAAAATAAAGACCACCAAATGCAGCTTAACAAAACGCGTTTGATGCGCCATATTACATCAAAATCCGTTACGTAATAAGGACACTATAAAAGGATACGTACTTTGAATCGGTACTTGTTGTTGTTGTTAGTACCACGTGATCATACACCTTGAGACTGGTACATTTTGATAATCCGCACATGTTCGCCCATGCCCTAAACACCACCGTCTACGCTAACCTTGACAATATTTAACAATTTCTTTATTTCAAACTATTTGAATATTGTATTTGAAATCAAGCAGCTTGTTTGACTGAGCCTGACCTGTGCTACAACTCAGAGCCTGAGCTGTGCTTCTAAGTGAACCAAACTGCTTGATTGCGAGTTGAGATTGCCAATAGATGTTCAAAAACGTTGAAACCGATTTCACCTAATTCGCTAAGTATACTTACGTTGCAAAGCATACGTTGGGGAGCAATTTGCAATTTATACATAAATTCATTAATTATTGTATTAATGAAATAAAATATTTTCCAATCAAATACATAAAGTATATGAAAGTTGCATAATTTTATATTAGGAGATACTAACTCCTAATTAGGAGATACAATATTTTAGCATTGGCACCAGGGGCCCGTTTCACTAAACTTCGTACGACTAAAATGTTCGTAAGTGCAAATTTAGGATTGTCTGGAAACTTCAATTTATGGATTTACATTTATTGAGCATAGGCTGCATATGCAGCCTATGCTCAATAAATGTAAATCCAATAATTGTTCAAGAAAACATTGTTATTAAATGTTAAATTTACAGACTATCATATAGTCGTACATTTTAGTCGTACGAAGTTTAGTGAAACGGCCCCCAGGACGCTTCACACTGCCTAAATGCGCAATTTGATTACGAAGATAAACAGCTGGTTGTAAACATCGTGAATTGTGTCAGCCGGTGCGGATAGCAATATATGAATGTTTGGGTTTCCCGTCAGATATTGTATAGTACAGCTGTTAATCTCTCATATGATAAGCATTGTGCAAAATATTACTAAAGCATGAAATTTCTACCAGTGTTAGTACATGCCATGAGCTTCATTTTCAGAATGGGAGGTAAGGCAGATTTGACCTCTGAGGACCGTGAGAGGTCAATGACCTCGAAGTACCAAAATATTGATGTTTGGCGTCATTGATTAATGGAAAACATGTTTATGATGTACAAACCATGCATTTGTGTTACAATGAAAGTGTCTACGTATTCCACAGAGCGTTGGTAATTATTAGTAGGTGTTTTCTTCTTTTACTTATGCGTACGCAGGCTATTACCTCCCACGAGCGCCCCAAACAGGGTGGATTTGAGGACAGTGACAGGTCAGTTACCTCAACATATCAAATATTGATGCCAATGAATGCAAACTGTGGTGGCTGGTACTAACACTGTGCTGTTACGCACAGCTTGTTGGGGACGAACTGACAAAGGCGCGCTAATATTTCTCGATTACCTCCCCTGACGAGTTGTTTCCGCCATTTGCAAAAGCACACCTGAAACCTTTGGTTCACCCAACTAGTTTGGGTTTCAATTTCCAATGTTGACACACGCACAGGCCCCCATTGTGTAAGAAACATATTATTTCTTCTTTGTATGTTGTTACAATATTGAAACATGTATTTCATTATCAACTGTGGCCCAGTTTCACGATGTCATTGGTTTTCGTGTTGATACGACCTGTGTGGATATTGTATAAAACGTGTTCAATTACGCGTCTATAATTTTAACATTCGTTGAACACGACTATCTTATGTCTATATATGTTATTCATACTACACTATCCTCTGCATGCGGAGATATATGAAGCATTTCGGTTCTGTATAGCAACAATATTTTTGTAACCATGGTAACGGGTAAAGCAACCTTTGTATGATTTCTAGCACAATTGCCAATGGTGTCTGCCAGCGCTTCAACATGGAAGAAGTTGTTTGCCCACCCAAGCTGCGCCAAGGACTGTTCACTACTGGGGCTGTCGATAATATTGACCATAACCCTAGCTCTGCGACGGCCAAGGATTCTTTTCATGGCACTGGTATATCCCTCATGCAACATCCATCACACACAAATGGCGGACTCGACAGTGGTGTAGTGGTGATTGGGCAAGACATCTCTTCCGCCAAGTCGGTAACACCTCTGCCATCAGTGTACACAAGTGTGCTACCTGCTGCCATGAAGACAAAGAACTTCACTGCACCGGCTGTACAAGGTCCTGCAAAACCTTCCGACTTCCTGACTGCTGAAACTGCCGTGCAAGAAGAGTATGGATGGCTGAGGACAGTGAAGACAGCTCTAGAGAAGCAATCCATAGTTGAATTGGTGTCATGGTCTGCCTACCATGCCGATGTCCAGCAAGCAGTGATTCCACCTGCCGCGATCAATGCACTGTTGCCTCTGTTCGTAGACAGCGCACCCTCAGTGGCAATGATAAGACATTCCATGACCATCGTCAAGGCAGCAATTCAGCACCTGAACCCTGGACAAGTACCTGTACTTGCTGCTGATCAGCCACTCTTCGCCCTTGCCAAGGACCTGGACAGCCACACATGAAGAGGATCACTTTGTCATCATGTTCGGCGGTCTGCATATCGAGATGGGTGTGTTGAAGCTGCTGAGAGACTGGCTGGAGGACAGCGGCTGGACGAACGCCCTGGTACAGGCCGACATTGCCAGCTCTGGGACTGCAAATTCCTTCATTCGAGCCACCCATGTTACCAAGACCCGCATGCGCACACCAAGTCACAGCTGCAACCCTCCACACACTACTCCAGCAGGCATACAGTAACGACTGCACACCTGATGATGGCAACACCACTCAGCCAGATGATGAGGTCTTTCAGGAGTGGTGCACACAGCGAGCATTTGGAAAGTGTTCCCAGAGGTGACTGATGCCTTTGAAGAACTCTTACGCATGCCAAGTGATGTCAGTGAGGAGTCAATGTCACTGCTGGAGCGCTTCATTGTGCTGATGTATGACCGCGCCAGTGACATCATGGAAGTGAACGATGCTAGGAAACAGCTCTTCGCTCACAAGTCTAGGGCTCTAGATAACATTCCCTCAACGCAGGCAGCACTCCAGCAGCACATCAAGCGTGCATGTCTCCAGGCCAACTGCTGGAACCAAACTCTGGTCCTAAATCCTGAGTTGCCAAGCCCATCTGACTGGGGCTGGACAAAGGAGGCCTCTGTGTGGCAGCTTCTTTGGACGACACTGCCAGAGGCATCAAAATCTTGTAACGAACTGATCCACTGTGGCTGCAAGAAGGGATGTACTGGCCGCTGCAAGTGCACCAAGGCTGCACTCAAATGCACTGCATTATGTGCATGTTCATGAGACTGTTAGGTGCAATCAGACATTTTTGAATGTATGCGTCAATATGGATAATGCATGTGTTTTACATGTACCGGTATGTACTATACATGTGTCTGAGGTCACTGACCTCACTGTACTTTAAGCTACAGACTTGCAGATTATCTTACAACACGATTTCATGGAAGCTATTCTGGGCACCACAATAACGTAAATGTGCATTTCAATAGATTTGATTTCTAAGGTCACTGACCTCATTTAAAGCACTTGTTCAGTCATGGTTGCATCCTGTGATTATGCATAAAGGCTGTCGATAAGATAAAGTGACCAACACATGCAAAATACCTTTCTAATGATTCCCAAAACAGACATACTGCACCAGAATCGTGAAAAAATGTCAATTTCAATGTAATTGAGGTCACTGACCTCTCACGGTCCTCAGAGGTCAAATTTGACTTACCTCCCAATCTTAAAACGAACCTTATGGTATGTACTAACACTGGTAAAAGTTTCATGCTTTAGTCATATTTTGCACAATCGTTATGGCTATCTGCTGTACTATGTAGTAAATATTTAATAAATCTGACTCCGATCATGATAATGTTGAAACTTACATTTCATGAATGTAAATGAACTCTCGCGAAAATAAATAGTTAATTTCTATCCATTCCATGTACCATTATCTGAAAACATATGTACATGTACTGTCTGTTCCACGTTTTGCTGCCGACGAACTTTTGGCTATTAAACACATAAAATCTAAAACATATTTAAAATAAGTGCTTTTTTGTCCGGTTTAGAGAGATTTCACTGTACATGTCTTCTGATACCCGCTGAGGCAGTATGTAGCAACGTTTACTTAACTCAATGTGTCTCATCTGTACGGAGCCCCCCCCCCCCCCCCCACACCCGCAGGGGACGTATAATTATGTTTTGTTATTGTTAAATTGAGGGAACGAATTGTTATTTCGCGGGAACGAAATACACAAAAATATCCATGTCCCCTGCAGGGCTCCGTAGACCTGAGCAAACACCAGTAGATATTCTGACATTACAGACAACAAGGTATCGTTATCACTGAGCTAATCCCTTCGCTGGCAGCCTTGATAATAAAATGACCTTGACCTTTGGTGATTGGACATACGGTGTATGCGAATTAAAGGATCATTCGTAGACACTGTTACTAAGGCACGCACGTACCCGTACATGTACATATGAGCGTACGTACATGGGCTGTTGTTATATATCGCCTCTTAATGAGTAATAACGCTTTAATCTTATATAATTATACCAAATAATATACTGGCAAATATATATATATTTGCCAGTATATCATTTGGTATAATTATAAAAGATTAAAGATATATTACTCATGAATGTATTGCAAAAATAGGAATAGCAAATAAAATAATATACTTTCAAATATATACATGTATTGTACTCATGAATATATATATATATTGTACTCATGAATATATATATTTATATATATTCATGAGTACAATATATATAGATACGTCAGCATGCACATCCACACAGTATAATAGTGGTCTCTCATTTTGTCATTCAGGCACTTAAATAAAAGTGTAATGCTGCTGCTTGAATTGAGAGGTCGTCATACTCGAATACCTTTCATATGTATCTGCGGACACGACACACATGTTCACGGTGAATGATAAATCAAGGTTTCAGTAATACTAAACTAATCCCTAATTATTTATTTCAAAATACTTGAATATTGTGCTGGAAATCTAGCAGATTGATTGGCTGAGCCTGAGCTGCTGTAGATCATCCAATCAAGCTGCTTGATTTCAAGCACAATATTCAAGTATTTTGAAATAAAGAATTAGCGCTGACGGCGGTGTAGCACAAGCAACAACCAATGGCTTCGGTAAGACGGACATATACTGTAATTCGGGCCGCTGGAATGACAGTTGGACAGTTTGTTTCTTTGTTGCTCGACTTAACCCTTTCAACCCTAAGGAACTGGAATGGACTGTGATATGCTAATGTTCCGACCAATCCAATGGTCACAAAATTATTTTCAGATTCGTCCATTTATGAAAAGGGGGTGTTTTTGTTCTAAGAAATATGAAAATTACTTTCAAAAGTGCAGATCCTGATGAGACGGCTCGTTACGAGCCGGCTCATCTGGATCTGCACTGTTTGCAAACCCCGATATAGTGGGCTTTCGGGTTCGAAGGGTTAAGGGTCCCAATTGGCTCGTAGCCCTTCAATACCCGCGGATGAAGCCGCTATGTGGCACGCCTTCGTAGGACCAGCTGGTAGAGCGGGAAATACAATTGTATTTCACAAACTCCAGTGCCGGGATCGAGGATCGAATTCGGGCCACCAGAGTGACAGTCGGAGATCGTAACTTCTCGGCTACAATTCCACTCTTTATTGACAGTTGGACACGGTATTCTCTTGATCACCTCTCCCGTGCTATGTGGCTGTGACTTGAGAAATGGGGCTTATATAAACACGTGCGACAAATCTAGCTCCTGGTCTACAACAAACTCCCGTAGTCTGATGTATGTTGTACTACCGTAAAACCTCTCTAAACCGGACACCCTGGGAGGTCCCCAGGGTGTCCAGCTTAGAGAGGTTTCCCTGTAAATCGGGCATTTCATCATTCTCAGCCACAAGTGTGTGCTATGCGATCACGAACAGACATTATCACCTGAGATAAATGACCAAGAAACTCATCAACAATAAGATCATAGGTTTCATTGGTGTCTGGTTTAGAGAGGTTCCATTGTATTCTGTTTTGTAGAAGCATGACGGCGTTTTACTGAATGTCAGGCGACAGTGCAGGCCCTGATCAGACTGCGCGGGCAGTCTGATCTGGGTCTACACATGTCGCAAATGCCACAATCCCCATTTCTCTATGTTCAGCCACATAGTGCAAGTACATCATTAACCTAGACATCTTGGGTTTGCTTAATAAGCATAATGTCGCCATAAGCGGATACTACTGATCTAAAACGTGTACCATTTGAACGCCTGGCGGTTGCGGGGGCTGGGGCCCGTTTCACTAAACATCGTACGATAAAAATATTCGCACGAAGATTTCTATGAATTTTCTTCTCACGTGTTTCTCTAATGTTTCTCAATTTTCGACTGACGGTCAGAGCAAATATTATTGTGGATTTCAATTTTACACTTACGAACTTCTTAGTCGTACGAGGTTTAGTGAAACGGGCCCCAGGCTGATCTGAAACTACACCGTTCGGACCATACGCTTCAGTGCATAAGTAATAGACTTACCGTACCTTTATCAACTGACTAAATGTATCTAAGAATACGAAAACACTACTTCAATGTATGTTTTTGTTGTTATGCCCCCGCCACCGAATGGTGAGGGGGCATATAGTGCTACCGGCGTCCGTCCGTCCGTCCGTCCGTCCGTCCGACGGACGGGTCCGTCCGTCCGTCCGTACGTACGTACGTACGTACGTACGTACGTACGTACGTACGTACATCCGTCCCGAAACCTTAACGCTCGGGTAAATGGCTTATAATTTCCTTGCTCGGATCTGCTTCACATTTCACATACGCATTGCTCCAATGGTCCTCTACCGCCCTGTGACAAATCCACATTCGTACCGCCCCCGCGAAGCCCAGGGACAAGGTCACAGACTTGGTGCGTTCGAAACATTAACTCTCGGGTAAATGGCTTATAATCAAATATGCCTCGTTTTCTTTGGCTGCCAGCGGGGGCATTCGTGTGCCGACAGGCCACATTTCTAGTTGTTATATAATTGCACCGTAACATTTATTCAGGCTTTACATTATCGTACATACCATACACATTGTGTGTTGGATTACAGAAACTTCGGATGGATAACGGTTACAGAAATAAAAACGTAAAGGTAATATATTTGTGGTTGTGACTGGAGAAATGGGGCTTATGTGTTTTGCGACCAGTGTAGATCCTGATCAGACTGTGCGGATGCATCCGCACAGTCTGATCAGGATATACACGGGTCGCCATTCCATCAATGATGCACCTGCCATGTTTTATCAAGCAATATAGATCGTTATCAGGTTACACGAGTGTGCTATTTGATCAAGAGCTACACTGGTCTCAAATCTCATAAGCCCCGTTTCTCCAGGCACAGCCACATATTTAAATGTTTATCAGACGAAAGTAAAAGCATCTTGCCATGAGAAAATCATGTCCACCGTTTTATTGTAATAATTTATTTTATTTTATAAATATTATAACAAGATATATGGAGGAGTATAGTATACAGTAGTATATGCTGCATGTGAATCGTATATGTACGGAAACATTTGGCCACTTCATTTTTATTTTTTTTTCATTTATTCAAGATCGTTTCTTGAATGTTCAAGTTGTTTTCTTGAATTTTCCAGATATTTTCTTGAATTTTCCAGATACTTTCTTGAATTTTCCAGATATTTTCTTGAATTTTCAAGTTCATTTTCTCGAATTTTCAAGATCTTTTCTTGAATTTTTGAGATCTTTTCTTGAATTTTCAAGATACTTTCTCGCATACAGAGTACATGCAGAATTCTTGAAAATTCAAGAGAATATCTTTAAAATTCAAGAAAGTATCTGGAAAATTCAAGAAAAGATCTCGAAAATTCAAGAAAAGAACTTGAAAATTCAAGAAAAGAACTTCAAGAAAATATCTTGAATAAATGGAAATAAAAAAAAAGTGAAGTGGCCCTAATGGGCTTCCGTATATATGTTAACTGTGTTCACAAATTTGAACCTTATGACCAAGTGGAGGGTAAATTTCATTATCGTGTAAACATTTTTATTCTTGTTAACCTTATTTCTACAGAAAAAACTGTCAGAAGTGAATACTTGAAAAGTCCACAAGCATCGCATTATATACTACGGCATTCAGCAAATCCTCTTGAAAATCAGCATACATGTGGCATTGGTTTATTGTGTGTGAAATGAATTCGCCTAGTATATATAGAATACCAACGGTCTTAACCATCTTCATTTCGGTGATAAGCCCCGTTTTGTGGTGGCTATGTAGAAACATAACCTTGCTGTATCAATTGGCGGTGTGGTAAGATGTAGATAATACTACACGGGTCAATGAGAAACACAGTCTTATCAGCCACACACTGATATGTCCAGCTGTATACTAGCAAATGGCATACAGTCCCGTTTCTTCAACGTCAAACAAGGAATCCGCCAAGGGGGGATAATCTCCACTTGGATCTACAATCTATTTATAGACGAGTTGCTGAACATTTTAGAACGAAGTGGTTATGGGACAACTATATTGAATTGCCCTACAGGCAATACCACCCTAGCCGATGATATTGCGCTATCTGCAACCAACCCATATAGCCTACAGCGCATGTTGGATAGTACACATGCCTACACGTGCAGACACAGATATGAACTAAATGCCTCAAAAGTTTTGCGATAATATTTCAAAACAATCCATGCGTGACTCAGATTCAATCTTTCAAACTTGGACCCAATGCCATCAACTATACGCAATATGTAAAACACGTCGGTGTGCATTTAAATAGCAAGTTGACAGACACAGACAAAGTGAAGAACGCGTGTACTAAAGCAAAGGCATCGCTCTTCTCTCTGTTATCAGTTAAATTGCACCCCGACTACATAAATCCAATAACATCAGCATCGCTCGTGTACAAAAGTGTGCGTCCCGACTCTTCTATACGGAGCATCGGTAAATGGCTTATAATTTCGGTTTCGGATCTGCTTTACATTTCACATATGCATTGCTCCAATGGTCCTCTACCGCCCTGTGACAAATCCACAATCATCCCGCCCCCGCGAAGCCCAGGGACAAGGTCACAGACTTGGTGCGTTCGAAACATTAACTCTCGGGTAAATGGCTTATAATCAAATATGCCTCGTTTTCTTTGGCTGCCAGCGGGGGCATTCGTGTGCCGACAGGCCACATTTCTAGTTGTTATATAATTGCACCGTAAAATTTATTCAGGCTTTACATTATCGTACATACCATACACATTGTGTGTTGGATTACAGAAACTTCGGATGGATAACGGGTACAGAAATAAAAACGTAATAGTAATACATTTGTGGTTGTGACTGGAGAAATGGGGCTTATGGGTTTTGCGACCAGTGCAGATCCTGATCAGACTGTGCGGATGCATCGGCACTGTCTTATCAGGATCTACACAGGACGCCATTCCATCAATGATGCACCTGCCATGTTTTATCAAGCAATATAGATCGTTATCAGGTTACACGAGTGTGCTATTTGATCAAGAGCTACACTGGTCTCAAATCTCATAAGTCCCGTTTCTCCAGGCACAGCTACATATGTAGATGTTTATCAGACGAAAGTAAAAGCATCTTGCCATGAGAAAATCATGTCCACCGTTTTATTGTAATAATTTATTTTATTTTATAAATATTATAACAAGATATATGGAGGAGTAATTAGTATACATTGTAGTATATGCTGCATGTGAATGTACGGAAGCATTTGGCCACTTCTTTTTTTTTTTTTTTTCATTTATTCAAGATCGTTTCTTGAATTTTTCAAGATGTTTTCTTGAATTTTCGAGATATTTTCTTGAATTTTCAATAAGCTTTCTTGAATTTTTCGAGATCTTTTCTTGAATTTTCAAGTTCTTTTCTCGAATTTTCAAGATCTTTTCTTGAATTTTCGAGATCTTTTCTTGAATTTTCAAGATACTTTCTCGCATACAGATGTCGCGTGACACGTGTATTCTTGTACATTCTGAAATCCGTATAATTGTATATTTGTGATGTGTGGTACTGTGTTGTATTGTTGTGCGTATTATTGATTTCACATCCCTGTGATTCCACATACCTGTGGTTTCACACACCTGTGGTTTTTGCACACCTGTGGTTTGGCATGTACATTTGCCATGTGCAATGTGCATGTAATAAGGGGGCTTATGTTGTATTGGTGGAAATACGTTTATGCGTGTCATTTTTGCGGATTTTTATATACGTCTATTTTATGAGCAATGTTTTACTGATGTCACGCCATATTTGCCACAGACTATGCATGTGTGTGGTAGAGAACTCGTTGACTGCGTGTGCTGGTTTCGCTAGGGAAAAGATACCTTTTAGTATTACGGATGTCCACTGTCCGTGCCAGCCGAGTTTGTCCGCGTGTCAGTTGTTCACCATATAAGGGACCTTCTGTAGGTGAAGCCAGTATATAGCGCAGACCATACCATGGTCTGCCCTGTTATGTATGCTACGGGTTAGTGTTTCATCATAGCCTGGTACTGGCCAACACGTTATATATCAGATCCCATAATGGTGATGTTTTGTGTCGTGATATTTCCGTAAATGACCACGATATTTGAGTTTAGTATGTGCTACACTCTCATTTGAGTGTATAGCCGTAGGACCGTTATGGAGGGGTTTGGCGGGGCCAAGAAGCGACCTTCGCATTGTCGAGACCAGTCGAGTAGATTTCGGATTATGAGATCTGGGTCTATAGTGTGCAGATTTATGGTAATGTGGGGTATACCATGTTGGATGGTATTTATTCCACGAGGGCTGTACACTGGTTTGGTTGAATTTAAGGCGTGGGAACATATATTTATGCCAAATATAACCCACGGGTGACATGGCAAAAGCCATGGTTTTGTAGTATTTATGTGAGATGTCGTACGAGGGGTAGGCATATCCATTATTCCGTGCATGGTTTCACTGGTGCGTATATAAGCGATGTCTCGCTATGTGTTGGCGGGGACACATATTTTCTGGTTACAGAAGACTAGTACTGTATTCACCAGTGACACGGAGGATTTTGCCTCTTGAGAACGCTCCAGCGAGCCACATTGGACGTTTTGGTCCACTCGTTTGAGGGCAGACCCCAGTCAGTGCAGAGTATCGGGTCGTCCGAGTGTCCGTACGTCTGTCTGGCGCAGTGTGTGTAGCAGCTCCGGGTACAGGCCTGTATAGAGCAGTGTGTGATAGCTACCTCGCGTTCAGCAGACAGTCACAGCCATAGTTTAGTGAAGTGAAACGCCATACACACATATCATATCATTATACTACCACCGAGTTGAATGTCACCTAAGTGAAACTTTTCCCGGCGTCTTAGCCAACGTGATAATCGCCATTTTGTATTATATCGGAACTTTACATCGGGTCTACCACATCCGGGTTGCTACAGTCGAGTGATACCATAGGAACTTTACATCTGGTCCACCATTTCCGGAGATAACACTACCTGTGGAACTTTACTTCCGGAACCAGCTTCCGGAACATTATCGTTATTGACTATCATGTGATGTAACCACATCCGGCTTTGACTTTGACATTCATACTTTGGAAATATATTGCATAGGCAATACATATGTATACTTTGATAGTGTATGGTAATACTCCTATCATGGCATATCATGGCTAAAGGATTGTAGTAAGACTACATATATTGTTTATGGATTAATCCACTTGAAGTTGGATTATAGCCATATGGTTGACTAGACCTCATATTGCGGGTGAGGCAGACCTTGGGACCTTGATACTCAGAGGTTACACTATCTATTGAGATACGCCAGCACTGGGGTAGCTCAGATGATTGTCATTTTGTCCTCCAATGTTCGTTATGCAATGTTATACTTGTATGTTATTTAACTTTGATTAGCGATCATCAAAGTACTTGTGCATTCATACTATTGTCCACTACGGGACCATTGAGATACCACATACCGAGTTTATTCGTCTATAGCTTTTAAGTTGCGTTAACGTATAACAGTCGATTGGCTTACAACCTTGTAGTAATTGAATAGTATCATGCACAGTACAGTGATGTTCGCATATCAATGTATCATGTATTCCTGTGTGTTCCCCATGTAATATAGTGTACATTATAAGTGATTAAGTGACTACGTGTACTTATCTACTCTGGCCTATCCCTTACACTTCAACTGCATTGTTACCACTTTTCGTTCGTCGGATCAAGCTATATTGGCCATAACGTCATAACAATTGAAGTATACTTGGTTCCTATGATAATTGGGGGAGACAATTTGTCTCGATCATTCCTGACCTTGGTAATGACCTTGACAATGGTGTCAGAAGTGGGGTTTTGTTTCCTCTTTTTATAATCAGTTTCTTCAAAGCAGTTGAAGTAAGGAGGCTAGAATAGCTGTACCCCTAGTGTCGTCAAAATTCAATCTTGTATTTGTTTGCCTTGGGAGTTAATGTAAGATGCCCTCCAACACTTAGGCACTAATACATCACCACATACATGATTTGACTACCTAGGTACAGAAGTATAGAGTTGAGACGATCTGGTGAGATAGTGGATGTAAGGGTCATTGTAACTTTGGATTTGTTGAATAGTACCTCCCTGTGATGATGGCACAGCGGGTGTTCTAGGTTAGCACTAGACACTTCTGCATCTGAGGCGAGATTACTACCACTATTATATTGTGTATGAACAATACTATATCCTGCCAGGTGTCTATAACCAGTCCCCAATATTTGTGTCCAGTACCATAGAGGGGGAATTGTAAATATACCATTACATTAGACCATACTTATACCGGATTGACTTACCCGAATTGAGAAACTTATACCGTCGTTAGGAGTAGATACCGGATTGATTTACCTTAACCTTATAGACGTGAAGCAAGAGACTCGCACAAATCACCAAGTGATTTGAGTGCTAGAGACCTTGTGTACCGTCGGGTAAAGCGTGAAATCGATAATCCGGGGTTGAGTTGAGAGTGAGAATGTCGTCCATTAAGGAGCTAATGGACATAGGCAAAAGCTTAGGGCTAGCAGATTCAGAGTTAAGGGCCTTTGTAAAAGAAGAGCAGGAGAGAGAAAGACAGGAAAGACTAGAGGCTAGACAGGCTGAGAAAGATAAGTTAGCAGGTGAGCGACAGATGGAGAAAGATAGGTTAGATGCTGAGCAGTTAGCTAAGGAAGTTGAGCGACAGATGGAGAAAGATAGATTAGATGCTGCGCGGTTAGATAAAGAAGCACATCGGTTAGCCAATGAAGCACAGTTAGCTCTAGAATTCAAATTGCGAGAACTAGACACTAAGCATCAGGTAGAAATGGCAAAAGTAGAAAGGGGTGGAATGGTAGATGAAGATAGACATGATAGGGACAATGGCAGAGCATTCGGTCCGAAGCTGCCACATTTTGATCAGAATAATGACAACATGGATAGCTACTTAGCTAGATTTGAGAGGTACGCAGCAATTCAAAGGTGGGGGAGAGATAAGTGGTCACTACACTTGAGTGCGTTATTGAAGGGCAAGGCATTAGATGTATATTCTAGACTACCTATTGATGATGCTCTTGACTATGATAAGTTGAAATCCGCATTGTTGAAATGTTTTGATCTAACGGAAGATGGGTTCAGACGCATGTTCAAAAACACCAAACCTGATCACAGTGAATCATTTGTGCAATATGTCAGTCGGTCAAAGAACTATTTAGATAGATGGTTTGAGTTAGGTAAGGTGAATAGAACATATGAAGGAGTACTAGACTACATGATCAGAGATCAGATGTTAAGTATATGCAGTCGGGAGCTCTACTTATTTCTCAAAGAGAAAACATTTGACTCGATAGATCAGATGGCGGTTCAGGCAGATTACTTTGCAGAAGCTAGAGGAGGTAGCAAGTATGTAGTTCAGAGGAACAGTACTAGCAACAGAACTGAGTACAGGTCAGTAGATAACCAGAGGCGCAAGGTAAGTAGTGCGGATAATCGATCCAGAGATAGGAGTCGAGATAGGGACAGATATCAGAATAGAGACCACAATAGAAGCCCAAGTAGGGGTAGTTATGATAGAAGCCCGAGTAGAGTAGTTATGACAGAAGTACCAGCAGGACTGGCTACGATAGGCATCGCGGGACATGTTACCATTGTGGCAAAGAAGGTCACATGTCCTACGATTGTCCTAAACGTGACCGGTCCTCAGCTTACAAAGCAGCAGCAGTCGAGGAAGAGAAACATGTAAGTTTTGCAGATAAAGAACAGAGCGGTCGGTACAGAGGTAGAAATAGAGGTAGAAGTGGAAGGCACACTAGAGGCAGAGGTAGAGGTAGATGGCAAAACACGGAACAACCAGGGGAAAACCAAGGACATTTCTGTATGGTTGATACCGACACCACTATTGTATGTTCAGGTAGCGAGATACAGCCGGAGTTGATTAACGGATGTACATTTGGTATGGATAGGCTACCCGTAGCAGAGGGCACATTAAATGGGAAAAAGGTCACAGTAATGCGAGATACTGGGTGTACCGGGGTGGTCGTCAGGGAAAGCTTAGTACAACCAGATCAGTTTTTAAGCAAAGTTTCAACATGCATGCTGGTAAATAGGAGCAAAATGAGTGGAATTCCTACAGCCCGGGTAGATCTAGATACACCTTTTTTCAAAGGTCGGGAAGAAGCCCTTTGCATGACAGATACAATGTATGATGTTACCATAGGTAATGTAGACGGGTCAGAGTTACCGGTGATATCCGATTTTAGAGGCGCTAAATCGTGCGCAGTTGAAACTAGGTCACAAACGACAGCCCGAGACGAATCATATAAGACCCTCAAAGTCCCTACCGCAATCGCGAACGTATCACGCGATGAATTCAAAGAGGCGCAGGCACATGACGTCACATTGACGTCAGTTCGAAATAATGCAAAAGACGGAACGGTACGGTCAAGTAAGAACGGAAACAAATCGAAATTCGCATACCGAAAAGACTTGTTGTATCGTAATTTCGAATCGATAGGGTCAGGTAGGATGTACCATCAGCTGGTAGTCCCAAACACACTTAGGACTACCGTGATGAAAGTGGCACATGAATCAATCATGGCGGGCCATTTAGGGGTTAAGAAGACAACTGATCGAGTGTTATCAGAATATTGGCCAGGCGTGGGCAGTGACATTACACGGTTTTGTAGGTCTTGTGACATATGTCAAAAGACTGTGTCAAAGGGACACATCACCAAGGTTCCGTTAGGAACTATGCCGTTGATAGACACTCCGTTCAAACGAGTCGCAGTTGACATTGTAGGGCCAATTTTTCCAGCTACCGATCGGAAGAATCGTTACATACTAACGTTAGTTGATTATGCAACTAGGTACCCAGAAGCGGTACCACTACCAGGCATCGAGGCCGAACGAGTCGCGGAAGCTCTCGTGGATATGTTCAGTAGACTGGGTATCCCCGAGGAGATGCTCACCGATAGGGGTAGTCAATTTACGTCGGCAGTCATGGAGGAAGTTAGTAGATTGTTATCGCTGAGACAATTAACCACGACACCGTACCACCCACAGTGTAACGGTCTCGTGGAACGGTTCAATGGTACGTTAAAGCAAATGCTTCGTAGAATGGCAAGCGAACGTCCCAAAGATTGGGACAAATACATTAACGCGCTCTTATTCGCGTATCGCGAAGTCCCTCAAGAAAGTTTGGCTTTCTCACCGTTTGAACTATTGTACGGAAGGACCGTTCGAGGTCCGATGAGCATACTAAGAGATCTGTGGTCCGAGAAGGACATAGAGGACAACGTCAAAACGACGTATCAGTACGTCCTCGACTTGCGCGAACGGCTCGAGAAAACGTGCGAAATCGCGCATGAGAACTTGAAGAGTGCGTCCAAAAAGTACGCAAAGTACTACAACCGTAAGACTCGTAGTAGGCAGTATGCAGTGGCAGATCAGGTACTTGTACTACTACCGACAGACAACAACAAATTGCTTCTTAGGTGGAAGGGACCATACCCCATAACAGAGGTAGTTAATGAGTGGGACTATAGGGTTGACATGGGAGGGAAGTTGAAAACCTTTCATGCAAACATGTTAAAGAGGTACGAGACTAGGCCTGAGCACCCGGGGAAGGGAATACTCACTGTAATAAATGCGGCCGTGATAGAAGACACAGTAGAGGGGGATCCTAGTCCAAGTGGGTGTAGTGCCGAAGAAAACATGTTATGTCCCAGGGGATTAGAGTCCGATACGGAGAGCAAAGTTGACCTGTCGCCTGATTTAGGCAAGGAACAAAAGACGCAAGTCAAAGAGATCTTACGGGAATTCACCCATGTCCTGAGGGACGCACCAGGCCAGGACACACCCATATAGGGAAACATGAGATAAAGTGGGCAGGCTACCTGAGCAGGATATCTGGGTAGATTCAGCTGTGCCAACGTGTCTCGCGATTATGCACGAAAGTGTAAACACTTTTTGTTTAGGGGGGAGATATGTCGCGTGACACGTGTATTCTTGTACATTCTGAAATCCGTATAATTGTATATTTGTGATGTGTGGTACTGTGTTGTATTGTTGTGCGTATTATTGATTTCACATCCCTGTGATTCCACATACCTGTGGTTTCACACACCTGTGGTTTTTGCACACCTGTGGTTTGGCATGTACATTTGCCATGTGCAATGTGCATGTAATAAGGGGGCTTATGTTGTATTGGTGGAAATACGTTTATGCGTGTCATTTTTGCGGATTTTTATATACGTCTATTTTATGAGCAATGTTTTACTGATGTCACGCCATATTTGCCACAGACTATGCATGTGTGTGGTAGAGAACTCGTTGACTGCGTGTGCTGGTTTCGCTAGGGAAAAGATACCTTTTAGTATTACGGATGTCCACTGTCCGTGCCAGCCGAGTTTGTCCGCGTGTCAGTTGTTCACCATATAAGGGACCTTCTGTAGGTGAAGCCAGTATATAGCGCAGACCATACCATGGTCTGCCCTGTTATGTATGCTACGGGTTAGTGTTTCATCATAGCCTGGTACTGGCCAACACGTTATATATCAGATCCCATAATGGTGATGTTTTGTGTCGTGATATTTCCGTAAATGACCACGATATTTGAGTTTAGTATGTGCTACACTCTCATTTGAGTGTATAGCCGTAGGACCGTTATGGAGGGGTTTGGCGGGGCCAAGAAGCGACCTTCGCATTGTCGAGACCAGTCGAGTAGATTTCGGATTATGAGATCTGGGTCTATAGTGTGCAGATTTATGGTAATGTGGGGTATACCATGTTGGATGGTATTTATTCCACGAGGGCTGTACACTGGTTTGGTTGAATTTAAGGCGTGGGAACATATATTTATGCCAAATATAACCCACGGGTGACATGGCAAAAGCCATGGTTTTGTAGTATTTATGTGAGATGTCGTACGAGGGGTAGGCATATCCATTATTCCGTGCATGGTTTCACTGGTGCGTATATAAGCGATGTCTCGCTATGTGTTGGCGGGGACACATATTTTCTGGTTACAGAAGACTAGTACTGTATTCACCAGTGACACGGAGGATTTTGCCTCTTGAGAACGCTCCAGCGAGCCACATTGGACGTTTTGGTCCACTCGTTTGAGGGCAGACCCCAGTCAGTGCAGAGTATCGGGTCGTCCGAGTGTCCGTACGTCTGTCTGGCGCAGTGTGTGTAGCAGCTCCGGGTACAGGCCTGTATAGAGCAGTGTGTGATAGCTACCTCGCGTTCAGCAGACAGTCACAGCCATAGTTTAGTGAAGTGAAACGCCATACACACATATCATATCATTATACTACCACCGAGTTGAATGTCACCTAAGTGAAACTTTTCCCGGCGTCTTAGCCAACGTGATAATCGCCATTTTGTATTATATCGGAACTTTACATCGGGTCTACCACATCCGGGTTGCTACAGTCGAGTGATACCATAGGAACTTTACATCTGGTCCACCATTTCCGGAGATAACACTACCTGTGGAACTTTACTTCCGGGAACCAGCTTCCGGAACATTATCGTTATTGACTATCATGTGATGTAACCACATCCGGCTTTGACTTTGACATTCATACTTTGGAAATATATTGCATAGGCAATACATATGTATACTTTGATAGTGTATGGTAATACTCCTATCATGGCATATCATGGCTAAAGGATTGTAGTAAGACTACATATATTGTTTATGGATTAATCCACTTGAAGTTGGATTATAGCCATATGGTTGACTAGACCTCATATTGCGGGTGAGGCAGACCTTGGGACCTTGATACTCAGAGGTTACACTATCTATTGAGATACGCCAGCACTGGGGTAGCTCAGATGATTGTCATTTTGTCCTCCAATGTTCGTTATGCAATGTTATACTTGTATGTTATTTAACTTTGATTAGCGATCATCAAAGTACTTGTGCATTCATACTATTGTCCACTACGGGACCATTGAGATACCACATACCGAGTTTATTCGTCTATAGCTTTTAAGTTGCGTTAACGTATAACAGTCGATTGGCTTACAACCTTGTAGTAATTGAATAGTATCATGCACAGTACAGTGATGTTCGCATATCAATGTATCATGTATTCCTGTGTGTTCCCCATGTAATATAGTGTACATTATAAGTGATTAAGTGACTACGTGTACTTATCTACTCTGGCCTATCCCTTACACTTCAACTGCATTGTTACCACTTTTCGTTCGTCGGATCAAGCTATATTGGCCATAACGTCATAACAATTGAAGTATACTTGGTTCCTATGATAATTGGGGGAGACAATTTGTCTCGATCATTCCTGACCTTGGTAATGACCTTGACAACAGAGTACATGCAGAATTCTTGAAATTCGAGAAAAGGTCTTTAAAATTCAAGAAAGTATCTTGAAAATTCAACAAATGACCTCGAAAATTCAAGAAAAGAACTTGAAAATTCAAGCAAATGACCTCGAAAATTCAAGCAAAAGACCTCGAAAATTCAAGAAAAGAAATTGAAAATTCAACAAAAGATCTTGAATAAATGGAAATAAAAAAAAGTGAAGTGGCCCTAATGGGCTTCCGTATATATGTTAACTGTGTTCACAAATTTGAACCTTATGACCAAGTGGAGGGTAAATTACATTATCGTGTAAACATTTTTATTCTTGTTAACCTTATTTCTCAGAAAAAACTGTCAGAAGTGAATACTTGAAAAGTCCACAAGCATTATATACTACGGCATTCAGCAAATCCTCTTGAAAATCAGCATACATGTGGCATTGGTATATTGTGTGTGAAATGAATTCGCCTAGTATATATAGAATACCAACGGCATTAACAATATTCACACGTCTTCATTTCGGTGATACGCCCCGTTTTGTGGCGGCTATGTAGAAAGGAACCTTGCTGTATCAATTGGCGGTGTGGTAAGATGTAGATAATACTACACTGGTCAATGAGAAACACAGTCTTATCAGCCAGCATACACAAGTCAGCAAACACAGATATATCGGAAACAATAATATGCATTGATAGACATAGAAATACATTATCTAGGTCGCTGATGTATTTTGAGATCTGCGTGGAAACTAAGAAACAGTGTAGACACTGATCAGCCTGCACGGTTGTGCAGGCTGCTCAGTGTCTACGCTGTTTCTTGTTAGAACATGATATGTGACTATGGCTGGGGAAAATGGGGAGTATATCCTTTGCGGGCAGTATAGACATTAACCAGCCTGTTCGCTATTAACGACACACCACCTGTCAAACATGCAACACACATCATATTCACCGGATCTGGCTCCACGAATACGTTAGCTTATCAGGAGCTCGACCGGACATAATCCTCCCGTCACAGCCACGCGGAATCCCGAATTCGACGCGACAGTAACTCGGAAGAAAGCTAACTCGCTGATGCCGCCGCCGCCGCCGCTGAATACGATTCCGCGGGATAATATCGGCACCCCGTGAATTATACTTTACTTGTCCGATAAGCCAGCGCCAGGTTCCAGCGTTCAGAATTGAGTTCAGCCTGTAGTGTAGCTGTCACCACATCTGGCTTTCAACATAGCATTCTATCATTTAGATTTGAGAATGTTAAACATTTTTGGATGGATATTAAACGCATAATGTGAATTACTGTAAGCGTGGATTACACAAGAGATTGTTTGTTTGTAAGTACAGTTTATGTTACATTTAATTTAACCCGTACACTTCTGAATTAAATGTCGTCTGCTGTTTATTTTCTATTTTACATTTTGCTCATCCAAAGCATGGTTTTACAACACTTTAGAATCATTTCCATTGGAAATGATTCTGAAGTGTTGTAAAACCATGTTTGTTTTTATTATTGATAGAAATCAAATAACAGCAGACGAATTCCGTTTCCCGAAGTCTAAGACTAAGGGTCAACATAGTTATCTTAATTAATTTGTGTTTGAGCTGCTGAAATATGTTCATATATGTATCATAACAATGATTATACATTACATTGTTGGATTAACGTATATCGTCTGCTGTTAATTTTTCATTTTTTTTCAATAAAACATCATTTTGGCAGCGCATTAGAATTATTTCCATTGCAAGAAGGACGAAAAATATGAAGATGGCAAATATAAATCATTCAAAATGTGCTGACACAGCATGTTTTTTTATGAGAAAGAAGAAACACTATGAATATGACAGACGACAATTTGAATTAACTGCGTTCCAATGGTTACATTATTTATAGACTTAGTTGTGGAACGGGCGCGTCGTACATGCACGTACAGCGCCATTAACTGAAGGCGCGATCCTCTTCCAGGGTACATGGTGGTACACGAAACTCCGAGTACTCCAGTTTCCTCCCACACAAAAAAAAGTTGTAATACGTTGTAATACTAAGCAAGCGCTGAGAAAAACCACAGTGAAACTAACCGATGTTTGCTGGGTGTCCAGTTGCGAGAGGTTCTGTTGTTGTTATTTGTTTAATAATGCTCATTGCTATGTTTAATTAAATCTTTCCATCTACTATTTATTTTATTATTTTCGTCTTTGCTCACTAAAACATGGTTTGGCAGCACTTTTAAATCATTTCCTATTCTAAAGTACTGTCAAACCATGTTAAATCATGTCAAACCATGGAAATGATTCTAAAGTACTGCATAATCATGTTTTAGAGAGAACGAAGACCAAATATGAAACAACAGCAGACTAACATTTTCGTTTCCCAAGTTCGGAGTGTTAATATAGGAAATCCCGAGATCGAATTGGCGGCGATGAAGTATTTTCTTTTTATTTAACAACATAGTGTATTAAAGGTACATGCCCACTCAGTAGGCACAAAATGTTACTTACATCAGAGACAACATCTCACACATTTTCTGGCAAATTAAACATTCATTCACCGTTATGTTATTCCACGTATTGATTGGCATTATTATACATTTTATATTAGCCGTAAATTTACACACTGATATCAGGGGCGATAACCGTGTTTCTTTAAAATGTTACTATTTATTCTCTGTATTTATTTGTTGATGTGCAATGATCATACTTGATAATCTGTCGAAAATATATTGTTTTCAGGTGACACATTTAATTAGTATAAATAATTAAAAAATAGCATGCCTCATTTGCATATGAAAATAGCCCGATACCACCGCGCGTCGCTATCAGTAAAATAAATATTACTAATTGATTATATCTGTATAGCAGGCACTTGTAATTTTTAGAACTGGTGGAATAGTGACACAATGATACACTTATTTAATTCCTATAAAGAACAGTTTGTGCCTACTTCGTGGGTATGCACCTTTAAAACAGCATACTACATCAGTGTAATTTATCCCGTCAACACAGTGCGTAAGTGCCGTGAAACACGGTGCCGTGAAACATTTTTGATATCCTGTCAATACGACCTAATCACTGCGTATGAATATGTGCGGTGGCTGGGGTTATTTTTTTGCATTTAAAAGCCATTTGTAGGTGTTTACGGGATAAATAGAATAGTAGGTTAGTGCCGTGAATGGAAAAATATCTGGCCCGGCATGGAAACGGGAAATGCTCGGTAGAGCCTCGCCCATCCCGTTTCCTAAGCCTTGCCAGATATGTTTTCCCATTCACGGCACTAACCTACTATTCTCTATAAGTGTGTACATAACACAGCTTGAGAAAACAAGCTAGAAAATAAGCACAGCTTCATATAATGTTGCTGTGCTATACAATTGATAGAATCGAGCATATGTGTTGATTCTATGCGATACTTTTGAAACTCGTCGACTGATTTTATAAGAAACTCGACAGATAATAGCTTCGTTCTTATCAGTGATGAATATTGAATAAATATGATTTTAAATCAACGCTCGGGTGCGATCTTCTTTATAATGAAAACTAACCAACAATCAATATGACACTCGACTCTGTAATCATTCCTGTGTCGGATCGCCAGAGTTTACTATTGAACCGATATTGACATCGAAATTAACGTACCGGTGTAACAGGAAATCTCCCCCCCCCCACTTCCAGGCTTAAGCCTAGGAAATACCCCCCTCCCCCCAAACCCCCCTGGAAATTCTCTCCCCCCCCCCCATCACCACCTTCACAGACACTGTCCACAAAACTTGTAATGTATTTTCATATACATTGTTGATATTGTGCTCAGGAGCATACACAATGCACATGCTAGAACCAGTCTGTTGGTAACAGAGGACGTAATATCCCTACATGTATACCCAACTAACATAGTCATAATGTATGTCTGCTTGTGGAGAAGTATGTGAATAGGCGAGGCAGCATTTTCAATAAAAGAGCTCTCCAATTTAGTATAATATCTATACATAGACAATATAGTTGTGGTGGGGCGGTAGAGATTCTATTTACCGGTATATGCAATAATTCCCCATTACCGTACCATAAATATTATGTCTGTTGGCTGGTAGAGAGTTATCTAGGTTAAATCTCTACCATAGCTGCATATGATTGGTATAAATGTATAGCACATGGTGGGCTTGGGCATGTGGCATGTATTGGAGACAAGAACAGCCCACGATTGGGGGAGTATTTCTGATATGAAATGAAATAATGTATGTTGGTGTAGAACAGACAGCATGTGGCATGTATTGAGGGGGGGGGGGGCGGGGGGGAGGAGGTTCCTAGGAAAATATCTCCCCCCACACCATCTACCATGAAATGTACATTAACCCTAATAAAGAAATGCATCATCTGCTCATTATCAATATTGTCTTTATTTTGATTATTATAAATGTTTAACGGCCCCGTCCCATGCTAGGACAATATAAAAATAATTCACTACCTAAATTTGAAAATAACAATAATTGTGAAATGTACATTAACTCTTAGAATGCTCATTTTCAAAACTTAATTTGGCTAGTATACTGAAAGTCCCCCAATCACCAACAGACATACATTAATTCATTTCATCGAAGAGATACTTCCCCCAATATCCAGTTATTCTTCTCTACCAAGATACTTACACTATGCATATGGTGGGGGGATATTTCCTAAGAAAATCTCCACCACCCCTGATATGTGCCACATACTTACTTTCTATACAGACATAAAGTACTTCATTTCATCAAAAATACTCCCCCAAACTCATGCTATTCTTCTCTACAAAAATACATTCAGATCCATTATGCATATGGTAGATGGTGGGGGGGGGGGGGACTAGCCTCCCCCCCTCCCTCAATACATGCCAAATGCTATCTGTTCTACACCAACATATATTATTTCATCAGAAATACTACCCCAGGGAATATTTCGTAGGAAAATCTCCCCCCACCTCCCTCAATACATGCCAAATGCTATATGTTCTACACCAACATACATTATTTCATCAGAAACACTCCCCCAATCGTGGGTTATTCTTGTCTACAAAGAGACATCATATGCATATGGTAGATTGGGGTGGGGTGTGAGGGAGGTGATTTTTTATGTTCCCATTTCTTATACTACCAAATGACATACATTGTGCCTATGTGCACATGTTTGGTGGGAAATAATTCTGCTTTGTAGCATTCAAACACAAACTTTTGGTGGGGGGGGGGGGAATTTACAGGGTGGGGGATAGAGCCTGGAAATATCGGGGGAGATTTCCTAGGAAATTCTTCCCCGGGGGGAATATTTCCAGGCTCGATCCTGGAAATCTTCCCCCGCGGAGGGGTGGGGGGGGGAGATTTCCATATAGAATCACGGCCATATAGAATGATCCGACAACCGCGTCAACTCTCGGTTACTGTGTACGCGTGATTACACTAACGACCACAGTCCGGCACATAAACCCCTCCTAGTACCATGAGCGCCAGGCCAGAGACACGGAGCATGGCGGCCATATAGAATGATCCGACAACCGCGTCAACTCTCGGTTACTGTGTACGCGTGATTACACTAACGACCACAGTCCAGCACATAAACCCATCCTAGCACCGTGAGCGTCAGGCCAGAGACACGGAGCATGGCGGCCATATTGAATGTTCCGACAACCGCGTCAACTCTCGGTTACTGTGTACGCGTGATTACACAAACGACCACAGTCCAGCACATAAACCCATCCTAGCACCGTGAGCGCCAGGCCAGAGACACGGAGCATGGCGGCCATATTGAATGTTCCGACAACCGCGTCAACTCTCGGTTACTGTGTACGCGTGATTACACTAACGACCACAGTCCAGCACATAAACCTCTCCTAGTAGTATGAGCGCCAGGCCAGAGACACGGAGCATGGCGGCCATAATGAATGATCCGACAACCGCGTCAACTCTCGGTTACTGTGTACGCGTGATTACACTAACGACCACAGTCCAGCACACAAACCCTCCTAGTACCATGAGCGCCAGGCCAGAGACACGGAGCATGGCGGCCATAATGAATGATCAGACAACCGCGTCAACTCTCGGTTACTGTGTACGCGTGATTACACTAACGACCACATCCAGCACATACACCCCTCCTAGTACCATGAGCGCCAGGCCAGAGACACGGAGCATTGCGGCCATATTGAATGATCCGACAACCGCGTCAACTCTCGGTTACTGTGTACGCGTGATTACACTAACGACCACAGTCCAGCACATAAACCCCTCCTAGTAGAATGAGCGCCAGGCCAGAGACACGGAGCATGGCGGCCATATTGAATGATCCGACAACCGCGTCAACTCTCGGTTACTGTGTACGCGTGATTACACTAACGACCACAGTCCAGCACATAAACCCCTCCTAGTACCATGAGCGCCAGGCCAGAGACACGGAGCATGGCGGCCATAACGAATGATCCGACAACCGCGTCAACTCTCGGTTACTGTGTACGCGTGATTACACTAACGACCACAGTCCAGCACATAAACCCCTCCTAGTACCATGAGCGCCAGGCCACAGACAATGAGCATGGCGGCCATATTGAATAATCCGTCAATTGCGTCATCTCTCGGTTACTGTGTACGGGTACTTACACTAACGACCACGGCCCAGCACATAAACCCCTCCTAGCACCATTAGCGCCAGGCCAGATCATAGCTGCCATATTGAATGATCCGGCAACCGCGTCAACTCTCGGTTACTGTGTACGCGTGATTACACTAACGACCACAGTCCAGCACATAAACCCCTCCTAGTACCATGAGCGCCAGGCCAGAGACACGGAGCATGGCGGCCATAATGAATGATCCGACAACCGCGTCAACTCTCGGTTACTGTGTACGTGTGATTACACTAACGACCACAGTCCAGCACATAAACCCCTCCTAGTACCATGAGCGCCAGGCCAGAGACAATGAGCATGGCGGCCATATTGAATAATCCGTCAATTGCGTCATCTCTCGGTTACTGTGTACGCGTACTTACACTAACGACCACGGCCCAGCACATAAACCCCTCCTAGCACCATTAGCGCCAGGCCAGATCATAGCTGCCATATTGAATGATCCGGCAACCGCGTCAACTCTCGGTTACTGTGTACGCGTGATTACACTAACGACATCGGGAGCCGAGTGCTGCCAGCTGGAATAATGGCCCATCAGCGTATTACTGTAATTCCTACGCGTTCCAAAGTTACGACAAACACACCATTGAGTAATATTGCAGCATGGTGTCTTAGTTGACTACAGATATATAAGAAAGGTTCGTGTTCGGAAAATATTCGTTTTCGTAGTTATTAACTCTTATTATTAACTCTTGTTATTAACTCAACCCTGATAACAATTCATCACACACACATCACACAATGATTTTCAGACTAGTCCATTTATGAAAAGGGGGTGTTTTTGTTCTCAAATATATGAAAATTACTTGCAAAAAGTGCAGATTCTGTGAGACGGCTCGTCACGAGCCGGCTCATCTGGATCTACTCTTTTTGCCAACAACACTATACAGGCCTGTGGTGTTGAAAGGTTTAAAAAAATCATCTTCCCCATTTTTATCCCATCGCCGATAGGGGATATATAGAGAATAGTAGGTTAGTACCGTGAATGGGAACAAATATCTGGCAAGGCTCAGGAAACTGGATGGGCGAGGCTCTGCCGAGCACATCCCGTTTCCGTTCCGCGCCAGATATTTTTTCCCATTCATGGCACTAACATACTATTCTATTTATTCCGTGAACACCTACACATGGCTTTAAAATGCACAAAAATAACCACAGTCGCCGCACATATTCATACGCAGTGATTAGGTTGTATTGACAGGATATCGAAATGTTTCACGGCACCGTGTTTCACGGCACATACTCCCTGTGTTGACGGGATAAAACACCTTTCATTTCTTATTAGCATACATCACTGCAATTTCTAGGCATTGCACTGTTCTATTTAATATCACGTGATAAACATAGTCTACTAGATCGTGTCGCACGTTTCACAACGCAGTAGAAGGAAATATTACAAAAGTACTTTCCCTCCCGAAAATACCCGAAGCGTAATTGCGAAAACAGCCAAATTCTGGTTGGACTGCCTCGTCGTGTATCTAAAATATAAACCGAAAATGCGAAGACATACAAATGAAATGACGGCCGACGATGGGCTGGTAGCCGTTCGTGCCATTTCTGTTGCTACAGAGATACACTGTCCGGTAATCACGAGCTACTGATGATTGAACTGGTCACTGTGGGTAGAAGTATGTACATTATTTTATCCCGTCAACACAGTGCGTATGTGCCGTGAAACACGGTGCCGTGACACATTTTTGATATCTAGTCAATACGACATAATCACTGCGTATGAATATGTGCGGTTGTCATACTAGTCGATTCTCCGATTTTGAGGATGCGACTGGGGTTCTTTTTTGCATTGTAAAGCTATTTGTAGTGTTGACGGGATAAATATAATAGTAGGTTAGTGCCATGAATGGGAAAATATCTGGCGCGGCACGGAAACGGGATCGGCTCGGCAGAGCTTCGCCCATACCGTTTCCTAAGCCTTGTCAGATATGTTTCCCATTCACGACACTAACATACTATTCTCTATATCATACACCAAGGGCATGTACGTCGTATATCTGTCGGTTTGATGATCACACTCAACTCGTTGGCAGTGTGGTAAGCTAGTAGAGCACTCACACAATCTACTGTCTGTTCCATGTTTTGCTGCCGACGAACTTTTGGCCATTAAACACATTAAATCTAAAAAAATATTTAAAAGTAAGTACCTTTTCATCAATAACAAAAAAGTCGCCCTCCCCAAAAATAATTATTTTATGAAATTCCATCAAATATTGATTTGATTGCGAAAAAACGATTTTCCTATGGGAATTTAACATGGGAAGTCAATTTCCAAAACTTTTACTCCGAAACCTGGTGAAATAGCTGGAAAATGATGTAACTAAGAAAACAAAAGTTAGATTTTGAAAATTTGTCCACAAATAAAAAAAAAGTTAAAAAAACAACAAAAAACAAAAATTCCCATAGGAAAATCGTTTTTTCACAATAAAATCAAATTTTTTTTTGAGGGAGACTTTTTTGTTATTGATAAAAAAAGTACTTCTATTTTTAAATATTTTTTATATTTAATGTGTTTAATAGCCAAAAGTTCGTCGGCAGCAAAACGTGGAACAGGCAGTAGTAGTGACATTGTCAATTACCCTGGAAGTCTGTGAGCGACCGTGCGAGTGACCTTGCGACTGCCTGCGACATACATACATGCACTTGGTGTCACAGGTTGAAGACTCGGACCTATGACACAAAAACATGCCTATTAAAGAAAATCCCATTACCACACCCACATTGTCTCGTAATGTACATTAATACATAATGTACAGTACGAGACCATGTGGGTGGAATTGTTTGTGTGTGATAGGTCCGAGTCTTCAACCTGTGCTTGGTGTGTGACAACAATTTACATGCGATGTGCGATGGTTAGCGGTACAATGCTGAACTGGAAAAGGATTCAAATGAGTGTTAAAGTTGGGGTCCCATCTATTTAGGCACAATATGATCTTTATAGGAAATAAATAAGTGTAACTATTCTACCAGTTTCAAAATTACGAGTGACCGCTATACAGATATATAATCATTTATTAATCTTTAAATTACTGCTAGCGACGCGCGGTTATATCGGGCTGTTTTGATATGCAAATGAGACTGGACATTGTTTTAATTATTTGTATCAATTAAATGCCTCACCGGAATAAATATTTGTATCGACATATTATAAATTATGAGCTTTACACATAAAAAATAAATAGAGAGAATATAGTTTTCCGTTAACCTTTTAAGGAAACGTGGTTATCGCCCCTGATATCAAAGTGGCAATTACGTTTGATATACTAAAAATAAACTAATGCCCGATAATGGTAAATTAATGTTTATTTTACTCGGAAAATGTGATATCTAGAAAGTACGAAAAAGATATGTATCGTTATATATATTACAATCTGGTATCCTGGCGTCCGTTTCACTAAACTTCGTAGGACTAAAATGTTCGTACATGTATGTGCAAACTTATGAGCCTATGCTCAATTAATGTAAATCAATCAATTGAAATTTCAAGACGATCATACATTTTCACTTACGAACATTTTTATCGTACGAAGTTTAGTTTGTTTTATATTTTCCATTTTCACTTGAAAAACGTGTTTTGACACCCATGAAAACACATCTTGGTATTTCATTAGAATTGTCTCCAAGGAGACAATTCTAATGAAATACCAAGATGTGTTTTCATGCTGAATGGGCATAGTCTCCATTGGAGACGATTCTCATGCGCTGCAAGAACGCGTGTTCGATCAGGAATTAGATAATTATGAATAAAAACAGCAAACAAGTTTCATTTCCCGTCGTTTTATATTATGAAGGGTTAACAAGTGTGAAACATGAGAATATGGTCTTCTGCTATATTGTCATACGTGTATTATTCAGTTCATGATAAAACATGTTTTAGCAGCACATGGGAATCGTCCCGCAATGGGCTACCGCTTGTTAAGAACATGTTGAAAACATATTAAGGACATATTCGCAGACAACTAGTTTATTTCAGTGTTGTAAGGGTTAATATATGTAGCCCTGTCAGCGTCTGACACTGATGTAACGTATTTCTATCGCATAATGCCATAACCATGGTGGCTCGTTAGGGACAATTCTTCGCTTAGTCCATTCGTTGCGTAGAAACGCAGATTATGAATTTTACGGAGCCCCGCAGGGGATATGGATTTTGTATTATTAATTCGTTCCCACGAAATAACAATTCGTTTCCACGAAATAACAATTCGTTCCCACGAAATAACAATTTGTTCCCTCAATTTAACAATTCGTTCCCACGATATAACAATTCGTTTCCTCGAATTAACAATTCGTTCCCTCGCATTAACAATTCGTTCCCACGAAATGACAATTCGTTCCCTCAATGTAACAATTCGTTCCCTCGAATTAACAATTCGTTCCCACGAATTAACAATTCGTTCCCGTGGAAACGAATTGTTAATTCGTGGGAACGAATTGTTAAATTGAGGGAACTAATTGTTAATTCGCGGGAATTAATCGAATTGTCAAATTGAGGGAATTAATAAAAAAAAAAAAGAATTCTACGTCGACTGCGGGGCTCCGTGTTAATTCGTGGGAACGAATCGTTAAATTGAGGGAACTAATTGTTAATTCGTGGGAATTAATCGAATTGCTAAATTGAGGGAATTCATTAAAAAAAAGAATTCTACGTCCACTGCGGGGCTACGTAGAATATTACATTACATTTATAAGCCGCCGAAACTTGAATTGTGTCCCTTCGTACCTACAACGCTTTGAGATGAAGATTAAGAAACGTAATGTTCGTCTCTCGCGCCGTTGAAATGAATAGACGAAATGTTTCTAACAGGCCACCATACATAACTGATGTATTTGTTTCGTGCCGCAGAACGATTAACATACATATTCGTTCTATCTGCAGACGTCAGTATGTATCTTTAACGTGCACTACATGTTTCTCATGGTATGTACTGTACTATACTGAATGGCCGGCTACACTAGGTCTACTGCGCTAACATATCAATATAAGACGTTCAATACAATCGATCCTGATTAATTGAAACTATCAGGAACTACAGCTGTAGACTGGGAGGATCCATTTTAGAATGTACCACGCCACCACCTGCGTTAATCTGGCCAATATGTCTACATTTCTAAGCATATATTGGCAATATCAACTCGCAATCAAGCAGTTTGATTGGCTGTGCCTGAGCTGTAGCACAGCTCAGGCTCATCCAATCAAGCTGATTTCGTTCAAGCACAATATTCAGGTATTTCGTAATACTGACGTTGACAAATATTGGCAAGATTAGCGCAGACGGTCGTGTACTACATGGCTGGTCGTATAGGAAACAGGCAGGCAATTGATTTCCCATAGATGCACATCCACACAAACATGACGGTCGCAAACTACCTGCCGCAAAATCAGGTGTGTTACTTCTATTCCTGGAGTCAGTGACCTAAGCCGGTTCTGGATCCATGCCAAACATGGGGTCACGCCGATTTATTTCCATGAGTTATTTCCCCCTTTTTTGACGGAACCGTCTACTTTCAAAATCTGTATCTCACCGCCACATCAAGTCGCACACAGAAAAATTAACCTGCATGTGTACAGCATGCAAATGATATAAGGCAATGTTTGGCACAGATATACCTTTCCTGCAGCATATATTTTATTTATCTTTCTCTGTCATAATCCTGTTGCTAAGCTGTACCAGGACTGGTTTACGGTCATATTATCCATTGGCCGACTGGTTCCTTTAGCAGTGAGACGTGGCAGCAGCATAACCAAGGTGTATGATCACGTGGTACTAACAACAACAACAAGTACCGATTCAAAGTACGTATTATTTTATAGTTTCCTTATTACGTAACGGATTTTGATGAAATATGGCGCATCAAACGCGTCTTGTTAAGCTGCATTGGGTGGTCTCTGTATTTTCGCCCAAACTTCTGTCGTTTTTGCGAAGAATCGAATTCCGTGTCGGAGACACGGAACTCGATTCTTCGCAAAAACGACATACGTCTGTGCCAAACGACCACCAAATGCAGCTCATGAAGACGCGTTTGTTGCGCCATATTTCATCAAAATCCGTTGCATATTAAAGAAAATATAAAATAATACTTATTTTGGAGTGGGCGACGTTGTTGTTGTTGTAACCACGTGATCATGCACCTTGATAACAGTACTGCAGGCAGCAGAACAGTTACGCGAGTTATTTTTCAGTCAGTAATATACAGTGGATCCTCTCTAAACCAAACAACAAGCAACATATGTGATCATAATTTTGATGGGCATAGCACACAACAATGGCTCGGAATAATCAAATGCCTGATTGAAACCTCGCTAAACCAGACACCCTGGGGACCTCCGGTTTGGCGAGGTTTCACTGTACACCATTTCCTTATAAACACTCCGATTTGTTCAGGCGACTTTATAAGTGTGTTCAGAAGACGATATAAATCTAAAGATACATTATTTGTCTCACTCTATTTTATCGCTTTCTGAGACCCAGTGACTTTAAAGGTAAATGCCCACTAAGTAGGCACAAAATGTTCTTTATATCTGAGAAATGTTCTGGGAAAATAACAATTGATGCACCATTACCCCACGTATTGATTGACATTATTATACAATTTATATCAGACGTAAATTTCCACACTGATGTCAGGGGCGATAACCGTGTTTCCTTAAACTGTTAACGGACATTACTATGTATTGTCTGTATTACTTTTTGATGTGCAATGATCATACATTATAATCTGTTGAAAATATCATTTTTTCAGGTGACGCATGTAATTAGTATAAATAATTAAAAAACACCATGCCTCATTTGCATATGAAACTAGCCTTATACCACCGCGAGTCACTACCAGTAAAAGAAATAATACTAAATGATTATATCTGTACAGCGGGCTGCAGTATATACAATGAAACCGCTCTAATCCCGGACACCCTGGGAGGTCCCCAGGGTGTCCGGCTTAGAGAGGTTTCATTGTGAATCATTCTGATTCATTCACATTATCCATTGACATGAATTGTAATACCATGCTATGTAATGAATATCCAAGTCTATGCTTGGATTTTGAAATTAGAAGCCAAAACTGTTTACGTGAACAAAATACAATACTATTTTACACTTGCTCTAATATTTGTAAAACATAGTATTTTTTCGAATGAATTTCTGAAAGTTTGAGTAGACAAAATGGCCATTTATGAAATATTAGTATTGCAATCTAGTAGTATAGCAAATGACCATTTGATTAGCCGAATGGCTACTGCGGTCACCAGGGGGGCCGTTTCACTAAACTTCGTACGACTAAAATGTTCGTAAATGCAAAATTATGATGGTCTGTAAATTTCACATTAACACTATTTTCTTGTAAACACTTATTGGATTTACATTTATTGAGCATAGGCTGCATATGCAGCCTATGCTCAATAAATTTAAATCTATAAATTTAAATTTCCAGACGATCCTAAATTTGCACTTACAAACATTTTAGTCGTACGAAGTTTAGTGAAACAGGCCCCTGTAGTGCCAACATAGAAACAGTTACTCATTACTATCCTAGCCTAGAGTACACAAGGGAGACAATTTGGTAATATTCGCTATTACTGTATCTTCAAGCACAAACCGTGAAACCTAAACGAGTTTTAGTTGTCAAATAATAATACTGTCCCACATATACAGATGGATTTCCATCAAACCGTCATTCACCACGTCATTTACGGGAAATTAGTATAGTACTGGACGGTAGGCTACATGCTCCCGTGCGATATGTCTGCCGAAAGTGATTTTTGGGGCTAAAAGTGCTGTTGAGGGACTTATTAAACAGATAAAACTTGGTGGCAATTTTACTTTTTATTTTTTAACTTTTTACAGGCCGACGAAAATTCCCCACCCACTTTTTTACTATTACTCACGGGTTCGCGTTCGCATCAGCTTTACATACATGATGAAGCTGATATTTTGAGTGTGATGTTATCGTTGGATGATTTAAAATCAATTAACCAATTTTCCAATGACGAGATTTTTTTTTCTGTATACTTACGCGAAAATACCCCACCCACCTATTTGCCAGTATGCATATTGTGGGTGTTTTGTAAATGTATATGTACATGTTGTGTGTAGCAATTATGTAAACTTTAAACATGGTATTCTTAACGAACGCATACGAAATTTCTTTGATGGCAGTTTCATTTTTCATTTTTAATCGTTTACGGCCCGCTAAAATACCCCACCCACTATGTTAATATCACTTACATTTTTGCACACGCTTTGTACAATACATACCATTTGAAGACGACTCCTGTGAACCAGTGTAAACTAGCAAAGAAAAGATGGATTGTTGTGCGAGCCCACACACGCTTCCAAATTGAAAACAATGCGGCCACATTAACCATTATGTATCATTGGTAACCATTGGTTACATATTAACAAAGTATAGTCGGGTGATTTTATGTAAAATCGTGTGATATGTCTCCGAAAGTTATTTGTTTGGCTAAGAGTATTGTTTAGGGACTTAGTAAGCAGAAAAAACGTGGTGGCAATTTTACTATTCATCTTTGATTTTTTTACGGGCCCGCGAAAATACCCCACCCACTTTTTCTGCAACGAATGCGCCATATAATACAAACGTCAACACAGTCCTAACAAACAAACGCCTCATCCAAGTACTGAATAAAATGTGATATATTAACTCTGTGCTACGCAGATATACTTGACAAAGACATGACAGGCTGTGTGGAGACTAGTGGAGAATTAGGTGTGTTCATCATGAACTATTTACACCAGGCCGAGTGCCTTCTTCACCTGATCCGCGCATGTAGGCAGGGCAATTGGGACGAATATTTGTCAGCCCTCGATGAGCAAGTAAAATACTTCTTGGCGCATGAGTTATACAGCTACACACGCATGCTTCCAGTACATCTTGCCCAGATGAACGAGCTCAATACCGAATGCCCTGAAACATGGAAAGCACTCGATGAAGGTGATTTGTGTGTGAAGAAAACTGGTATACCATTTACCAATCTGTTTGTGGATCAGACTCTGGAGCAGAGTATTAGAGAGTTGAAGGTGGTTGGAGGCATTACTGGTATAGCTCAAAGTGAACCAACGCTCAATCGATTCCTACTCACAGCTCCCGAAATGACATGCATCGTCGGTGAGTTTCAGTCATTGTATTCATCCGGTAGCAGCTCACGCCCTAGCTGAAGAAAAGTATAAATTGTCTAGGACATTTGGCACACGAGCTGCAAGAAATGCAGCAAAAATCAAGATATGTCTAGAAATCCACTGCGATGGAAATCCATTAGAAAACAAGCTACCACTTGTAAACATAGTTTCCATGATGGCTTTACCAGACACTGCCGTGTACGATGTTCTTAAGAGAGACGAGAAGGGAACTGAACGGTATAAAGAGTTCGTAGAAACGCGATTGAGATCGGCATCTGCGCTATCTGTTTGGGATATAATCGAAAGATTGAAGCTGAAAACACACAGTACATGTTTGAAAAAATAAAATGTAGCAATCGGCAACAAAGTAGTGAAGCTTCGTGAAGATCGCCAATTACTTGCGCGGTTTTTAGTCGTTCAACAGGCACGCCCATACATGATGTCGAAGCTGGGGGTAACAATCGGAAATTATGAGATGGCTATAACACCACGATCTCTCTTTGCTACCGACGGAACATTGCTGCTACCATCGGACAAAGTCTCATTTATGAAGGAAATAGAAACGCTCGGACAAGCTACGGAGGCTGGTACAAAAACTTCAGCTGCATATAATGAGAATACTACTGTTGCCGAGTTAGGAGAACTACAATTGGAACAGTAGAAACTCCAGTTCAGACAGGCGAGGATATTGCAATGTGTAGTCAATTTCCGATGCCACTCGAGATAACAATACTGACAATGACAACGATACGTGCGTGCCCACTGATGCCGGAGAGAAGGTGATCATAATAGATGCACAGGCCGTCGTTCAATGGAATGGACACAATATCAGACTTCGGGGTTGTGTCTTTGCAACGCATATCAAAACTGATGACCGGTTATTCTGAAGGAAGAGTAATATTTGACATCTACACTAATGGCTCACTGAAGGGAAAGACAAGAGTCAAGCGTGCGGGTAAGACACAGCCAGTGAAATTCATAATACATGTTATCAAACTTCTCTTGTCACACAGCGAAACAAAACCCCAGTTAACTGCATACCTTGGACAACGACTGCTTAAACGCTTTGCGAATAGTGTTCAGTGCATTGTTTTTGTGTTTGGAACATCTGCTCACACGAACAAGCCACATCGTATTAACCCAGGTTTGGCGACCCATTCCCATGAAGAGGCAGATACACAGATTCCACTTCACGCCCTCGATGCCTCTTTACAAAGTCATTCAGTTCGGGACATTTATGTATGGTCCCCTGACACGGATGTGTTCCTTCTGTTGATGGATATGGTAGCAACTGAAAATATCCCTGGTCAGCTGAAACTTTTAACTAGAATAGGAAAATCCTTCCGAACTATCGATGTAAAAGAAAGGTACTCTGAATTAGGGCCGGAAAAGACAAAAGGCTTGGTTGGTCTGCACAATTTTACAGGCGCAGACTGGGGCGGGAAGTTCTTTAATATATCAAAGAAAACTTGGATTGTCAAATACCTTTCCGTCAAACCTGAAGATGACATAGTTGGTGCTTTACAGGGACTTGGAAATGGATTGGCACCTGACGATATTGGTATAACAAGTCTAGAGAGATTCGTATGCATGGTTCATTCACCCAATAGCATATGCAAGAGTGTACATGACTTACGATGGGAATTATTCAGAACCAAAATCCTTGAAAGTGAAAAGCTCTCGCCTACTCTTGGAACTCTCAAACAACATATACAGGCTGCAAAGGTTCTTGCAAAGAGAAACCAAACTGTCCATGTACGCGAAACATGCTATCATGTACCGCATTCTGCAAGTGTGTCGATTGTGGCAATATTGAGGGTTACAGCATACGTGATGACGCGGAGCTGTAAGTTTTAGTGACAATGTATAATTATGCAAATGCATACACAGAGTTAATATATCACATTTTATCCAGTACTTGGATGAGGAGTTTGTTTGTTAGGACTTTGTTGACGTCTGTATTATATGGCGCATTCGTTGCATTCTCATATGTAATTATTTGGGTTGTCGGTATGTGTCGGTTTGATCGTTGCGTGTACCTCTGTGTCTTTTTGAAGAATCTGCGATTACCGCCGTACACGCTGAGAATGTTGCCCTTGTGGTTCATATGTTGTTTTGGCATCGTGTTAATATATATGGGCCGCGCTCTGTGAAAACCAGCCTTAATGACAACGTCATGAAAGCCTGAAAATGACGTCGCAAAGTTACGCTTAAATTTACCAACGTCACGTCGGATTTTGACACTTGAAATCGTTGCGTCATTCACTCATTGCAATAAGTTGTCCTATTTATAGCCGTACGCTTTACTAATTGTGGCTCACAAATACTTTAATGTTGGATACGCGTGGCAGAATTGTACAGTTGTTTTCATAGTGGTTCAGAATGTTTTGTTTTGTTTCGGTTTCCTTCAAGGAAACACATAGTGATTTTGTCGATTATTTTTTATACAAATGGGCATATTATTACAAATGATTTTTATAATATATATGGACGACTTGTGCCCTGACATTTGAAACTAAATAACCATACGACAGGTATTTTTTAGATAACACATCACAAAATCAGTATTATGTAATCATATTGCGAATATTTATTTTAAATTTTATTTATAATTATTTATACAACACTTACAAACAAACGCGGGAACAAGTGTAGTCGGCGTAGACGGAGGCGTCTGTATGTTTCTATTTTGTGTTGAAACCGGAATACTCTAAGAAAACAAACTTATCCTGTCTGGCGACCACCATTAGATATACATGTACTTACAAACTGAGGATCGAACCCAGGGTGCATGTCTGCGTTCTTTACTAATTGTGCTAAACGGTCCTGTTCAGATTACGTGGAAGTGTGCCCTCAAACGTTACTTTTATTAACGAAAATGTAAACAGTTGGATCATTAACTGGGACACCTATTCTGGATAAAAATGGTCACGAATAGAACTGGGCACAGGGCTTAATTCGTTTAATTTACTGTTTCGCCTGTCGAATGTTTCGAAAATCAACACAATACAATTTGGAAATTTTCAGAAAAATAAGCGTATCATAGATGTAAAATTATGGTAGTGCCAAATATACACGGCTCCTGGCATATCGTATCATGGTGACACTGGGCCAAACATGTTTTAGTATTTAGTGTGTTGGTATTGTGTCACATGCATTCTTACTGCGAACATAAGTGTAGCCGCCAGGGACATAGCCTACTGATTTGTATATGTATCTGCTACCACTTACAAAATATCACATTGAATCAGCCGTACGATTGCCGTTTGATAACAATGTAAATAGTCTTTAAGATTACCACTTGTAAATATGGTTATATGAATGTATAGCAATTTTACTAGTATATTTGCAATCATTGCAGACAGTGATCAGACTGCACAGATGCACAGGTCTCCAACATTTACACATTTAAGAAGTCCGACTTTGTCAGATCGTTGTTAATTTACTTACTACATCATACATGTACGTCTGATTGCTTTGTTTTTTTTTATCAAAGGGCCGTTTTAGTCGAAGGAGTGCACATAATATAAAGCAAATACACACACATTCCAGCTTTGCAGATTAAACGCGTCTAAACAAATGTCGCTGGCTGTGGAGCCTCATTCCAACGAAATCTATTTTGTGATCGGGTCAAATTTAGTGTATTATGGCGGTTACAATCTTCCTCTTGGCGTGCTCGGTGTAAGTGATTGCATCACGGATTACATTCTCGAGGAAAACCTTCACGACACCACGGGTCTCTTCGTAGATCAGGCCAGAGATTCGCTTCACACCACCTCGGCGAGCCAAACGGTGGGCGGATAGCTGGCTTTGTGATACCCTGGATGTTATCACGCAAAACATTCCTGCTGGATGTTATCACGCAACACATTCCTGTGGCGTTTAGCGCCCCCTTTCCGAGTCATTTTTCTCCCTTACATCTCCACATTTTCCCGACATTGATGTATACATATTGCAGGTTTATGAAAAAAAAACAATTCAAATGGTAAACCCATGATCAAAAATTAAAACCCACACAAATACAAAATTACACAGTAATGGATAATTTTGCTTCGAATGTT
The DNA here is from genome assembly GCA_029237695.1 of Conchocele bisecta. NCBI lineage: Eukaryota > Metazoa > Mollusca > Bivalvia > Lucinida > Thyasiridae > Conchocele > Conchocele bisecta. The sequence continues at coordinate 91,880,399 of CM055273.1, forward strand.
CTGTTGACCACTTTCGATTTTAACAACTATGCATTCTATTTTCTAAATAAATACGTATGATGTCGCGCGGATATCACTCATGAAAATAACAAATGTATGAAAGAATCTGCATAGTACGGTTGATAAATAGGAACTTAAAATTTGAAGAAAACTTACAAAAAAAAATCAGTACCGGCAGTAAATTCATAGACAGGGTCGAGACTGGTATCCCGCACAATAACTGTTTAAGAGGACACGCCTAACAATATCTTCCCTCGGTGTGTATGGGTTGGGTGGGGGGTGGGGGGGGGCAGTGGCGGCGGTTGGCAGCCGAGGGAGTGGCCAGTGGGGTGTCAGCGCAGCATTTTACCATAGACCTGCTAGTACGGGGTACATGTACATTAGAACGTCCGTCAGTCATATTGGCTACACAGGAAAAGGTTCCTCCCGCTTTCTGAGATGTAAATATAATTCCGAAATATGTTTAAAAATCTCCGGGGGTGTCCGACTACCCTCTAGACCCCATTGTTGATATGTTCAGCCATAGGCCTATCCAAATTCTATGCAAATTCTGGTCATTCATTTCTACAGAAAAAAAGATGAATTTGTTTCAATCACCGATACGATGTGCATATAATTTACAATTTCAAACACCAGGAATGCCGTTTAGTTTTTTGGTCTTCGGTGAAGTAATGTCTACATCAATAAATGACATCACAATTAACTGTAAATGACGTCAATTAGGCCTATATTCTGGCCTAAATTATGAAATAAGTGCAATGTATCTTTCTGACGACACATTTATATGAATCTATTATGGCGAAGGTGGCAAATTACGAAGCCACAGGTCGGCTAATTATAGATTTAAAATCGATAGTGGTGAGGGGCGTAGCTAGCCAATTTGAATCTGCAGGCCCGGTTGACGACTTCGAGCACCGTTGGTGCGAGTATGCTAGTGGGGTCTGGGGGCATGCCCCCCCCCCCCGCCCCCCAGAAAAGAAAATCGAAACTAGAAGGTAAATGATGCACTCTGGCACATTTCAAAACACCTTTGTATTGGCAAAAAGTTGCCTATTTTTATTGCATTTTTGGCGTTTTTATTTTTTCCATTTTCTCGAAAATTCTGCAGGCCCGGGCCTGCAGTGCCTTAATGCAGCTACGCGCCTGGTGGTGCGTTTGTTTTGTTCACTACATGTGCATATCATAGTTGTATTCTGTTCAATGTGTGATAGTATACATACTAACACTTGTAGATACATTTATAGTAACTTATCAGCAAAGTACTGTAGGCTGTTGAGTTGCATTGTACAAACGTCGCTGTTTCAATAACGTCATTTTCTCGATGACGTTACGTTTTTTTCCGTGCGTGATTCACATGGTGCTACAAAAAGTGAGATAAAACAAAAACTATGAAACATAATTGCATTTTCTTTTCAGAATATTGTTTTTGAAAGGTGTCCGCATCAAGAAATGTAAAAAAGTTAAACTCGAAAATTTTGTCATTAAGGCTGGTTTTCACAGACCGCGGCCCATATATAAGTTATTTATTTTCCTCCTCGTTTTTTAACTCTTTCATATGTTGGCATACTAATGTCAGTATATTATAGTATTACATATGCAACATTCAAATATAATAGGTATAGATACACCGCCAATCAACTTACACTATTCGTTATATATTGACGCTATTTCACAAATTAAATAGTGCAGATGTATAGTGATGGGAGAGGGGGTGGGGGGATAGAACATCGCATACGAATGGAAATGCCGGGTCGTCCATTAGTGTGTCTATCTGGGACACAATACATCAATTTAGGACAAAGAAAATGTGAATTGTCGGAGACTTACTTATATTAAAATGTCAACTAACGCAAATATTCATACAGGTAAATGGGTGGGTGGGGTATTTTAACGGATGTATACAACGTTTAAAAAATGTAAATACACATTTATGATATTACCTTGTCTATTGTGTGTCATAATATAAATTGTCTGGGTAAAAATATTATTTGTATCACGTATATATCGCTGATGCAAATGTTAACCCGTGTATAATAGCAAAAAAGTGGGTGGGGTATTTTCGCGGGCCCGTAAAAAATCAAAAATGAAAAGTAAAATTGCCACCACATTTTTGTTGCTTACTAAGTCCCTAAACAATACTTTTAGCCAAATAAATTACTTTCGGCAGACATATCGCACGACTTTACATAATCACACGACTAAAATATGGTGTTTTTATTTTCGAAATCAAATCGGCAAAATATAGTGATGCGATACGAGTGGTAATTCCAGAGTCAGGACCGTAATTATTGTGTGACACCCTTTTGGGACCACCTCGATGAAATATCACTTACAGACTATTGCATATATATGAAGGTGTTAATGGAATAAGGGGGCTAACTACATCAGGGAGTTAACCCTCTTATTCCATTTACCCCATGATAATGAATGTGACTGGAGAAACGAGGCCGATGCGTTTTGCGACCGAACCAGTAGCCGATTTCACCAACATTGCAAAGTATACTTTACTAGCAAAGTATACTTTGAGGGAGTAATCATTTATTTTTCCTGAAATGCATTATTTCATATAGAACTAACAAATGCATATATTTCATGATTAAAAGTATGCAGAATTATTATACTGAATTTATTACATTATCACAGCCAAATTGGCTGTGATAATGTAATAAATTCAGTATAATAAAAACTAATAAATTTATCATAAAATTGAAAATTTCTCCCTCAAAGTATACTTTACTACTAAAGTATACTTTGCAATGTTGATGAAATAGGCTACAGATCAGCCTGTGCATCCGCTGATCAGGATTTACACTGTTCGCCTGTCCATTATCGAAGCAATTTTCATGCTTCCAACAAGAAATATAGATCACTATCAGGCTACAGGAGTGTGTTATTTGATTAAATCACATCTCACAAATCCCATAAGCCCCACTTCTCCAGTAACAGCCACATATCTGTTTGTGAATAAATAGGTTACATTATACTATTACATGCGTATAACGAACGTAATATCAACGTGTCGTTTCCTAATGGAAATCCTGTTAGCCGGCCCCATATAGACCATAGTCTGTTTTCCGGAAGTTTATGAGCTAATATCTTCCATAGTATTGCCATGACTGATCGTGTCAATGATTAATTTGTGTTGTTTGTTGACCGTCGGACGTTGACGTCGTAATATGTGGATGTGACTGGATAAATGGGGCTTCTGGGTTTGCGACCAGTGTATATCCAGATCAGCCTGTACATTTTTTGTTTCCTATCCTCACTAACCTGAATACACCATAATAATAATGATTAATATTTTATTTTAGCCGTTTTCTAATAGGCTCGAACACAGTTGCTGGTATTCAATGTGTAAGGCAGCGAGACGCGCATGTGTCAACTGGCATTCGCGGTGTAAGGTAGCGAGACGCACATGCGTCAACATAAAACTCGCAACGACCCTGGTTAGTACTAGTA